>OX596074.1:43192411-43792411 GCA_951394005.1 Protophormia terraenovae | reverse complement strand
TTAGCATATATCAACGTTAATTTTTTAATTGAAACTTTCTTGTTAGTAACAAAACCAAAATATTTTTTATTTATTTTTATTCAAAGTATTTATTTGTATATTTTTATTTTTTGTTTATTTAATAATATACTAAGTCTATCCAATGAAATAGCCTGGATGTTTCGTTTACAAATGAATGAATGAAACTCAGTTGACAGTCGCTAAACGTCTCTTGGCTGGGAAGCATTTCGTGCGTCATTGCCATTATCGCTTAAGGGCAATCAGGCCATTCGTGTTTGTCGGCTTTCGAGTGTTTTCGACTCACTTGCATTGGTTAATGTTTGCGCGTCACATAACTGTACCGAGTTACAGTTTGTTGGTGTGGATTCATTGACCACATGCTTTCGTTTTACCTCCTTTGAGGTTAAGTTTTTGATTAGAATACATATATAGATTCAAGTTCCTGCTTCCTATATGAAGGTATAGGTCGTTTTGGGACTTTGAGTCACCGTGGGATAACCTGGAAATTTGAGAGTAATACTCCTCCAACCTAATTTTAAAGTTTAAAAAAAAACTCAGTTGAAAGCATTTTTGTCTTGTTTTCTATTATTACGATTTAGCTGTTTCGTGCAAGAGGAACATTATTCTCCCATTTCCCAATTTTCGAGCACGGTAACGCTTTTCGGTAAAATAAGGATCCCACATGCTCCCAATTTAGAGTACGGGAACAAAGCTAATATTTTACAAAAAGAATCAATAAATATTGTCTAAAGCTAATTCGTTATAGATTTGAATAGAAGACAATTTGAATGATTTAAAATATTTTTTAAGCTTGAATTGTATAATTGTTAGTGAATTCTTTAAGGAATTAATTCTGTGAAGTCAAAGAATTTAAGTCTATGAATTAAATTGTTATGAATGGGATATTAAATTTAATTCGATTTTGAAAAGTGAATTAAAGAATTACATCTTTGGAACATTTGCCTACAATATTCACTTATTTTATTTGTATGAAATATTTAAAATTGTTTAAATTTTAAATTGGAAGTCATACTTCAATATTATTTTATTTTCAGTTATTTAATCATAAATGTGATTTATAATGTGTTATAGTATTGAATGGACCAAATAATATTCTTCATAAGAAATCATTGCTTTTTTCTTAAAATTTAAGTTTCCCGGGAAACAAAATATCATGTAAAATAATATACCGCTTTGAACCATTTTCTACCATCTTCGTCCTTAGGTCTAAAAAAACGACTGTGACAATTATTAAATAATATTTAAAATTGTAGTACACAGTGGGGCAGAATCGGAAATTTTTGGGAATAAATCTGTAACTTCTGATCCAAAAGTGGGACCCAAAAGACCCCTCAGGAGCGGAACTAAGGGATCTCAAAGAAGGGTACCTCTTTTTTAATCGGTTGCCAAATTTTTATTTCTCGTCCGATTTCATTTTTTATATTGCTTGCATTCCTATTTATCTGTTATAGTTTTCGAGTTTTTTGCGTTTGAATTTTTAAGAACCTCTATTGATCTATTGAATAAAATTGAAGTCGATATCTTTACCGAGTACAAAAATAAACGATTTTGAATATTGCAAAAATGACTACTTTTTGTGTTTTTTGGCCGAAAAAGTATCTACACACTTTTTTCTCTAAAATAAATTATTCTTTAACAACGTATAATAATTGTATACTTTTTTGAAAGGTATATTCATAGATGACTTTCAAATAAAAACAAGCCCAATAACTCATGGGCTTGTTTTTTGACTTTAGTCTATATTTTCTAAAATCCCAAAGCACGAATTGGCAAACAGAATGCAGTTTAGGAATCTATAATATGTTATTAAAAGTTTACAATCAAAATATACGGGACTTCGGAAAAATGTGGATTTTATAGCCGAAAATGTAAAAAAAATAATAATTTTTAAAATTTTTATCAAGACAAACGTCAATTTTTTGTTTGAGTTGCAGATAATTTTTTATCTGTGTCAATTATAGGGGAAAACGTATGTCATGATAAAACATGCAAAAAGTACAATCAAGATGACGTCTTTTACCAAGAATTATCAAGACAAAGTTGTCAGAGCTCGAGCGCTGACAATTTTCTTTTAACGCTGCAATAACTCTGACAAATTCAGTCTACATTAGACAAATCTTTATCTTGATAAAATTTTGACGTTTGTCTTGATACAAATTTGTCTAATGTAGAACAATAAAAAATGAAAACAAAATGTAAGAAAATTTAAATGAAATATCAAAAAACTGAAAAATAAAACAAAAATATTAAATTTTTTAAAGATTATTGGAAAAATATATAATAAATTATCTTTATGGACCGATTCTACGTTAACTACCAACAACTTTGAAGCCAAGTACATTCCTTGTCAGCCGGAACATCTGTTTGCAGCCCCAGTAAACGTTCTTTTGCAACAACTCCATGACAGGATATAGATGACATCATGGGAAGTTGTTGGTGGTGAGGTAGTAGCCGGTGGCATTATGTTTTATGTGCATATTGTAGTCTACACAACTTTTTCCCAAATAAATTACACAAAAAAGATTCAATAAAAAAAAAAGAAATTAAAATGTAAACAAAAAGGTTTTTATAATTTTATTTTTTTATTCTTATTTTTTCTTTTTTATTTTTCTATTATTTGACATAACAAGAATTAAAATTAAAAACTCTAATGATTCTACCAAAGAATACTAAGAAAGGAAAATATGTCAATTTCGTACAACAACAACATTACTCTCACCTCACATACAAGCTCTGTGTGAATTCAACACACTTGTGAGAGAGAAAAACAACACAAAATAAACAAATTTTTTCCATAAAATTTGAGGACACGCGACACATTTTTCCACTAACACACGATATTTTTATTTTATTATTTTTTTTTTTTTTTTCACGTACATTTATTGTATTTTGACTCCCGTTACATGAATATTTTCCACAAACTGAAAAAATATTTTTTTATTTTATTTTTGACATTCCTTTTTTATATGTTGAAATTAATATTGAATGGACAAAGTTGCTACTTTTGGTATTAAAAACAAAACAGAATTTAAAATTATTTTCATATTCATCAAAAAAAGCCAAAAATGTAATAATATTACTATTTGTGGATATAATCCGCATTAAAAGATGAAAATCTTAGTTTTTTTTTTTTTTTTTTTTTTTTTGACAACAGAGTTAGATTTTGTTAACAAGCCTTCAATTCTTAGTATTCTTTGGATTCTACCTTCTGTTATTATATTATGGTGCAAATGAATAAAATGTTTTACAGAATTTAAGTAAATTCTAAACGAATTTTTGTGAGTTTCATAGAAAATCAAAAATGAATAGCGGGGATTTCCGGAAATCAATTAATAAAGTTGAAAAAATAAAACTAAAAACAATTACAAATTGTGGTAAATTTGTACATTCATTTATTAAATAAACTGTATCATTAAAACTTTTATTGAATTTTTAGGAAATGCCTAAAATGAAGGCAATAAAAACTGCAAAATTGAAGGCCATCACAAACGAATATCCAGATCTTTGGACAGAAAGAGGTGTCCTTTTTTGTAGTATCTGCGATATCTTCATATAAAGTAGCAGCATTTAGAAGGTGCAAAACATTTAAAATTAAAAGAAAAACCTGTATGAGTAATGTATATGTATGGATATCGATCGATGAGACTACAGACTCACTTGTAAAAATGTAGCAAATGTTTTAATTGGAATTTTAAGTACAGACACTGCTGTATTGGATAAAACCAATTGCAAGCCTGTTTGATGATGCTATAAAAATAGTAGACGTAAATTTTAATAAAAACCTAATTTTGTTTGTGACCATACATGGTGAAGGCTGCTAAAACTATCGCTGTATTCAATCCAAAACTAATACATGTCACTTGCATTGTCCATGGTCTTGACCGTTTGTGTGGACGTATAAGGGACTCATAACAAAATGTGAAGAAAGTAATTGCAAACGTTAAGAAAGTGTTTTTAAAAGCACCAAATAGAGTTGATACTTTTAGAGAAATGTATCCGGATCTTTCGTTGCCCATTATAATCCGTTGGGGAACGTGGCTTGCTGCTGTTAATTATTATACAAACAATTATGAAAAAATAGTGGATGTTCTTAATGTTTTTAATAACGAGAAGTCTCAATGTATCAATATAGCTAAAGAAATATTAAATAATTCAAAAACCAAAACGGAATTTATTTTTATAATCTCTAATTTTAGATTTATTGAAAAAATGTATAACAAAACTGTAAACAAACGGGCTTACAATACAAATTGGTTACAGAAACTTGTTAAATGTAGACAAATTACCAAATTGTAGTATTAAAAATAATGTAAAAACTAAGCTAGCACATATTATAAATAAAAACGAAGGCCTGGAGATAAACAGTATTTGTATGGAATTTAAAGGATCTTCAACAAATACCCTATTGAAATACGATACAAAAAAAATGTAGCATTTAAATTTGCCCCAATTAAATCAATGGACGTTAGAACTTTTTCAATGTACAAAAATGTATTTAGATGTAATAGACAGCGTTTTTTTGTTTGAAAATTTAAGCTAATATTTTAACTAAAAGCTTGATGTATATTAGTAGGTACTAATACCGTCCAGAAATCTTGAATTTTTATGTTCCTATGGTTTTCCTTTTATTTATTTTATATTTTTTGTTATGTTTTTATTGAAACCGGGTTGTTTAAAAGTATATATTTGTGTTGAAAAATTTATATCCTTTTACTACAATAATTATTGATAGGGATGCAAAACCACTGATGAGTGGCTGAAAGTTGCTAATGAATTTAATAATAAATGGAACTTTCCAATGTGTCTTGGAGCTATAGGTTTGATTTATATTAATCTATTTTTTATACTGCTGAACTATTGTATATTTTGCTGTACCATTGTTTAATTAGATGGGAAACACATTGCAATTAGACCAAAAAAAGTCTGATGGATGGATAGTATAATTCTTTTGGTGTTGTGGACGAGGACTATAAGTTTATATTTATTGATGTTGGCCTAAATGGAAGAGATAATGACGCTAATTATGCTATTAATAGCTAATAATGCTATTAATAGCTAATAATGCTATTCGAGAGGAAAGGCTAAATTTTCCTGAAAATGAAATGTTACCTGGTTCAGATGTAAAGGTTTTATAATTAAATTTAAATATATATACATAATAAACTAACATCTTATTTTTAAGGTGCCTTATGTATTTGTAGCTGATGATGCTTTTTGCCTTTCCACAAGCATTTTGAAACTATATTCATAAAGAAACTTATATGAGAACAAAATTTTTAACTACAGACTTTCAAGAGCAAGAAGAGTATCTGAAAATAGTTTTGGTCAGCTGGTGAATCGATTTCAAATTCTTTTAAAAGAAATTGTTTTAGAAGTTGAGAAAGCAGAACTCATAACAATAACATGCTGCGTTCTGCATAATTTTTTTAAAATAGAATGTAAAAGAGGAAACTATATTGTAAGTCCACAACCATATACATCGTTAACATCTCTTGAATATTCTTTGGAAAATGGTTTACCAAATGAATCATCTCAAATTAGAGACATATTTGGAAACTATTTTAACAATGAGGGACAAGTTTTTTGGCAAGATGCTATAAAAAATTCAACTTTTAGTAAAAATCAGATTAAATATTTTTAACAATATATTTATAAAAATTAAGAAATAAAAAACAAATTATGAATTTAACACAAATAATAAAATGGATATACTTGAATTAATTTTCAAACATAATCATGGAAATTTTTTTAATAAGATTTTTTTCTTTCTTGAACGTTATCCATTGCAAATAGATGACCTTTCACAAAGTTTCCGAAGCTCTCTATATATGGATCTGTTTTGTCAACGTTTTAAGAGCTTCGGTTGCAGCTTTTAGTACAGCATCTTCGTCAGAAACTTCATTGACATTAGTTTCTATATCTTTGCCAATTTTGGACCTTTTCTCTGGGGAGGGATCATCGCAAGTTATCTGACTCTAAAATTATCAAAAAATTTAAAAATAATTCAGGAAGTTAAATCTGTTTAAGCCGATTGTGTAACTATATTTTTTGAGAATCGGCTGCATACCATATCCAAATTGGTTTTTCCTTTTCTTATTTCGATAAATTCGTTCAAAAACTTTAATTCTCATACCAGTACACAGAAGGTATATAAACTTCTTCTGTACTCATTCCACTTTTTGTAAAGCTTTTTTGTCTCTGGATTTCCCTCGCATACTGGCTTCTTAAATAGTTTATTTTTAGCTATAATTTAACTGGAAAATTGTTGTAATACCGTTTAACTTACTTTTACATCATTTATTTTAATTCCCGGGATTTGATGTTGTAATTTTAGTAATTTTTCATTTCTAGCATGCTTGTTGTGGTACAACGGATTCCTCGGGTTATATAAACAAGCCCGAGGAATGCTCTTCCCACAGGTTTATTAATTTTAAAACAGAGTCTTTCTCCTACTCCACCTTAATTTAAGGCACGTTATTTATCTTTTTTTTTTTTTGCAAATTTATTAAAATAATTACCTTAATTGTACAAAAATTAATTTCGTTTTGTTCCATTTTTTTTTTCCTGAAAATTAAAAAATGTAAAAAAAAAAAAGAAAATCATTTGATTTTCGTTATACACTTTATAATACAGTATTAACACATGATATAAACACTTTTTCTTAGGGCATATTTTGGTTTCCCTGGAGATGTGTTTAAAATTATGATTGCTTTAGAATTATTTTTTGGATAAAGTACTTGAAGGACATTTTTGACATTATGAGGTCTTGAAAAGTTTAAATGAGTAATTTTGCTGGAATTTCTAAATCCTATACCAATATTAACACTTGATCTAGTGTCAGATTTTAAAATAGTTTATTAACAAATTGTTATTTTTGAAACTTCAAAGTCCTTATAAAGTATTTTCGAATACGAAATGAAAAACTGTATACACAGTCCTATCATAAAATGTCTCTGCTTTCATATGTATATGGTTTCGTTCATGTGTGAAAAATGCTGAGAAAATAATGGATGCTGTAAAATTGCATATTCTTAGATCCCAGGTTTTCAAGAATCTACTTAAAAAAGTTTAAAACTTAAGATGAGAAATTCACAAATACCGAGCAAAAAACGTACAATTGCTTCCAAAAACACTTCACTTTTGATCACAATCCCAGAAAGAAGCAAGCGCGAATGTTATATTCGGCTCGGCCGAATCTATATACCCACCATAAATTTTTTCAAATTTTACGTTATATGGGAGGTGGGCGGTAAAGTGGGTGGACCAAGCCCATTTTTTTGTTTCCGAGTTTACATTGGTCCTTCAACTATTTGAACACAATTTCACCTTATATGGGAGGTGGACGGTAAAGTAGGCGGACCAAGCCCATTTTTGGTTTCCGAGTTTATATCGACCCTTAAACTATTTGTACAAAATTTCGTTGTCGTACATGCTTTTGTTTCACATGACACCCTGTGTTTCTAGTTTTTAGCCCATAATTTTTGTTTATTAACCGATTTAGCCCATTTTCAATCCCAAACAAACCTTATATAAGACAAATATTTGTGCCAAATTTCGTCCCTCTACGTTGTCCCGTTCGAGCTCTATCCTGATTTCAACAGACGGACGGACATAGCTAGATCGACTCAGAATCTAACCAGGACACAGAAAATATATACTTTGTGGGGTCTTAAATTATTCCTTCGACATGTTACACACGGAATGACAAAATAAATCTTTTCGATGGTGGGTATAAAAAATTAAATTTTATAAATCACTACGTTTTTGCGTTGAAATTTTACGTTATGACTGAGATATGACAAAAATAATTCCAGGATTTCCAACATCAATACGTATATGATATTATAAAAATTAATTTTCTTATTAGACCCAAATTTATGCACTTGGCAATTCTGATCAAATTTGAAAAAAAAAAAAAAAATAGAAAAAGAAAAACCAAAACAAACAAAAATAATTTGACAACATAAAAATTTTATTATATTTTTAAAAAATTATGAATTAAAAGTGTCTGTTTTTTTATTTTAAGTTAATTTAAAAATTGAAAAATAATTTTTATATATATTTTACCGTGTTACAACTTCAATTCATGTGATTTTGCACGCCAACACCTAAAAATTGTAAGTGTTGAATTTTAAGTTAAAAATGATAAATTTTCTGCCACGGTGATTTAGAAAAATCGGTTTCAATACATTTTTATTTGAAATAACGTAACGTCGGGTATTTCTATCACGAGTAAACACTTCAACATTCGCGTGATTTACAAAATTAGTAAAAATGAAAAAAGATTCGGCTGTGCCGAATCTTTGATACCCTTCACCATATTACCATCTTACTATCTTATCGACATCATATTACCATATTACCGACAAATAATAAAATTTTCGCCTTAACGTATGCTTTCATATTTTCACATATTTAAATCTAAATTTTTTTCAAACTACGAAAATTTGAATATATAAAAAAAAAACAATCATAGCAGGCTTTGCTTTTAAAAAATAAACAACGACAACAATTCCATATTTATATATTTTTTTATGTGTGTATATACAAACTGGCTGCATATACAAAGAACAACAACAACACTGTTATTCATTATATTACTTTTGTTGCTAACTAAACTACTTGTCTATACAAAAAACAAAAAACTTCACTAATAGTCATTACAATGCTTAATATACATGTTTGTGTATGTATTTATGTATATTCTTAACAGATATGTTTTAGTTTTTAAAAATAAACAACAACAATTCCATATCTATTTATTTTTGTACAGACTGCATATACAAAGAACAACAACAACACTGTTATTCATTATATTACTACTGTTTCTAACTAAACTACTTGTCTATACAAAAAACAAAAAACGTCACTAATAGTCATTACAATGCTTAATATACATGTTTGTGTGTGTATTTATATTCTTAACAGATTTGTTTTTGGGCCATAACTCTGTTGATTATAAACGAATTTGGTTTATTAAAAAAAACGAAATTTTATAAAAACATTTATGACTGATCTATATAAAAATAAAAATCTGTAGCTTGAACAAGGGCTTCAAAAATAAAAAATTCGTTTTCCCCGATATCTCAGTTATTACTGAACCGATTTATTTAATTTTTTCAGAACAAAAATTCAGAAAATAATTTCCGAGCCTCCTTTAAAAATTCGAAGTCCCTGGTATATGCAGAGGCTTCAGAAACTGAAAAACCGGTTTCAAAAACCGGTTTTTAAAGCATATCTCCGCCATTTATAAACCGATCCTGCTGATTCAAAAAACCGAAATTTTATAAAAATATTTGTGACCGATCTGTATAAAAATAAAAATCTATAGTTTAAACCAGGGCTTTAAAAAATAAAAAATGCGTTTTGTCCGATATCTCAGTTAATATTGAACTGATTTATTTCATTTTTTCAGAACAAAAATTCGGAAAAAAATGTCCGAGACTTTTTTGTAAAAACGAAGTCCCTAGTATATACAGAGGCTTCAGAAACTGGAAAACCGGTTCTAAAAACCGGTTTTCTTAACATATCTCCGCATTGTATGAACCGATCTTGCTGAATTCCAATAGCAAAATTCTCGAAAGCATTTCCGATCGTTTGATATATATATTATATATATCAGTTATCGGTGGGCTTCATAAACGCCATTTCAACCGACACACGGACGGACGGACGGTCGGACGGACGGACATGGTCCTATCGTCATCATTTCTTACAAGGATCCCGAAAATGTAAACTTTTTTGCTCTCCGACGAAAATTGTGGGAATTACAAACGGAATGACAAACTTATATATACCCTTTACACCTGTGGTGAAGGGTATAATGATAAAAATGAGTTGTAGGGGTTTATAAAATAAGGGCATACAAGTTTTATGAAACTATTATTAAGGGAAGAAGTTAAAAAAACAAAAAAAACAAGAACATCCTACAAATGATAACACAATGTTAAAATATTGTCTTTTTGTTCTTTTTTTTAAATTTTCGTTAATTCAAATCAAATAAAAATTAGCTATACATTATTCTTTAAATAAAAATGTTATCTTAAAATTAAGTTTTAAGTTCTAATTAAGAATGAGTAAAAATGTTAATTAAGTTTCTATTTTTTATTTTTCTTTCAGAAATGTCAAAATTTGTAGGTGTCACCGATATAACGGAAAACAAGAAAATATGGCGAATGTTATTTGGAGAAATGATTGGTACATTTCTATTGGTAGTAATAGGTATTGGCAGTTGTACGGGTGGTAGTGATTGGTCACCAACGGTACCTCAAATTGCTTTTACTTTCGGTTTAACAGTGGCAACATTGGCACAGGTCAGTTCAAATTTCTAACAAAAATAAAACTATATTGTTAACACTCAACTAATCATGTTATTCTTTTTGTATTTATTTTCTTAGACTTTTGGTCATATTAGTGGTTGTCACATTAATCCCGCAGTCACCATCAGTTTTATAATTGTTGGCGAAATGAGTATATTGAAGGGTATTTTTTATATAATTGTACAGTGTGTGGGTGCTATAGCTGGTGCAGCCATATTAAGTGTAAATACATTGTTTTGTTTATTTTTAAAAATGCTTATCATGATTAATTATTTTATTATAATATTAACAGGTTGCCATACCAGAGACAATAGGTGGTGTTGGTCTTGGTGTTTCTTCCATGTCACCCACACTAGCTGAAGGTCAAGCGGTACTTATTGAGGCCTTAATTACTTCAATCTTGATTTTAGTTGTAAAAGCTGTTTGTGATCCCAAACGTCATGATATTAAGGGATCCGCACCGCTGGCAATTGGTTTGGCTATTGTGACGGGTCATTTGTGTGCGGTAAGTTTAAATTATGGAATTTTAAACATTCTAAACAAGTTTTAATATTAAAAAGTTTTTTTATTTTGTAATATATTTGCATGAATGCAAATTTAAAGCTGAGTTCAATTTTTTTTACTACAACACAAATTTTTATATTTTTTCCTTCAAAATAATTTATTTTTTTTAGATTAAACTCACTGGTGCTAGCATGAATCCAGCTCGTTCATTTGGTCCTGCCGTGGTTCATAGCATGTGGTCTGGACATTGGGTTTATTGGGTGGGTCCCATTACTGGCAGCGTGTTAGCCGCAGTTGTCTACAAAATATTTTTTCAAGTACGCAAAGGTGATGATGAAAGTGATTCCTATGATTTTTAATTGCATTTAAATTATGACATTTAATCTATGACATTTAATGTTACTATAACTTAGTTAGTAAGTTTAAACATAAATTAAATTTTTGTTGTTTTAAAACAAATCTAAAGCATAAAATAAATATTCTTTTTATAAAAAAAAATCGTTTAATTTTCTATATAAATCAATTCTTGCATGAATTTGCTACTGTATTTAATAATTTTTTTTTTTTTTTTTTTTTTTTTAAATAAATAAATAAAAATAAAATAAACTCAAAATGTATTACAAGTTCAATGATTAGAAAGCTGTTTGGTCTTTTTGGTAATTGAGCCTGAGTACATATTCGCCATTGGCATTAAATATTCAATTTTGTCAATTAGATATAATTTTTCAAAACTCATTCTCAACACCTTAAAAACCACCTTCATGACATTGAATTTTTATTTTAAATACATAATAGAGTTAAGATTTTAACAACTATTTTATAGTTGTTATTGGCATGACGTGCAAAATTTTTATTTTATTGCAAAAAGTGTTTTATAAATGCTTTATTTTTTTGTTAAATCGATGGACCATTATTTGCTACACAATTGGTGCGTGTTTTAGTAATTCGAAATAAAAAGAAAAAAATTTTACTGTGATGGACAAAAATGGGAAAAAATTTCTAAAATAAATAAAATCTATGAATTCAATTTATAAAGTTTGATAAAATTTATGAATTCAGAGACATTAGAGAGGCCGAGTGAAAAATATTTTACTATATCATTGGTGGTAAAAAAAAAAAGTTGTGCTGCAAATTTTAAACATAGCGACAACGCGGATGCCACAGTATCAGTTTGGTAAATTATTTGGTCTGTGACTAAATGGTGGTTCTCCAATATATAAATCCAATTGGATTTCTTCCACAATAACGTGTGTGTGTGTATGTGTGGATATATCAGATTCAGTTTTGTTAGATTTTTTTTTTAAATTCCACGGATTTAATATAAAAAATGTTTATTATGTACTTACTTTGATCTAATTGAGCCCATTTCTCCCTTGCTTCGATTTAACATTAAACATGTTTATACCCACCATCAAAAAGATGGGGGGTATATTGATTTTGTCATTCCGTGTGTAACATGTCGAAGGAATCATTTAATACCCCACAAAGGGTCCTGGTTAGATTCTGATTCGATCAAGCTATGTCTGTTGAAAGCAGGATGTCGAACGGGACAACGTAAGGCGACGTAGCACAAATATTTGTCTTATATAAGTTTTGTTTGGGATTGAAAATGGGCTAAATCGGTTAATAAACAAACAAGTTAGGGGCTAAAAACTAGAAACACAGGGTGTCCGTTTCATACTTTTCTGATGATATTTCTTCAACAAAAGCATGTACGACAACTAAATTTTGTATGTATAGTTCGGGGGTCGATATAAACTCGGAAACCAAAAATGGGCGTGGCCCACCTTCCATATAAGGTGAAATTGTGTTCAAATAGTTCAAGGACCAATGTAAACTCGGGAAAAAATGGGCGTGGTCCGCCCACCTCCCATATAACGTAAAATTTGAAAAAGTTTATGGTGGGTATATAGATTCGGCCGGGCCGAATATAACATTCGCGCTTGTTTTCATTAATTTCATCCACTTCCAAAATTATATGAGTATTAACAAGATACATCGTTTCCAAATGATTTGAAATCAGTACTATCAATAAGTGATGCAAGCAAAATATTCTCAATGGCAATTTTGAAATGTTGGAAATGAGATATAAAATGCAGACACCAAAAATGTATGATATCAAAATGGATTATTTATTTGAAGAACATCTATATATAGAAAATATGGAATTAATTTTTACGATGAAAAGAAATCATTACAAACATAACATTCCGAAATTTATTGGTATAAGATTATTATCTACATATATTCTCGTCGAGATTTAGCACTTTGCTGGATCTGTTGTTTCTGTTGCACACTCCCCGCCACACAAGTTTTTTTATTTAGGTTTTCTTTTTAATTTTTATTTAGTTCCAATATTTTTTGTTTAGTTTATAAATTTATTTTTGTTTAGTTTATAAATTTATTAATTTTTATTTCAATTTGTTTTCTTTTCTAAAATTTACTTTTTTGTTCGCCTGCGCTGACTACTTAACGTCGAGTCTATATTAGAGAAATTTGTATCATGACAAACGTCAAATTTTTGTTTGATTTGCAGATAATTTTTTATCTCTGTAAATTTTAGGAGAAAACGTATGTCATAATAAACCATACAAAAAGTACTAACAACAATCAAGATGGCGTCTTTTACCAAGCATTATCAAGACAATTATGTCAGAGCTCGAGCGCTGACAATTTTCTTTTACTTTGAGTCTACATTAGACAAATTTTTATCAAGACAAACGTCAAAATGAACTCGAATTTATGGAAGGTGGCAACAATTGTGCAAAAACAACAATATGGCGAATTCATTAATGTTTTTTTATGTATGCAGTTTGACAGCTGCAACAACCAAAAATAATAATCAGCTGTTTAACTGAGGCTACCTTGTACAGATTCGCACCGATTTTGACGTTCGTCTTGATAAAAATTTGTCTAATGTAGACTCAAAGTTAACGCTGCAATAACACTGACAAATTCAGTATACATTAGACAAATCTTTATCTTGATAAAATTTTGACGTTTGTCTTGATAAAAATTTTTCTAATGTAGACTCAAAGTTATGTGTACGTTTTCCCCTATATTTGAAAGAGATAACTTTGAGTCTACATTAGACAAATATTTATCAAGACAAACGTCAAAATTTTATCAAGATAAAGATTTGTCTAATGTATACTGAATTTGTCAGTATTATTGCAGCGTTAAAAGAAAATTGTCAACGCTCGAGCTCTGACAACGTTGTCTTGATAATGCTTGGTAAAAGACGCCATCTTGATTGTTGTTGGTACTTTTTGCATGGTTTATTATGACATACGTTTTCTCCTATAATTGGCAGTGATAAAAAATTATTTGCAAATCTAATTAAAATTTGACGTTTGTCTTGATACAAATTTCTCTAATGTAGACTCAAAGTAAAAAATTATCTGCAACTCAAACAAAAATTTGACGTTTGTCTTGATACAAATTTCTCTAATATAGACTCGACATAATGTAGACTGAATTTGTGAAAATTTGCAACTTTGTCTTGACGTTGCTTCCCGAAGGCCAAGCAACAAGAGCCCACCTGGCTGTATTTACAAAATAATTACAACGACGCGAGAGTTGTTCTTCAACCCAGAGCTACTTTGCGAATGTTCGCACACCTTTTTTTATGGAGAAAAAGAGGCGTTGCATGTAAAGCCCAAATTACATTAGCGCATAGTCAGCAACAGTATCAGCAAAAATTCTAAGCTGTTCACTGTCAGAATAACATGTTGCTGCCGCTATAATTACATTTAAGCGTAGGCAGCGACAATTTACAACCACCATCTTGCTTTATTCTACTTGAGTATTGGAGTCTCCCATTTCTTTGCTCACTCCCTTTGTCTTGCTCTCAACCTGAAAGCAGCGCAATGAATTTAAAAAGAGGACTAAATGAAACAGCACTGCAGACCAAACGTAATCAACTCCATAACAAACAGTGTATTCTAAATTATCAGCTGATTGTGGCAGCTCACACGCGCTAATGTCAAAAAAACACTGACGGTAATTTGCCGTCCACACCAGCCTTTTTCATGCTCGCGCATTGAACAAAATGTTGTGCGCACATGCATTTGGATAGTGTGGACCCAAGTTGTTCATGTTTTGTTCTTGTTCGCACACCGTTGGTCGCACAATTGTTCGAGCAACCATGTCTGCCATCAAACGTCATTTTGTATGCGGAAGAAGAGGCGCTGCATGTAAAAGTATCGAAGTGATACTGACGGCAAACAAAAAATTATGATTTGTTCGACAAATGTTCTGCCCACTGAAAACAAAAGGGAACAAATTGTGTGTGTTGCTCTGCCGACGTTTTGTTCTTGTGCGAACAAGAAAGAGGCTAGTATAGACGGTACGTAAACGAAAAATTATGATTTGTTCGACAAATGCTATGCCCATTCAAAACAAAATGAAAAAAGTGTGTGTGTCTTTGCCGACGTTTTGTTCTTGTGCGCACAAGAAAAAGGTTACATGTGGTCTTCATGAGCCTTTTTCTTGTTAGCTCATCGAACGAAATTTTGTGCGCACATGCATTTGGTTAGTGTGGACCCAACTTGTTCATGTTTTGTTCTTGTTCAAACACCATGTCTCATCACACGTCATTTTGTAAGCGGAAGAAGAGACGCTGCACGTAAAAGTATCGAAGCGACACTGACGGCAAATAAAAAATTATGACTTGTTCGAAAAAAATTTCTGCCCACTGAAAACAAAATGAAAAAAAAAAAATTATGTGTGTTGCTCTGCGGACGTTTTGTTCTTGTGCGAACAAGAAAAAAGCTAGTATGGACGTAGCGTTACTTCGAGTCTACGTTTGACAAATTTTTATCAAGACAAACGTCAAATTTTTCTAAAAATTTGTCTAATGTAGACTGAAAACTGCTTTGACCATGTGAAAATAAAATTTCACATGGTTAGAGCTGAAGTACACCCAGTTTTGTGTACCAAAGTATCCAAAATCACAATTCGGGGAAAACTTATTTTAAAAATTTACATTTTCATTAAAATGATCACCCAGCCGTTTAAAAAAGCGTAGCTCAGAAAATATTTTTGGTGTGTTAAACCAGCATATCAGGGTATGTAGCCATATATATTTTTGTTTATCTTGACTGAATTTTGAGAATTTTATAAAAAAATTAACTTTTTCAAAATTTACAAGTTTGGATAGAGCTTTGCTTTATATGCATTTACGATAAGATTTCTTGTCAAACCATTAAACAAAATTCTGTAATATAGATCAAAAAAATGTAGAAGTAAAAGAATAGTACCACCTTTTTTGAAAATAATCTCAAAAATGTAAGATTCTTTTAGTTTGAACTTCAGATTAGTATAACTTTATCGGATACGATATTTATATGAATCTTGCAGCAATTATTTAAAATTTTGTAAATCTAGTAGATATTTTCAAACAATTTAAGAGCCCAAATTAAGGTCCACAAGCATAAAAAAACTTAAAAAAAGAGTCCAAAAGTGAGGGTAAGTTTTACGTCAACTTAAATATCTCTTAAACTAAAAGAGATATATACACACGTGATCATATTTTTTGCAGACATTTACTAGGACTACATATGTATATGATTTAAGTCATAAATGAATTTTTGTCGAAAAATAAATATACATACATGAGGTGACCAACTTTAGAGGTCTACTCCAACGATAACCAAAAAGAGAGGCACTTATTATGAGACAGTGTTAGCGTCTTATACTCTTGAAAATTGAATGTTTTTTTTACCTTGCACTGAACGAAATTTGTGTACGTTTTTTTTTATATATATATATATATATATATTTATGTCAATACATTCAATATATATTTCAAAAGTAATTGAATTGAATTGAATACATGCTAAAAAAAAAAGCAGTAGTAGTAAAAAAAAGTATTCTTTCAAAAATTAAGAACTATAATTAAAATAAAATGTGTTTTAACAAAATAAAAATACTTCATTTTAAATAAAAATAATATATACAAAGAAAAATTATGTATTGATTATGTATTATTTAATATCAACAAACAAATATGCCTACTTGTATTTATTTCAATATTTGCAGTGTACCTATAAACAAAAAAAATACAAAAGCAAGCGACAAAAAAACAAAAAATTACAAAAGCAAGCGACATAAACCTACTTTGTTGAATTTTTTTTTGTTTTGTTTTCTAAGTTGAGTATTTTGTTGACGTTCGTGTAATGTCTGTGTAAAAACCCGATTATCTTCGGGCCCTGGGGCTAAATTAGCGATCGTTGGTATACTCTCTACCCAGTGATCCGATAGCTGCTCCTTTAAATCAACTCAGCTTTGTCTATGTGAAATTTTATTCAGATATTTCCAACGGTTCATAAGTTACAGAATTATTTCACAACAATCTATGAATGAGATCATGAAATTTTACCTGGTAACAATTACTTGAGGAATTCGGAATAATAAAAAGACGTATAGTTTGAATGGCTATCCACTTTTGGTATACGTAAACAATTTGGTTTGTTAATAATGCATTGTATTTTTTTACCTTATAGCAGATTAAAACTATTTACACTGAAAAATAATGAATGCCGAAATATACCACCGTGCAGAGGTGCAGATTGAAAATTTTGAAATAAATCTGGTCAGTCTAAATTCTTCTGAATTTTGCTTACGTTAAACAAACCATTATTTCATACATTTTACTTAGTTGCAATCTAGAAAAAATATATAACTCTACTCTACTTCACACCACATTTGCTCGCCATTGTACTTTAATACATATCGTAAGTTACGTTCCTCCATGGATACAGTTAATAGTAAATTTGATTTGCCTGAGGTTAAACAATTAAAGCATATGTTACAATAATTTTATTAACAAAACGTGATACAAAGTATAATATTATATTTATTATATACAATATAAACACGAGTATAAAGATACACATACATGATTATTATTATAAATAGAAAATAGCAACAAAATATTTAATAATAATGTATTTGAATCTAAATATTGGCACCTTACAAGAAATTGTTTAAATGATTAATAAATGTTTGACATGTGAACCTCAACCACGTTTCAAATGGGTCAAGTGTAAAAAGGTAATTGTTATTTTGATTATTAAATAATTTTTATTTAATTATCGATACGTTTTTAAATAGATTATTAGAGTATGTACTTCAATGGGGGGTGAAAATGGCCTTAGATTTTGAAAAGACACAATACATATTTAATTTCGCGTAATATTTTTTTTAGAAAATTCTTCAAAATATTTGAATAAAGGGCAATTCTATATATGATTTCTAAAAATTTTGATCTAAATTAAATAATTGGCTTCAAATGTTTATTTTTATTTATAACGAAAAGTTCATTTGAGCACTAAATTTGTTAAAGGGTTAATTCATGATTCACTAGACTTAAGGAATCGCCTATGTGATGGAAATCACACGATTGTCATTTCACATGCGTTTTGAAAATCGCCAAAATTTATTTCAGCATGGGCTTCAGTTCACGCGTTTTACTTGTTCGATTTCTCTCAATTTGATCAGCTGTTTCTATTAAATCGTTTATGTATGAGAAAACAAATAAGAAGGAGAATAATGGATTAAATTTTAAATTTCATATTTTTACTTAAAATTGGTAGAAAATATTACTAGTTTTTACCTAAATGAAAAGAAAACATATTAAGTTTTATTTGTACGCCATATTTATTGTTTTTTGAAGCCATGTCTAAGCAAAATAGACAACTTCACTTTGGTGTAAGCATGCGATTTGAAATCACCTATTTTCTTGTGATTGTGAACCATATCACACCTCTTATGCGATTTGAAATCGTAATCGCCAATTTTATCCGATATGCGATTCTCATCACATAGCCGAATAATTGGATTAAATTTCAATTAAATTCGTTAAAATATTCAAATTTTAATTAATTAGAAGATCTTTCAATTAATATTATGTATTTTTCATTCTTAAAAATAATTAAAATGATATAAACTGATTTTTTTTTTAATAAATTTTTTTATTTAATTAAAGATTACTCATATTTAAATATTTATTACTCACACACATTCTTTAATCAATCTAAAATTGATCGTGTGAAAATTATTTATTTCAAGTTTTAGGTCAAGTTGCAGTTTTAATTAATTGAATTCAATATTGACGTTTAGACTTCTCCAATTACCCAAAACAAAACATCATGCCTACAACAAAAACTATTTATATTGTTTAAAGATAAATTATGATATTCAAAGCTATTCTTCGCTTTTAAACATCATCAATTTGTCTAAATGTTTTGTCTTTTTTTAAAACCTTCAAATCTAAATTTTATTTTTAATACATGAGTACAAATATTTTTGATAAAAAATCTAAAATTTTGGTAACAATAATAGAAATTTGACAGGTTAAATTTTGTTGGCATCCTAAGTAAAAGCGAGCTCACTCGAAGACCATGCGGCCCTTGTGATTTATTATTCATTCATTTGAGAACTAAAGGGATCTAGATACCTTACAAGTGGCCATCATTAACCACTCAGGGACCATTCCTTAAGCGTCCAATTCCCTACCAAAAACTAGATCCGGTTCTAGACTCAGATTTCGATCCTATAGCTATGTATACACGGTTGTCAGATCTAACAATGTTCGAAGATCTGGCAATGTGATAGCAATGTACTGACCATGGTACAATAATATCAGGTAACAGTATAAAAACAGCTGATAATTTTTTGCTGCTTTCAATTTTGTAATATTTCTGTCAAAATTTGTTTACATTTACGCTTTGTTTATATTTATGTTTTGTTTACATTTACAGTTTGTTTATATTAACTACACTGAGGCCTCGATTATTCGTAATGGTCGGGACCGGAAGCAATCTGGATAATCAATATTCTAGGTTAATTAAGTAACATTTTTTATTTATGTTATTCAGTTATTTAAGGATTTAATATAAATGTTTGAATAATATAAGGAAAAATAATAATTTTTGAAAAAACATGAACAATACATAAATGTTTAATTTTACGTAGTTTCTTAAAAATATCATATAATGTTTCTTCTTTTTCAAATTCATCTTTTTCTTAACTAGCTTTTCATGAATGCAGTAAATTTGGATTTTACCTTTCTCTGACTTATCTTATTCCAACGAGGGAAATCCCCTTTTTTTGTTTTATTCATATTGTGTTTGATTGTTTCTTCTTTTTCAAATTCATCTTTTTCTTAACTAGCTTTTCATGAATGCAGTAAATTTGGATTTTACCTTTCTCTGACTTATCTTATTCCAACGAGGGAAATCCCCTTTTTTTGTTTTATTCATATTGTGTTTGATTGTTCAAAACCAATCAAATAAATTATGCTTAGAAACCCGAATAGAGGTAATCACGGTTAATCGATGCAAAAAAAAAATTAAAAAGATGCAAAAAAGAAAACAATTATAAAATCGACGTTGCCGGTTAATCGAGGCCCCAGTGTAATATACACGTGCTTTGTTTTTTATATATTTTGTTTTGCTTTTTGTTTTCTTCTTTTTGACATTAAGAAAACAAATTAACGAACAAAAATAACTGTTGTTGTTGCCTTGTTGTATTTGTTGTAGCGATACTGTTACCTGATATTATTGCACCATGGTACTGACAATGAAAAATTGTTAGCAACAGGTAATCTCAAAGTGAGTCTACATTAGACAAATTTTTATCAAGATAAACGTCAAAATTTTATCAAGATAAAGATTTGTCTAATGTAGACTGAATTTGTCAGTATTATTGCAGCGTTAAAAGAAAATTGTCAGCGCTCGAGCTCTGACAACTTTGTCTTGATAATGCTTGATAAAAGACGCCATCTTGATTGTTGTTGGTACTTTTTGCATGGTTTATTATGACATACGTTTTCCCCTATAATTGATAGTGTTAAAAAATTATCTGCAACTCAAACAAAAATTTGACGTTTGTCTTGATACAAATTTCTCTAATGTAGACTCAAAGTCAAAGTAAGAAAACTTTACAATTTCATTGCCAGACAATTGTCAGACAATAAATTTATCTGCCAACAAAAATTGTCAGTTTACACTGTTGGCAGGTTGTTGTATGGCAAAAGTTGCCAGATCCGTGGTCAGAAATTGCCAGAACTGTCAAACGAAAATTGTGTATTAAATTAATTTAATTAAAAATTTGTGTGTTTTCCTTAAATTAAAAACAATGGAATATTTTAGCTGCATATGTTCTCGAAAGCAGCGAAGACGAAGACAAAAAAAACAAAAAGGCGCCGCAAAGTGTGGGTGAAGGATTGGGTGCTTCACCGCCAGCAGGAGGGATTTCACGCTAAATTGCTCATCCAATTATGAAGTGAAGAGCCGGAGTTGTATCGTAATTTTTTACGAATGGACTGCCAGCAATTTGATAATCTGCTTAAATTAGTGACTCCATATAAATGTATAAAGTATAAATGATTTATCTGACAATGGCGCCATTTGCATAAAATTCGCACAGCTGACAATAAAAATTTTCAGACAATTATCTGGCAATGGCAACGTTATGTGTTTACACGATTGCCAGATGTCTAACAATATTATTGGGTTACAATTTACTGACAATGCTTTTTCTAACAACGTTGCAAGATATAAATTGTAACTTTACACGGTTGTTAGACATTTTCTGAACATTTTTCTGCCAACATTGTTAGATCTGACAACCGTGTATACATAGCTTATGAAATAATAGTGTTTGATGTCCAGCTATCCCCATAAGACCCCACCCATTATTCGTAGGATATTGTCATAGTCTACGATAAATAGTATTTGCAAGAGAGGATCGTTTTTAAACTTGTTAAAGAAGAAATATCTCTCCGTCTTCGTATTGATCGTTCTTCACAAGTCAAGTACTCTGTAGGTAAAGAATGGTCTAATGACAGCAGTATACATCCAGTAGATAAAGCTGTTTGATACCCATTTTTAGCTCGAGTCAAAACACTGAAATTTTTTTATTTCCTGGTGAAAAATACCAGTTTACTCTTTAATGGGTTCACCTCTATACCGATAACGATAAACTAGTTGGTTTCCTATTTTTCAATAAAGGAATTATGATAATAGGACGTATGAACGTTTTGAGGGTATATTCAGGGACATGGGCGTATACGAACTGGTTAGGCCAGATGGGACCGTCATAGTATATGACTTGGACTTCTTCAAAGGGACTGTGAGGAACAAGGGGGAGGCGAATGCTGACATTATTAACGGACTTGTAGTGAAAAAATGAACAGATTGAGGGAAAAGAATTTCGAAAATTTTATCACCGATGTATCGGTAAGTTATAATTCGACTTTTTATTTTATGGGGATCGACTTTGCGGCAACCTATCGTATAGATAAATCGCTGTCATTCACTTCGGCGAAAAGTCCCATTCAATATGCGGTTGAATCACAAAAATGACGATACATACACATTCCAGGTCGGGCTTAATGTTGCTTGGGAAAAGGGACCATCTACAAAGTGGGAAGTATAATGGGGAGAATTCGGGAATCATGTTTGAGTGGCATAGAGGAACAAGGGGGAGGCGAATGCTGACATTATTAACGGACTTGTAGTGAAAAAATTAACAGATTGAGGGAAAAGAATTTCGAAAATTTTTTCACCGATGTATCGGTAAGTTATAATTCGACTTTTTATTTTATGGGGATCGACTTTGCGGCAACCTATCGTACAGATAAATCGCTGTCATTCACTTCGGCGAAAAGGCCCATTCAATATGCGGTTGAATCACAAAAATGACGATACATACACATTCCAGGTCGGGCTTAATGTTGCTTGGGAAAAGGGACCATCTACAAAGTGGGAAGTATAATGGGGAGAATTCGGGAATCATGTTTGAGTGGCATAGAATTTCACTTTATTCCTGGTCATGCTTCGATACCAGAGAACATGATGGCTGATGCAGCGGCTAGGGAGGCTCTTCGTATGGCCGGTCAAATGGCCATTCCGTGAATCTGGTTAAGACATCGAAAAGAAAAAGTTGTTCTTACTTCTAAATAATATTGCTTTATTTTTTCATTCTTTCTCTTGCCATGTTGCCTGGTGCCTAAATGGACGGAATTCGTTATGGCGTTTTGAAGATTTCAAGGCCACATAAATCTTCTGCAACAGCGGATTCGTGCTCTCGTCTGTTGGAGAATTATCTTTTAATAAGGTATTTAATAACACAAACACAATAATGATATAAAAAATTAATATACATATATTATAATATTAATATTCATACACGCACACTTATAAAAAATTTACTTCTGGAAAAACCTAAACAAAAATTGGCTGGGTTAACAACATCACCTTTTAAATCCGCCTTGAGCCTACCTATCTTCTTATAACTTGCGGTCTATACCAACATGAACAAGTTCGGTCCACACTAACCAAATGCATGTGCGCACAACATTTTGTTCAATGTGCGAAGAAAAAGGCTCGTGTGAACCGCAAATAAGGCGGAGTTCACACACAGCAATTTTAGTTGCCGCAATTCTGAGTTTATAGGAGAGAGAGGAGAAGGGAATACTAAACTTTTACATTCTCTTTGCCTCTCTCGCCTACGAAGTCAGAATTGCGGAAAGAAAAATAGCTGTGTGTGAACCCAGACTATGGGATGTAAAAGTTTATATTTAACATTAACATCAAGTTGAACGGTCTACATTTACCATTAACATGATGTTAGTGTTAATGTTAAATATTTTATGTTAGGTGTGGACCACGGGCTAGTATTTTTCTTGCTACTATTCATAGCGTAATTAGAAAGTGCTCGCACATCTACAAAAACAACAATTGCTTGTATTTTGTCAGTGTAACTAGTCGTCTTCACGTAACATAAAATATTTAACATTAACACTAACATCATGTTTCTGATAAATGTATATCGTTAAATTTGATGTTAGCATAGTAAAATAATAAAGTACTCGCACATCTACAAAAACAAAAATTGCTTGTATTTTGTTAGTGTAAAACTACTGCCCACAATGTCAAAATGCTTTGAACGGAAAAATGAGAGAACGAAAGAGAGCAAGAGAAAAAAACTCAAAAAATATTTTACATGTGAATACAAAAACAATTTGACAGTACCGCGAGGTTTGCCAATGAAAAAATTGTAAAACAGCTGGTCTTACTATGGATGTTAGTGTTAATTTTTTCGATGTTTAAACACGGTTGTTAAAGCAAATGTTAAAAGAACCATGTTTAAACATCGAGAAAATTAACATTTACATCAATTGAACGATCTACATTTATCAGTAACATGATGTTAGTGTTAATGTTAAATATTTTGTATACAAAAACAATTTGACAGTTCGAGGTACGTACATAAAAAATTTGCAAATCAGCTTTGCTTACGAGGTCACTTTCTTATTTCACTATGCTATTCAACATTAAAAAAATTTCGAAGTGATCCTTCGAGGCCGTCCACAATTAGAATTAAACAATTTTAAATTAAAATATATATTGGAGTTATGTATATGGGATTTTCGAATAGAAACCCAAATTTTTCTTAAAACCTCTATTTAGATTTACAATTGGTTTTCAGAAATAATAATGAAATTATTATGATATATAAATTACATTTTGTTTTACATCAAATAAAAAATAAATACCTGTATAGAAATTGAATCATCTAATGTTATGTTCAGACACATATATTTTTTAAGTTTAAGCATCACTGTTCACATATAATTTTATTGTGCTTTTCCTTTTGGCCTGTTTTTCATTTGTCGAAATATTTTCACAAATTGTTGATTTAAATAAAAATTCACTCACACTTTTTAATTCAAAATATAAAATTGGCATAAATCAAAATCTTCGGCATAGTTGATTTTTAAACAATTTTGATAGTGATTCTATAGTACTTTTACATGTGATTATAGCGCAATAAATCTCTTGCTCGGTTTACGAGTTATAGGCCTTCAAAGTTTCAATATATTTTCCTGTTTGACAGTTTTTACAAATTCTTTTTTCAACAATTTTCTATGTACTAAAAATGTTAAAAATTTCTTCTCTGTATGGAAATTTAGTATGTTTTTATTGTGTTATACTATGTTCACATACACTAGTTTTTGACTTGCTTTTTAAAAAACACAAAGAGTTTAAAGATCACTGTTCACATATCATTTTATTGCGTTTTTCCTTTTGGCCTGTTTTTCATTTACCAAAATATTTTCACAAATTTTTGGTTTAAATAAAAATTTTACACACAAAAAAATTTCTAATTGAAAAAATAAAATTTTCAAACAAATAAAATTTATGAACAAATATAAATTTCATTCATAATTTTTAATTTTTTGTTTTTAAACTGTTTGACAATTTTTACAAATTCTTTTTTTCAACAATTTTCTATGTACTAAAAATACTAAAAATTACTTCGCTGTATGAAAATTTAGTATGTTTTCATTGTGTTAAATAATTAAACAACTCGAATCGAGATGTCTTCTGCCTTTGAAATATATGAAAAAAACAAGTCAATTTCTTTGTGTTTTATTAAGAAAACGGCTCGTTTTTCAAAAAACCTTTATATGTGAACATAGTATAAGGGTGAACAAAGTACTATTTGAAATTTTTTGATATCTACAAATATTTTCATTTTCCTTTACCGTAAATCAGAGAAAAAACTCTTAACAGAGTTAATTTTATACTACTTGCTACGTTGTATCTAGTTTACTTATTATCTGCGATTTTGGATTAAGGTCAAGTGGACAGCCTTATTCTACATGAAGCTCAGCAGAAGACAGAGGGAGTCTAAATTAATTTTAATGCCTAGAGCTAGAAAGGAGTAGGATTTCTAAAATAAAAATTACACCACTGCTAGTTAAAATTTTGTAATTAATCCTCATTATTGTAATTGTAAAAACATTGTTATGTTTTCTATATTTCTATTTTGTTATTTCGTTTCAATAAAAATAAAATTTTTAATTTTTTTTTGTAGTTATGCAAAATACTTCAATACTTTTAAATTGCAGTTAAACAAAAAATCCGTTAATTAACGTATTTCTATATTTATGTTTTACGTTACGTAACGCATACTTTCATCTTCTTGTACATCCACTTATCCACAATAATTAATACATATGGCAACTCCATATCAAACATATGTTTGTTTTTTTCTTTTGTTGTTTTTTTGTAATTGCAAACACATCAAAGACGTGAAAAAAATAAAACAAATTTTAATTATATTTTAAATATTAATTAAATACAACTTAAACATGAATATTTCAAAAGCAACTGGTGAACAAAAACTACAATTGTGTCGTACATATTTTCGTGCTGGCTTTGCTTTATTACCGTTCCTGTGGGCGGTGAATTTTTGTTGGTTCTTCAAAGAAGCTTTCAACAGACAGACGTATCCAGAGCAGTCACAAATTAAAAAGTATGTTATATACTCCGGCCTTGGAACATTAGTATGGACAGTGGCTTTAACAATATGGATTATTATATTCCAAACACAACGTGCTGAATGGGGAGCTACAGCAGATTATATGAGTTTTATTATACCAATGGGAAAACCTTAGATTAGCTTATACATTCCAATTTTTATAAAACCTAGAATATAAGTTATACAGAAGAAAATTTAAGTTTTAAAAAAAATAATGTTTTGGTATATTAAAAAAACATTTTAGTATATAATATTGTAACATTGGACAAATAAACTGTATGTATTATGATTCATAAAATTATTAAACAATTTTTGTTTATATCGTTGTTACTTGTGTTTTACTTTGAGTCTACATTAGACAAATTTTTATCAAGACAAACGTCAAAATTTTATCATGATAAAGATTTGTCTAATGTAGACTGAATTTGTCAGTATTATTGCAGCGTTAAAAGAAAATTGTCAGCGCTCGAGCCCTGACAACTTTGTCTTGATAATGCTTTATAAAAGACGCCATCTTGATTGTTGTTGGTACTTTTTGCATGGTTTATTATGATATTCGTTTTCCCCTATAATTGACAGTGATAAAAAATTATCTGCAACTCAAACAGAAATTTGACGTTTGTCTTGATACAAATTTCTCTAATATAGACTCAAAGTTAAGAATTGCCGTTGGCTTTTGTTTAATTTTTTTATAAAATAGATAACGATAGCATTTACATCTCGAGATTTTATCCACTAAAAATAGTAAAGTTGAATTATCTTCATCGCATTTAAATGTAATTTGCCGTCCACACGAGCCTTTTTCATGCTCGCACATTGAACAAATTGTTGTGCGCACATGCATTTGGATAGTGTGGACCCAAGTTGTTCATGTTTTGTTCTTGTTTGCACACCGTTGTTCGCACAATTGTTTGAGCAACCATGTCTGCCATCAAACGTCATTTTGCATGCGGAAGAAGAGGCGCTGCATGTAAAAGTATCGAAGCGACACTGACGGCAAACGAAAAATTATGATTTGTTCGACAAATGTTCTGCCCACTGAAAACAAAAGGAAACAAATTGTGTGTGTTGCTCTGCCGACGTTTTGTTCTTGTGCGAACAAGAAAAAGGCTAGTATAAACGGTACGTAAGAAACCTTTAAAAATTAGTGTAAGCAAACAATGAATATTTTATTAATTTCATTTTTAAAAATTCTCTTTTATTAACAATTAGTGGATAAAAAACAATATTTTTGTTAAGTGGTCATACAAGATTTTTACATTAAATTCAAATATTTTTTTTTTTTTTTTTTTTCAATTCATTTAAATATTTTTTCTTCATAAATCAATTGGATTTAATTGATTTGAACACATTTTTCTGAAAAAAATTTTGGGATTTGTGAAAACTGAAAAAGAAAAACGAAAACCACAGAAATCGCTGGAAGGAACTGAAGAACAATTTAATTTTTTTTAATATTTCTTACATATTCAGCACATTAATTCGCATTATTTGAGAGGTGTTCATACGAACATTTTTTCTACGGGACAAATTAAATGAAATTCAGAACTTCTACTGAAATAATATATGGAATGAAATAGCAATCCAGGTGGATCTGCTGTGTATCTGTAAGTTTTATTTGCTTAAATGTAGCATAAATTAAATTTGCCTGTACACTACTTTATCATTTAAATCACTTTTCTTTAGTGTTCTAAATTTTATTTAATTTTTGTCGATTCCAATTCTTCTTTTCTAAATTCCAAAATAAAGAGTGCGTTCGAAAAAATCTCATTATATGTATATAAAATTCAATAATTTGGAAACGGTTGATCTTAGGGTTTTGGCTTTTTATATATAATTG
Source organism: Protophormia terraenovae (assembly GCA_951394005.1). Taxonomy (NCBI): domain Eukaryota; kingdom Metazoa; phylum Arthropoda; class Insecta; order Diptera; family Calliphoridae; genus Protophormia; species Protophormia terraenovae. The sequence continues at coordinate 43,764,391 of OX596074.1, read as the reverse complement.
ATATTATATCACAGTTCACAGAAAAATATAATTTGTATAGTTCTAAACACTACTTATAACCTCGTGAACATTTTCTAATAACTTTTCAATTAGAGATTTCATAGTTGTCTCAGTCACTTTTTTGGAACAATTTGCCCAATATTCAATATTTTCGGACATCTTTTTTGTACTCTTCAATTCTCTTTTCACAAGAGCCCGAAATCTCTCCACTGGTCTTATCTCCTGACAATTTGGAGAATTGACCTCTCTTTGTACAAAAACTATGTTATTGTTTTAGTACCATTCTAGAGCTATCTTACCATAGCCAAAAATATGTGGACACATTGTGCTCTCTTATGAAAGGAAGATACCTTTTTTGTAAACATGTTTTGATATATATTTCGGTACTTATAGAGCCGACTGTAACAAAAGACTTTTTTGTTTTGCCGCAACTGCATAAAGCTTGTCATACCAGGAATTTGTTAAGAAATTTTGTCTGCTTTTGCGTCCTAAACTTATCTTCAGCATATAATCGAGCATTAACAACATATAAATTTTGACCCAGAAGCTGCGTTTTGAGAATTTTTTTATGAAATTTAATTTTAATATCCGTGCTCTATTCTTGGCATCTAAATTTTTTGCATCATTCCTGCCTGGATTATTTTTGTCTTTATATATTTTCAACTCCGCATTAGCTTTAACTTTTCGCACCAAATAGTCAGAGCACTGAGCACCAGATGTGTTTGGAGTTCATTTCAAAATGCTTGAAATTTTCTGGCCTTCCCAATATCATGTGGACCTTCTTTTCTTCCCGATCCAGGCTTTCTATCAATGGCCAAATTCTCCTGATACTATTCGTATCACTCATTTTGATCAAACTCACAACAAATCAACATGGTTGTCATTAAAAATAAAAACTGACATATTTTTCTAAGATAACTAGATCAAAAAAAAAAAAAAAAAAAAAAAATAGTAATAATAATAAATAAATAAAAAATAAATATTGCTTCCGAAAAAGCTATGATGCAAAACGTGTGTGAAGATTTTTTCCAACGCACTCCTTATATATAAACATAGTTGGGGGATTCACAAAGTGTGCTATCATGTCGTATTGTCATAATGTCATAAAATTTTACAAAGGAAAAGCAAACACAATATTGTTTATACATTGAAATATTTCAGGACATATGACAATACGACATGATAGCACAACTTGTGAATCCCCCAAGTATTTCATAAAATAAACTCTTACTCTACGTCTCCACGCCGACATTTTTGTGTCCGCAATTGTCAAATTCTATCTCTCTCTTCAAAATGTTACGTGTGGACCAATAAGAAATCTATTGCACAATCTATTTCGCAATAAATGTTTAAACACAAAGCTGAGCAATAACTTTTAACAAAAGCTGTCAAATTTATTTTTATTTTCTAAAATTTTAATTTTTTAACAAAACAAAAATGGAAAATTAATTAATTTTGTTTTACAAAGACAAATAAAAAACAAAAACGGAGAAAAAAATAAAATTTCGTTAAAAAGACAAATTAAAATTTAAATTTCTCATGTACGTTTTCTCCACCGCTTAACATAAAGTTGGAAATAAAAGCTTGTTCCCGTTATTCTGCCGACGTTATTTCTTATGTTAGGAAATAAAAATTGCTTCGTGGAGATGTAGAGTTATTATCAAAAATATTTAACTTTTTCTTACTTCCTCAAGTAAATTAAGTATTTTTATAGAATTCATAGTATTACATAGAAGAAATAGTATTACATAGAATTCAGTTTACCTAAATAGCTTAAAATGCTCTTTATATTACGTTTATCAGAGCTGTAAATTGAAACAGGTAGAAAGGTACTGTTAATTAAATCATATTCAATTAATCCAAGAAAATGTTAGATATTTTACTTGAAACTTTTATAAGAAATAAAAAACCAATTTGATAAAAAGACAGTCGTAAGCTGGTTTTTCATTAGCTTATGTTGTTTGTTTTCTACATTCACTTCGACCGGAAGGTTGGCATCTTCTGTAATCACGCTTCTGTGAGGTCGGATTGTGGAATGGTCTGAGGCTGGGGGTTCTGTGTGGTGGATTTCCTCATGTTGACGGAACGTCCGCACTAAGCTTGCCGTCAATATGGGTACCATGGAGGAGTCCAAGCTATTCAGGTTGGCTAAGGAGGGGTGTACCGGGCCAGGGGTGAAAACCAGCAGCCAAGAGTCCCCGCGGTAAGCAGTAGTGGGATAGCGTACCGGAGTGGGGAGCCATCGCCAGCCCAGCCAATATGATTGGACGACAATCTTTTTGTCAAAATGTTCGTTTATTTTATTAATATTTTTAAAGTAAATAAAGTATTTAAAGATTTTCCCATGGGTTAAAAATAAAAGAAGTAAATATATAAACATTTTGCCTGGGTTCAAATCCCATTCTATCCAACTTCCTCTTATGTACTTTTTTTTGTATTATGAATTTTTGTGTTATATTATTATTTTTTTAATAAAGTTTGTTAAAAATATCTGATTTAATTATTATTTTATTTATATATTATCCCTATCTGTCTTAATTTACCACACTATTAAATTAAACAAACGTTATAGAAGAGGTATTTTTAGACAATTTATTAACAACATGAAATCTCAAGATGGAGATTCATTTTATGCGAACTGGAAGTCAAAAACCCGAATTTTTTCCATAGATATCCATTGAAATTCATGACATTCATATACATAAGTATATAATATCCCACTTTTTTCAATAGCAGTGAAAAGAATTCAACTTGAATACAAATAAAAATTCAATCACTGGAAGTTTAATTTTTTGGGTGCTTATTGTGTATTAACATTTTATATTATTACATATTTTTTAATTTTCATTTTAAAAATTTTTGAAAAAAAAAAAAAAAAAAATAAAGAAAAAGATGATATAAAAAAACAATTTTTTTAAAAATAATTTGGACCGAATGGGATTTGAACCCAGGCAAAATGTTTATATGTTTACTTCTTTTATTTTTAACCCATGGGAAAATCTTTAAATACTTTATTTACTTTAAAAATATTAATAAAATAAACGAACATTTTGACAAAAAGATTGTCGTCCAATCATATTGGCTGGGCTGGCGATGGCTCCCCACTCCGGTACGCTATCCCACTACTGCTTACCGCGGGGACTCTTGGCTGCTGGTTTTCACCCCTGGCCCGGTACACCCCTCCTTAGCCAACCTGAATACCTTGGACTCCTCCATGGTACCCATATTGACGGCAAGCTTAGTGCGGACGTTCCGTCAACATGAGGAAATCCACCACACAGAACCCCCAGCCTCAGACCATTCCACAATCCGACCTCACAGAAGCGTGATTACAGAAGATGCCAACCTTCCAGTCGAAGTAAGTGTAGAAAATAGGCAACATAAGCTAACTCAAGCTGTTTTATGTGTTATCTGTAAAGCAAAACGTTTAATATACATGTGTATGAATGTATGTATATAAAACACAAATAAAATAAAAACACAGGAATGTATCTACATTTATTTTTGTATAATAAAAACGTGTGTGATTCAAATCACAAAAAAAAAAAAACTGTTGCTGCTGTTGAGTATTAACATTATAGTAAGCATAGTATAATGAAAAAGTACACTCGTAAGAACAGCTGTTTTACAATGCTTTCATTGACAAACCTCGCGGAACCGTCAAATTGTTTTTGTATTCGTATGTAAAATTTTTATCGAGTTTTTTTATTCTTCCTCTCCTTCATTCTTTCATTTTCCGTTCATAGCATTTTAACATTATGTGTAGTAGTTTTACACTAACAAAATACAAGCAATTGTAGTTTTTGTAGATGTGCGAGCACTTTCTAATTGCGCTATGATAGTAAGTAAAAAACAATTTTTGTTAACACAATAGCGCGTATGTAATTTTCACGTTAGTCTGAATGCGATATTATTGTTTACAAATATTTTCGCTGGTAAAATTTGCATTTCCAATAAAGATAGAAATGATATGGTCGTTGGCGAAAGACTACAAAATTTTTTCTTACACATCTATATTTACTAAATAAACGTTTGTTTATGTATAAAAACCATAACAAAACGAATGAATATTTGTCATTAATGTTATATTACATTATTTTAATGTTATTCTTAACTTTTGTACATTTATCTGTAAAAGCATACAAAAACACAAAGAAAAGACAATTTTGCTAGTATTTTTGCTTTTGCTTTGTTTAAATCTGAGATTTAATGCAATTTATTAACGAATTTTTGAGTAATTTTTCAAATTTATTAATTTTTCCTAACAATTTTTTATATTTTTAAAGTAATTTTTTTACAAAAATACAAAAAGTTGTTGGGATGCCAACAACACGCGGTGTTCCCAAGCGGTCCCCCATCTAAGTACTAACCGCGCCCGACGCTGCTTAATTTCGGTGATCGGACGAGAACCGATGTATTCAGCGTGGTATGGTCGTTGGCGAAAGACAATACTCTAAGTAACAACTTATAAGACTACAAAATTTTTTCTTACACATCTATATTTACTAAATAAACGTTTGTTTATGTATAAAAACCATAACAAAACGAATGAATATTTGTCATTAATGTTATATTACATTATTTTAATGTTATTCTTAACTTTTGTACATTTATCTGTAAAAGCATACAAAAACACAAAGAAAAGAAAATTTTGCTAGTATTTTTGCTTTTGCTTTTGCTTTGTTTAAATCTGAGATTTAATGCAATTTATTAACGAATTTTTGAGTAATTTTTCAAATTTATTAATTTTTCCTAACAATTTTTTATATTTTTAAAGTAAAAAGTTGGCGAAAGACAATACTCTAAGTAACAACTTATAAGACTACAAAATTTTTTCTTACACATCTATATTTACTAAATAAACGTTTGTTTATGTATAAAAACCATAACAAAACGAATGAATATTTGTCATTAATGTTATATTACATTATTTTAATGTTATTCTTAACTTTTGTACATTTATCTGTAAAAGCATACAAAAACACAAAGAAAAGACAATTTTGCTAGTATTTTTGCTTTTGCTTTTGCTTTGTTTAAATCTGAGATTTAATGCAATTTATTAACGAATTTTTGAGTAATTTTTCAAATTTATTAATTTTTCCTAACAATTTTTTATATTTTTAAAGTAATTTTTTTACAAAAATACAAAAAGTTGTTGGGATGCCAACAACACGCGGTGTTCCCAAGCGGTCCCCCATCTAAGTACTAACCGCGCCCGACGCTGCTTAATTTCGGTGATCGGACGAGAACCGATGTATTCAGCGTGGTATGGTCGTTGGCGAAAGACAATACTCTAAGTAACAACTTATAAGACTACAAAATTTTTTCTTACACATCTATATTTACTAAATAAACGTTTGTTTATGTATAAAAACCATAACAAAACGAATGAATATTTGTCATTAATGTTATATTACATTATTTTAATGTTATTCTTAACTTTTGTACATTTATCTGTAAAAGCATACAAAAACACAAAGAAAAGACAATTTTGCTAGTATTTTTGCTTTTGCTTTGTTTAAATCTGAGATTTAATGCAATTTATTAACGAATTTTTGAGTAATTTTTCAAATTTATTAATTTTTCCTAACAATTTTTTATATTTTTAAAGTAATTTTTTTACAAAAATACAAAAAGTTGTTGGGATGCCAACAACACGCGGTGTTCCCAAGCGGTCCCCCATCTAAGTACTAACCGCGCCCGACGCTGCTTAATTTCGGTGATCGGACGAGAACCGATGTATTCAGCGTGGTATGGTCGTTGGCGAAAGACAATACTCTAAGTAACAACTTATAAGACTACAAAATTTTTTCTTACACATCTATATTTACTAAATAAACGTTTGTTTATGTATAAAAACCATAACAAAACGAATGAATATTTGTCATTAATGTTATATTACATTATTTTAATGTTATTCTTAACTTTTGTACATTTATCTGTAAAAGCATACAAAAACACAAAGAAAAGACAATTTTGCTAGTATTTTTGCTTTTGCTTTTGCTTTGTTTAAATCTGAGATTTAATGCAATTTATTAACGAATTTTTGAGTAATTTTTCAAATTTATTAATTTTTCCTAACAATTTTTTATATTTTTAAAGTAATTTTTTTACAAAAATACAAAAAGTTGTTGGGATGCCAACAACACGCGGTGTTCCCAAGCGGTCCCCCATCTAAGTACTAACCGCGCCCGACGCTGCTTAATTTCGGTGATCGGACGAGAACCGATGTATTCAGCGTGGTATGGTCGTTGGCGAAAGACAATACTCTAAGTAACAACTTATAAGACTACAAAATTTTTTCTTGCACATCTATATTTACTAAATAAACGTTTGTTTATGTATAAAAACCATAACAAAACGAATGAATATTTGTCATTAATGTTATATTACATTATTTTAATGTTATTCTTAACTTTTGTACATTTATCTGTAAAAGCATACAAAAACACAAAGAAAAGACAATTTTGCTAGTATTTTTGCTTTTGCTTTTGCTTTTGCTTTGTTTAAATCTGAGATTTAATGCAATTTATTAACGAATTTTTGAGTAATTTTTCAAATTTATTAATTTTTCCTAACAATTTTTTATATTTTTAAAGTAATTTTTTTACAAAAATACAAAAAGTTGTTGGGATGCCAACAACACGCGGTGTTCCCAAGCGGTCCCCCATCTAAGTACTAACCGCGCCCGACGCTGCTTAATTTCGGTGATCGGACGAGAACCGATGTATTCAGCGTGGTATGGTCGTTGGCGAAAGACAATACTCTAAGTAACAACTTATAAGACTACAAAATTTTTTCTTACACATCTATATTTACTAAATAAACGTTTGTTTATGTATAAAAACCATAACAAAACGAATGAATATTTGTCATTAATGTTATATTACATTATTTTAATGTTATTCTTAACTTTTGTACATTTATCTGTAAAAGCATACAAAAACACAAAGAAAAGACAATTTTGCTAGTATTTTTGCTTTTGCTTTTGCTTTGTTTAAATCTGAGATTTAATGCAATTTATTAACGAATTTTTGAGTAATTTTTCAAATTTATTAATTTTTCCTAACAATTTTTTATATTTTTAAAGTAATTTTTTTACAAAAATACAAAAAGTTGTTGGGATGCCAACAACACGCGGTGTTCCCAAGCGGTCCCCCATCTAAGTACTAACCGCGCCCGACGCTGCTTAATTTCGGTGATCGGACGAGAACCGATGTATTCAGCGTGGTATGGTCGTTGGCGAAAGACAATACTCTAAGTAACAACTTATAAGACTACAAAATTTTTTCTTACACATCTATATTTACTAAATAAACGTTTGTTTATGTATAAAAACCATAACAAAACGAATGAATATTTGTCATTAATGTTATATTACATTATTTTAATGTTATTCTTAACTTTTGTACATTTATCTGTAAAAGCATACAAAAACACAAAGAAAAGACAATTTTGCTAGTATTTTTGCTTTTGCTTTTGCTTTGTTTAAATCTGAGATTTAATGCAATTTATTAACGAATTTTTGAGTAATTTTTCAAATTTATTAATTTTTCCTAACAATTTTTTATATTTTTAAAGTAATTTTTTTACAAAAATACAAAAAGTTGTTGGGATGCCAACAACACGCGGTGTTCCCAAGCGGTCCCCCATCTAAGTACTAACCGCGCCCGACGCTGCTTAATTTCGGTGATCGGACGAGAACCGATGTATTCAGCGTGGTATGGTCGTTGGCGAAAGACAATACTCTAAGTAACAACTTATAAGACTACAAAATTTTTTCTTACACATCTATATTTACTAAATAAACGTTTGTTTATGTATAAAAACCATAACAAAACGAATGAATATTTGTCATTAATGTTATATTACATTATTTTAATGTTATTATTAACTTTTGTACATTTATCTGTAAAAGCATACAAAAACACAAAGAAAAGACAATTTTGCTTTTGCTTTGTTTAAATCTGAGATTTAATGCAATTTATTAACGAATTTTTGAGTAATTTTTCAAATTTATTAATTTTTCCTAACAATTTTTTATATTTTTAAAGTAATTTTTTTACAAAAATACAAAAAGTTGTTGGGATGCCAACAACACGCGGTGTTCCCAAGCGGTCCCCCATCTAAGTACTAACCGCGCCCGACGCTGCTTAATTTCGGTGATCGGACGAGAACCGATGTATTCAGCGTGGTATGGTCGTTGGCGAAAGACAATACTCTAAGTAACAACTTATAAGACTACAAAATTTTTTCTTACACATCTATATTTACTAAATAAACGTTTGTTTATGTATAAAAACCATAACAAAACGAATGAATATTTGTCATTAATGTTATATTACATTATTTTAATGTTATTCTTAACTTTTGTACATTTATCTGTAAAAGCATACAAAAACACAAAGAAAAGACAATTTTGCTAGTATTTTTGCTTTTGCTTTTGCTTTGTTTAAATCTGAGATTTAATGCAATTTATTAACGAATTTTTGAGTAATTTTTCAAATTTATTAATTTTTCCTAACAATTTTTTATATTTTTAAAGTAATTTTTTTACAAAAATACAAAAAGTTGTTGGGATGCCAACAACACGCGGTGTTCCCAAGCGGTCCCCCATCTAAGTACTAACCGCGCCCGACGCTGCTTAATTTCGGTGATCGGACGAGAACCGATGTATTCAGCGTGGTATGGTCGTTGGCGAAAGACAATACTCTAAGTAACAACTTATAAGACTACAAAATTTTTTCTTGCACATCTATATTTACTAAATAAACGTTTGTTTATGTATAAAAACCATAACAAAACGAATGAATATTTGTCATTAATGTTATATTACATTATTTTAATGTTATTCTTAACTTTTGTACATTTATCTGTAAAAGCATACAAAAACACAAAGAAAAGACAATTTTGCTAGTATTTTTGCTTTTGCTTTTGCTTTTGCTTTGTTTAAATCTGAGATTTAATGCAATTTATTAACGAATTTTTGAGTAATTTTTCAAATTTATTAATTTTTCCTAACAATTTTTTATATTTTTAAAGTAATTTTTTTACAAAAATACAAAAAGTTGTTGGGATGCCAACAACACGCGGTGTTCCCAAGCGGTCCCCCATCTAAGTACTAACCGCGCCCGACGCTGCTTAATTTCGGTGATCGGACGAGAACCGATGTATTCAGCGTGGTATGGTCGTTGGCGAAAGACAATACTCTAAGTAACAACTTATAAGACTACAAAATTTTTTCTTACACATCTATATTTACTAAATAAACGTTTGTTTATGTATAAAAACCATAACAAAACGAATGAATATTTGTCATTAATGTTATATTACATTATTTTAATGTTATTCTTAACTTTTGTACATTTATCTGTAAAAGCATACAAAAACACAAAGAAAAGACAATTTTGCTAGTATTTTTGCTTTTGCTTTTGCTTTGTTTAAATCTGAGATTTAATGCAATTTATTAACGAATTTTTGAGTAATTTTTCAAATTTATTAATTTTTCCTAACAATTTTTTATATTTTTAAAGTAATTTTTTTACAAAAATACAAAAAGTTGTTGGGATGCCAACAACACGCGGTGTTCCCAAGCGGTCCCCCATCTAAGTACTAACCGCGCCCGACGCTGCTTAATTTCGGTGATCGGACGAGAACCGATGTATTCAGCGTGGTATGGTCGTTGGCGAAAGACAATACTCTAAGTAACAACTTATAAGACTACAAAATTTTTTCTTACACATCTATATTTACTAAATAAACGTTTGTTTATGTATAAAAACCATAACAAAACGAATGAATATTTGTCATTAATGTTATATTACATTATTTTAATGTTATTCTTAACTTTTGTACATTTATCTGTAAAAGCATACAAAAACACAAAGAAAAGACAATTTTGCTAGTATTTTTGCTTTTGCTTTTGCTTTTGCTTTGTTTAAATCTGAGATTTAATGCAATTTATTAACGAATTTTTGAGTAATTTTTCAAATTTATTAATTTTTCCTAACAATTTTTTATATTTTTAAAGTAATTTTTTTACAAAAATACAAAAAGTTGTTGGGATGCCAACAACACGCGGTGTTCCCAAGCGGTCCCCCATCTAAGTACTAACCGCGCCCGACGCTGCTTAATTTCGGTGATCGGACGAGAACCGATGTATTCAGCGTGGTATGGTCGTTGGCGAAAGACAATACTCTAAGTAACAACTTATAAGACTACAAAATTTTTTCTTACACATCTATATTTACTAAATAAACGTTTGTTTATGTATAAAAACCATAACAAAACGAATGAATATTTGTCATTAATGTTATATTACATTATTTTAATGTTATTCTTAACTTTTGTACATTTATCTGTAAAAGCATACAAAAACACAAAGAAAAGACAATTTTGCTAGTATTTTTGCTTTTGCTTTTGCTTTTGCTTTGTTTAAATCTGAGATTTAATGCAATTTATTAACGAATTTTTGAGTAATTTTTCAAATTTATTAATTTTTCCTAACAATTTTTTATATTTTTAAAGTAATTTTTTTACAAAAATACAAAAAGTTGTTGGGATGCCAACAACACGCGGTGTTCCCAAGCGGTCCCCCATCTAAGTACTAACCGCGCCCGACGCTGCTTAATTTCGGTGATCGGACGAGAACCGATGTATTCAGCGTGGTATGGTCGTTGGCGAAAGACAATACTCTAAGTAACAACTTATAAGACTACAAAATTTTTTCTTACACATCTATATTTACTAAATAAACGTTTGTTTATGTATAAAAACCATAACAAAACGAATGAATATTTGTCATTAATGTTATATTACATTATTTTAATGTTATTATTAACTTTTGTACATTTATCTGTAAAAGCATACAAAAACACAAAGAAAAGACAATTTTGCTTTTGCTTTGTTTAAATCTGAGATTTAATGCAATTTATTAACGAATTTTTGAGTAATTTTTCAAATTTATTAATTTTTCCTAACAATTTTTTATATTTTTAAAGTAATTTTTTTACAAAAATACAAAAAGTTGTTGGGATGCCAACAACACGCGGTGTTCCCAAGCGGTCCCCCATCTAAGTACTAACCGCGCCCGACGCTGCTTAATTTCGGTGATCGGACGAGAACCGATGTATTCAGCGTGGTATGGTCGTTGGCGAAAGACAATACTCTAAGTAACAACTTATAAGACTACAAAATTTTTTCTTACACATCTATATTTACTAAATAAACGTTTGTTTATGTATAAAAACCATAACAAAACGAATGAATATTTGTCATTAATGTTATATTACATTATTTTAATGTTATTCTTAACTTTTGTACATTTATCTGTAAAAGCATACAAAAACACAAAGAAAAGACAATTTTGCTAGTATTTTTGCTTTTGCTTTTGCTTTGTTTAAATCTGAGATTTAATGCAATTTATTAACGAATTTTTGAGTAATTTTTCAAATTTATTAATTTTTCCTAACAATTTTTTATATTTTTAAAGTAATTTTTTTACAAAAATACAAAAAGTTGTTGGGATGCCAACAACACGCGGTGTTCCCAAGCGGTCCCCCATCTAAGTACTAACCGCGCCCGACGCTGCTTAATTTCGGTGATCGGACGAGAACCGATGTATTCAGCGTGGTATGGTCGTTGGCGAAAGACAATACTCTAAGTAACAACTTATAAGACTACAAAATTTTTTCTTACACATCTATATTTACTAAATAAACGTTTGTTTATGTATAAAAACCATAACAAAACGAATGAATATTTGTCATTAATGTTATATTACATTATTTTAATGTTATTCTTAACTTTTGTACATTTATCTGTAAAAGCATACAAAAACACAAAGAAAAGACAATTTTGCTAGTATTTTTGCTTTTGCTTTTGCTTTGTTTAAATCTGAGATTTAATGCAATTTATTAACGAATTTTTGAGTAATTTTTCAAATTTATTAATTTTTCCTAACAATTTTTTATATTTTTAAAGTAATTTTTTTACAAAAATACAAAAAGTTGTTGGGATGCCAACAACACGCGGTGTTCCCAAGCGGTCCCCCATCTAAGTACTAACCGCGCCCGACGCTGCTTAATTTCGGTGATCGGACGAGAACCGATGTATTCAGCGTGGTATGGTCGTTGGCGAAAGACAATACTCTAAGTAACAACTTATAAGACTACAAAATTTTTTCTTACACATCTATATTTACTAAATAAACGTTTGTTTATGTATAAAAACCATAACAAAACGAATGAATATTTGTCATTAATGTTATATTACATTATTTTAATGTTATTATTAACTTTTGTACATTTATCTGTAAAAGCATACAAAAATACAAAGAAAAGACAATTTTGCTAGTATTTTTGCTTTTGCTTTGTTTAAATCTGAGATTTAATGCAATTTATTAACGAATTTTTGAGTAATTTTTCAAATTTATTAATTTTTCCTAACAATTTTTTATATTTTTAAAGTAATTTTTTTACAAAAATACAAAAAGTTGTTGGGATGCCAACAACACGCGGTGTTCCCAAGCGGTCCCCCATCTAAGTACTAACCGCGCCCGACGCTGCTTAATTTCGGTGATCGGACGAGAACCGATGTATTCAGCGTGGTATGGTCGTTGGCGAAAGACAATACTCTAAGTAACAACTTATAAGACTACAAAATTTTTTCTTACACATCTATATTTACTAAATAAACGTTTGTTTATGTATAAAAACCATAACAAAACGAATGAATATTTGTCATTAATGTTATATTACATTATTTTAATGTTATTATTAACTTTTGTACATTTATCTGTAAAAGCATACAAAAACACAAAGAAAAGACAATTTTGCTAGTATTTTTGCTTTTGCTTTGTTTAAATCTGAGATTTAATGCAATTTATTAACGAATTTTTGAGTAATTTTTCAAATTTATTAATTTTTCCTAACAATTTTTTATATTTTTAAAGTAATTTTTTTACAAAAATACAAAAAGTTGTTGGGATGCCAACAACACGCGGTGTTCCCAAGCGGTCCCCCATCTAAGTACTAACCGCGCCCGACGCTGCTTAATTTCGGTGATCGGACGAGAACCGATGTATTCAGCGTGGTATGGTCGTTGGCGAAAGACAATACTCTAAGTAACAACTTATAAGACTACAAAATTTTTTCTTACACATCTATATTTACTAAATAAACGTTTGTTTATGTATAAAAACCATAACAAAACGAATGAATATTTGTCATTAATGTTATATTACATTATTTTAATGTTATTATTAACTTTTGTACATTTATCTGTAAAAGCATACAAAAACACAAAGAAAAGACAATTTTGCTAGTATTTTTGCTTTTGCTTTTGCTTTGTTTAAATCTGAGATTTAATGCAATTTATTAACGAATTTTTGAGTAATTTTTCAAATTTATTAATTTTTCCTAACAATTTTTTATATTTTTAAAGTAATTTTTTTACAAAAATACAAAAAGTTGTTGGGATGCCAACAACACGCGGTGTTCCCAAGCGGTCCCCCATCTAAGTACTAACCGCGCCCGACGCTGCTTAATTTCGGTGATCGGACGAGAACCGATGTATTCAGCGTGGTATGGTCGTTGGCGAAAGACAATACTCTAAGTAACAACTTATAAGACTACAAAATTTTTTCTTACACATCTATATTTACTAAATAAACGTTTGTTTATGTATAAAAACCATAACAAAACGAATGAATATTTGTCATTAATGTTATATTACATTATTTTAATGTTATTATTAACTTTTGTACATTTATCTGTAAAAGCATACAAAAACACAAAGAAAAGACAATTTTGCTAGTATTTTTGCTTTTGCTTTGTTTAAATCTGAGATTTAATGCAATTTATTAACGAATTTTTGAGTAATTTTTCAAATTTATTAATTTTTCCTAACAATTTTTTATATTTTTAAAGTAATTTTTTTACAAAAATACAAAAAGTTGTTGGGATGCCAACAACACGCGGTGTTCCCAAGCGGTCCCCCATCTAAGTACTAACCGCGCCCGACGCTGCTTAATTTCGGTGATCGGACGAGAACCGATGTATTCAGCGTGGTATGGTCGTTGGCGAAAGACAATACTCTAAGTAACAACTTATAAGACTACAAAATTTTTTCTTACACATCTATATTTACTAAATAAACGTTTGTTTATGTATAAAAACCATAACAAAACGAATGAATATTTGTCATTAATGTTATATTACATTATTTTAATGTTATTATTAACTTTTGTACATTTATCTGTAAAAGCATACAAAAACACAAAGAAAAGACAATTTTGCTAGTATTTTTGCTTTTGCTTTTGCTTTGTTTAAATCTGAGATTTAATGCAATTTATTAACGAATTTTTGAGTAATTTTTCAAATTTATTAATTTTTCCTAACAATTTTTTATATTTTTAAAGTAATTTTTTTACAAAAATACAAAAAGTTGTTGGGATGCCAACAACACGCGGTGTTCCCAAGCGGTCCCCCATCTAAGTACTAACCGCGCCCGACGCTGCTTAATTTCGGTGATCGGACGAGAACCGATGTATTCAGCGTGGTATGGTCGTTGGCGAAAGACAATACTCTAAGTAACAACTTATAAGACTACAAAATTTTTTCTTACACATCTATATTTACTAAATAAACGTTTGTTTATGTATAAAAACCATAACAAAACGAATGAATATTTGTCATTAATGTTATATTACATTATTTTAATGTTATTATTAACTTTTGTACATTTATCTGTAAAAGCATACAAAAACACAAAGAAAAGACAATTTTGCTAGTATTTTTGCTTTTGCTTTGTTTAAATCTGAGATTTAATGCAATTTATTAACGAATTTTTGAGTAATTTTTCAAATTTATTAATTTTTCCTAACAATTTTTTATATTTTTAAAGTAATTTTTTTACAAAAATACAAAAAGTTGTTGGGATGCCAACAACACGCGGTGTTCCCAAGCGGTCCCCCATCTAAGTACTAACCGCGCCCGACGCTGCTTAATTTCGGTGATCGGACGAGAACCGATGTATTCAGCGTGGTATGGTCGTTGGCGAAAGACAATACTCTAAGTAACAACTTATAAGACTACAAAATTTTTTCTTACACATCTATATTTACTAAATAAACGTTTGTTTATGTATAAAAACCATAACAAAACGAATGAATATTTGTCATTAATGTTATATTACATTATTTTAATGTTATTATTAACTTTTGTACATTTATCTGTAAAAGCATACAAAAACACAAAGAAAAGACAATTTTGCTAGTATTTTTGCTTTTGCTTTGTTTAAATCTGAGATTTAATGCAATTTATTAACGAATTTTTGAGTAATTTTTCAAATTTATTAATTTTTCCTAACAATTTTTTATATTTTTAAAGTAATTTTTTTACAAAAATACAAAAAGTTGTTGGGATGCCAACAACACGCGGTGTTCCCAAGCGGTCCCCCATCTAAGTACTAACCGCGCCCGACGCTGCTTAATTTCGGTGATCGGACGAGAACCGATGTATTCAGCGTGGTATGGTCGTTGGCGAAAGACAATACTCTAAGTAACAACTTATAAGACTACAAAATTTTTTCTTACACATCTATATTTACTAAATAAACGTTTGTTTATGTATAAAAACCATAACAAAACGAATGAATATTTGTCATTAATGTTATATTACATTATTTTAATGTTATTATTAACTTTTGTACATTTATCTGTAAAAGCATACAAAAACACAAAGAAAAGACAATTTTGCTAGTATTTTTGCTTTTGCTTTGTTTAAATCTGAGATTTAATGCAATTTATTAACGAATTTTTGAGTAATTTTTCAAATTTATTAATTTTTCCTAACAATTTTTTATATTTTTAAAGTAATTTTTTTACAAAAATACAAAAAGTTGTTGGGATGCCAACAACACGCGGTGTTCCCAAGCGGTCCCCCATCTAAGTACTAACCGCGCCCGACGCTGCTTAATTTCGGTGATCGGACGAGAACCGATGTATTCAGCGTGGTATGGTCGTTGGCGAAAGACAATACTCTAAGTAACAACTTATAAGACTACAAAATTTTTTCTTACACATCTATATTTACTAAATAAACGTTTGTTTATGTATAAAAACCATAACAAAACGAATGAATATTTGTCATTAATGTTATATTACATTATTTTAATGTTATTATTAACTTTTGTACATTTATCTGTAAAAGCATACAAAAACACAAAGAAAAGACAATTTTGCTAGTATTTTTGCTTTTGCTTTGTTTAAATCTGAGATTTAATGCAATTTATTAACGAATTTTTGAGTAATTTTTCAAATTTATTAATTTTTCCTAACAATTTTTTATATTTTTAAAGTAATTTTTTTACAAAAATACAAAAAGTTGTTGGGATGCCAACAACACGCGGTGTTCCCAAGCGGTCCCCCATCTAAGTACTAACCGCGCCCGACGCTGCTTAATTTCGGTGATCGGACGAGAACCGATGTATTCAGCGTGGTATGGTCGTTGGCGAAAGACAATACTCTAAGTAACAACTTATAAGACTACAAAATTTTTTCTTACACATCTATATTTACTAAATAAACGTTTGTTTATGTATAAAAACCATAACAAAACGAATGAATATTTGTCATTAATGTTATATTACATTATTTTAATGTTATTATTAACTTTTGTACATTTATCTGTAAAAGCATACAAAAACACAAAGAAAAGACAATTTTGCTAGTATTTTTGCTTTTGCTTTTGCTTTGTTTAAATCTGAGATTTAATGCAATTTATTAACGAATTTTTGAGTAATTTTTCAAATTTATTAATTTTTCCTAACAATTTTTTATATTTTTAAAGTAATTTTTTTACAAAAATACAAAAAGTTGTTGGAATGCCAACAACACGCGGTGTTCCCAAGCGGTCCCCCATCTAAGTACTAACCGCGCCCGACGCTGCTTAATTTCGGTGATCGGACGAGAACCGATGTATTCAGCGTGGTATGGTCGTTGGCGAAAGACAATACTCTAAGTAACAACTTATAAGACTACAAAATTTTTTCTTACACATCTATATTTACTAAATAAACGTTTGTTTATGTATAAAAACCATAACAAAACGAATGAATATTTGTCATTAATGTTATATTACATTATTTTAATGTTATTATTAACTTTTGTACATTTATCTGTAAAAGCATACAAAAACACAAAGAAAAGACAATTTTGCTAGTATTTTTGCTTTTGCTTTTGCTTTTGCTTTGTTTAAATCTGAGATTTAATGCAATTTATTAACGAATTTTTGAGTAATTTTTAAAATTTATTAATTTTTCCTAACAATTTTTTATATTTTTAAAGTAATTTTTTTACAAAAATACAAAAAGTTGTTGGGATGCCAACAACACGCGGTGTTCCCAAGCGGTCCCCCATCTAAGTACTAACCGCGCCCGACGCTGCTTAATTTCGGTGATCGGACGAGAACCGATGTATTCAGCGTGGTATGGTCGTTGGCGAAAGACAATACTCTAAGTAACAACTTATAAGACTACAAAATTTTTTCTTACACATCTATATTTACTAAATAAACGTTTGTTTATGTATAAAAACCATAACAAAACGAATGAATATTTGTCATTAATGTTATATTACATTATTTTAATGTTATTATTAACTTTTGTACATTTATCTGTAAAAGCATACAAAAACACAAAGAAAAGACAATTTTGCTAGTATTTTTGCTTTTGCTTTTGCTTTGTTTAAATCTGAGATTTAATGCAATTTATTAACGAATTTTTGAGTAATTTTTAAAATTTATTAATTTTTCCTAACAATTTTTTATATTTTTAAAGTAATTTTTTTACAAAAATACAAAAAGTTGTTGGGATGCCAACAACACGCGGTGTTCCCAAGCGGTCCCCCATCTAAGTACTAACCGCGCCCGACGCTGCTTAATTTCGGTGATCGGACGAGAACCGATGTATTCAGCGTGGTATGGTCGTTGGCGAAAGACAATACTCTAAGTAACAACTTATAAGACTACAAAATTTTTTCTTACACATCTATATTTACTAAATAAACGTTTGTTTATGTATAAAAACCATAACAAAACGAATGAATATTTGTCATTAATGTTATATTACATTATTTTAATGTTATTCTTAACTTTTGTACATTTATCTGTAAAAGCATACAAAAACACAAAGAAAAGACAATTTTGCTAGTATTTTTGCTTTTGCTTTTGCTTTGTTTAAATCTGAGATTTAATGCAATTTATTAACGAATTTTTGAGTAATTTTTAAAATTTATTAATTTTTCCTAACAATTTTTTATATTTTTAAAGTAATTTTTTTACAAAAATACAAAAAGTTGTTGGGATGCCAACAACACGCGGTGTTCCCAAGCGGTCCCCCATCTAAGTACTAACCGCGCCCGACGCTGCTTAATTTCGGTGATCGGACGAGAACCGATGTATTCAGCGTGGTATGGTCGTTGGCGAAAGACAATACTCTAAGTAACAACTTATAAGACTACAAAATTTTTTCTTACACATCTATATTTACTAAATAAACGTTTGTTTATGTATAAAAACCATAACAAAACGAATGAATATTTGTCATTAATGTTATATTACATTATTTTAATGTTATTATTAACTTTTGTACATTTATCTGTAAAAGCATACAAAAACACAAAGAAAAGACAATTTTGCTAGTATTTTTGCTTTTGCTTTTGCTTTGTTTAAATCTGAGATTTAATGCAATTTATTAACGAATTTTTGAGTAATTTTTAAAATTTATTAATTTTTCCTAACAATTTTTTATATTTTTAAAGTAATTTTTTTACAAAAATACAAAAAGTTGTTGGGATGCCAACAACACGCGGTGTTCCCAAGCGGTCCCCCATCTAAGTACTAACCGCGCCCGACGCTGCTTAATTTCGGTGATCGGACGAGAACCGATGTATTCAGCGTGGTATGGTCGTTGGCGAAAGACAATACTCTAAGTAACAACTTATAAGACTACAAAATTTTTTCTTACACATCTATATTTACTAAATAAACGTTTGTTTATGTATAAAAACCATAACAAAACGAATGAATATTTGTCATTAATGTTATATTACATTATTTTAATGTTATTATTAACTTTTGTACATTTATCTGTAAAAGCATACAAAAACACAAAGAAAAGACAATTTTGCTAGTATTTTTGCTTTTGCTTTTGCTTTTGCTTTGTTTAAATCTGAGATTTAATGCAATTTATTAACGAATTTTTGAGTAATTTTTAAAATTTATTAATTTTTCCTAACAATTTTTTATATTTTTAAAGTAATTTTTTTACAAAAATACAAAAAGTTGTTGGGATGCCAACAACACGCGGTGTTCCCAAGCGGTCCCCCATCTAAGTACTAACCGCGCCCGACGCTGCTTAATTTCGGTGATCGGACGAGAACCGATGTATTCAGCGTGGTATGGTCGTTGGCGAAAGACAATACTCTAAGTAACAACTTATAAGACTACAAAATTTTTTCTTACACATCTATATTTACTAAATAAACGTTTGTTTATGTATAAAAACCATAACAAAACGAATGAATATTTGTCATTAATGTTATATTACATTATTTTAATGTTATTATTAACTTTTGTACATTTATCTGTAAAAGCATAAAAAAACACAAAGAAAAGACAATTTTGCTAGTATTTTTGCTTTTGCTTTTGCTTTTGCTTTGTTTAAATCTGAGATTTAATGCAATTTATTAACGAATTTTTGAGTAATTTTTAAAATTTATTAATTTTTCCTAACAATTTTTTATATTTTTAAAGTAATTTTTTTACAAAAATACAAAAAGTTGTTGGGATGCCAACAACACGCGGTGTTCCCAAGCGGTCCCCCATCTAAGTACTAACCGCGCCCGACGCTGCTTAATTTCGGTGATCGGACGAGAACCGATGTATTCAGCGTGGTATGGTCGTTGGCGAAAGACAATACTCTAAGTAACAACTTATAAGACTACAAAATTTTTTCTTACACATCTATATTTACTAAATAAACGTTTGTTTATGTATAAAAACCATAACAAAACGAATGAATATTTGTCATTAATGTTATATTACATTATTTTAATGTTATTATTAACTTTTGTACATTTATCTGTAAAAGCATACAAAAACACAAAGAAAAGACAATTTTGCTAGTATTTTTGCTTTTGCTTTTGCTTTGTTTAAATCTGAGATTTAATGCAATTTATTAACGAATTTTTGAGTAATTTTTCAAATTTATTAATTTTTCCTAACAATTTTTTATATTTTTAAAGTAATTTTTTTACAAAAATACAAAAAGTTGTTGGGATGCCAACAACACGCGGTGTTCCCAAGCGGTCCCCCATCTAAGTACTAACCGCGCCCGACGCTGCTTAATTTCGGTGATCGGACGAGAACCGATGTATTCAGCGTGGTATGGTCGTTGGCGAAAGACAATACTCTAAGTAACAACTTATAAGACTACAAAATTTTTTCTTACACATCTATATTTACTAAATAAACGTTTGTTTATGTATAAAAACCATAACAAAACGAATGAATATTTGTCATTAATGTTATATTACATTATTTTAATGTTATTATTAACTTTTGTACATTTATCTGTAAAAGCATACAAAAACACAAAGAAAAGACAATTTTGCTAGTATTTTTGCTTTTGCTTTTGCTTTGTTTAAATCTGAGATTTAATGCAATTTATTAACGAATTTTTGAGTAATTTTTCAAATTTATTAATTTTTCCTAACAATTTTTTATATTTTTAAAGTAATTTTTTTACAAAAATACAAAAAGTTGTTGGGATGCCAACAACACGCGGTGTTCCCAAGCGGTCCCCCATCTAAGTACTAACCGCGCCCGACGCTGCTTAATTTCGGTGATCGGACGAGAACCGATGTATTCAGCGTGGTATGGTCGTTGGCGAAAGACAATACTCTAAGTAACAACTTATAAGACTACAAAATTTTTTCTTACACATCTATATTTACTAAATAAACGTTTGTTTATGTATAAAAACCATAACAAAACGAATGAATATTTGTCATTAATTTTATATTACATTATTTTAATGTTATTATTAACTTTTGTACATTTATCTGTAAAAGCATACAAAAACACAAAGAAAAGACAATTTTGCTAGTATTTTTGCTTTTGCTTTTGCTTTTGCTTTGTTTAAATCTGAGATTTAATGCAATTTATTAACGAATTTTTGAGTAATTTTTCAAATTTATTAATTTTTCCTAACAATTTTTTATATTTTTAAAGTAATTTTTTTACAAAAATACAAAAAGTTGTTGGGATGCCAACAACACGCGGTGTTCCCAAGCGGTCCCCCATCTAAGTACTAACCGCGCCCGACGCTGCTTAATTTCGGTGATCGGACGAGAACCGATGTATTCAGCGTGGTATGGTCGTTGGCGAAAGACAATACTCTAAGTAACAACTTATAAGACTACAAAATTTTTTCTTACACATCTATATTTACTAAATAAACGTTTGTTTATGTATAAAAACCATAACAAAACGAATGAATATTTGTCATTAATGTTATATTACATTATTTTAATGTTATTATTAACTTTTGTACATTTATCTGTAAAAGCATACAAAAACACAAAGAAAAGACAATTTTGCTAGTATTTTTGCTTTTGCTTTTGCTTTGTTTAAATCTGAGATTTAATGCAATTTATTAACGAATTTTTGAGTAATTTTTCAAATTTATTAATTTTTCCTAACAATTTTTTATATTTTTAAAGTAATTTTTTTACAAAAATACAAAAAGTTGTTGGGATGCCAACAACACGCGGTGTTCCCAAGCGGTCCCCCATCTAAGTACTAACCGCGCCCGACGCTGCTTAATTTCGGTGATCGGACGAGAACCGATGTATTCAGCGTGGTATGGTCGTTGGCGAAAGACAATACTCTAAGTAACAACTTATAAGACTACAAAATTTTTTCTTACACATCTATATTTACTAAATAAACGTTTGTTTATGTATAAAAACCATAACAAAACGAATGAATATTTGTCATTAATGTTATATTACATTATTTTAATGTTATTATTAACTTTTGTACATTTATCTGTAAAAGCATACAAAAACACAAAGAAAAGACAATTTTGCTAGTATTTTTGCTTTTGCTTTTGCTTTGTTTAAATCTGAGATTTAATGCAATTTATTAACGAATTTTTGAGTAATTTTTCAAATTTATTAATTTTTCCTAACAATTTTTTATATTTTTAAAGTAATTTTTTTACAAAAATACAAAAAGTTGTTGGGATGCCAACAACACGCGGTGTTCCCAAGCGGTCCCCCATCTAAGTACTAACCGCGCCCGACGCTGCTTAATTTCGGTGATCGGACGAGAACCGATGTATTCAGCGTGGTATGGTCGTTGGCGAAAGACAATACTCTAAGTAACAACTTATAAGACTACAAAATTTTTTCTTACACATCTATATTTACTAAATAAACGTTTGTTTATGTATAAAAACCATAACAAAACGAATGAATATTTGTCATTAATGTTATATTACATTATTTTAATGTTATTATTAACTTTTGTACATTTATCTGTAAAAGCATACAAAAACACAAAGAAAAGACAATTTTGCTAGTATTTTTGCTTTTGCTTTGTTTAAATCTGAGATTTAATGCAATTTATTAACGAATTTTTGAGTAATTTTTCAAATTTATTAATTTTTCCTAACAATTTTTTATATTTTTAAAGTAATTTTTTTACAAAAATACAAAAAGTTGTTGGGATGCCAACAACACGCGGTGTTCCCAAGCGGTCCCCCATCTAAGTACTAACCGCGCCCGACGCTGCTTAATTTCGGTGATCGGACGAGAACCGATGTATTCAGCGTGGTATGGTCGTTGGCGAAAGACAATACTCTAAGTAACAACTTATAAGACTACAAAATTTTTTCTTACACATCTATATTTACTAAATAAACGTTTGTTTATGTATAAAAACCATAACAAAACGAATGAATATTTGTCATTAATGTTATATTACATTATTTTAATGTTATTATTAACTTTTGTACATTTATCTGTAAAAGCATACAAAAACACAAAGAAAAGACAATTTTGCTAGTATTTTTGCTTTTGCTTTTGCTTTGTTTAAATCTGAGATTTAATGCAATTTATTAACGAATTTTTGAGTAATTTTTCAAATTTATTAATTTTTCCTAACAATTTTTTATATTTTTAAAGTAATTTTTTTACAAAAATACAAAAAGTTGTTGGGATGCCAACAACACGCGGTGTTCCCAAGCGGTCCCCCATCTAAGTACTAACCGCGCCCGACGCTGCTTAATTTCGGTGATCGGACGAGAACCGATGTATTCAGCGTGGTATGGTCGTTGGCGAAAGACAATACTCTAAGTAACAACTTATAAGACTACAAAATTTTTTCTTACACATCTATATTTACTAAATAAACGTTTGTTTATGTATAAAAACCATAACAAAACGAATGAATATTTGTCATTAATGTTATATTACATTATTTTAATGTTATTATTAACTTTTGTACATTTATCTGTAAAAGCATACAAAAACACAAAGAAAAGACAATTTTGCTAGTATTTTTGCTTTTGCTTTTGCTTTGTTTAAATCTGAGATTTAATGCAATTTATTAACGAATTTTTGAGTAATTTTTCAAATTTATTAATTTTTCCTAACAATTTTTTATATTTTTAAAGTAATTTTTTTACAAAAATACAAAAAGTTGTTGGGATGCCAACAACACGCGGTGTTCCCAAGCGGTCCCCCATCTAAGTACTAACCGCGCCCGACGCTGCTTAATTTCGGTGATCGGACGAGAACCGATGTATTCAGCGTGGTATGGTCGTTGGCGAAAGACAATACTCTAAGTAACAACTTATAAGACTACAAAATTTTTTCTTACACATCTATATTTACTAAATAAACGTTTGTTTATGTATAAAAACCATAACAAAACGAATGAATATTTGTCATTAATGTTATATTACATTATTTTAATGTTATTATTAACTTTTGTACATTTATCTGTAAAAGCATACAAAAACACAAAGAAAAGACAATTTTGCTAGTATTTTTGCTTTTGCTTTGTTTAAATCTGAGATTTAATGCAATTTATTAACGAATTTTTGAGTAATTTTTCAAATTTATTAATTTTTCCTAACAATTTTTTATATTTTTAAAGTAATTTTTTTACAAAAATACAAAAAGTTGTTGGGATGCCAACAACACGCGGTGTTCCCAAGCGGTCCCCCATCTAAGTACTAACCGCGCCCGACGCTGCTTAATTTCGGTGATCGGACGAGAACCGATGTATTCAGCGTGGTATGGTCGTTGGCGAAAGACAATACTCTAAGTAACAACTTATAAGACTACAAAATTTTTTCTTACACATCTATATTTACTAAATAAACGTTTGTTTATGTATAAAAACCATAACAAAACGAATGAATATTTGTCATTAATGTTATATTACATTATTTTAATGTTATTATTAACTTTTGTACATTTATCTGTAAAAGCATACAAAAACACAAAGAAAAGACAATTTTGCTAGTATTTTTGCTTTTGCTTTTGCTTTGTTTAAATCTGAGATTTAATGCAATTTATTAACGAATTTTTGAGTAATTTTTCAAATTTATTAATTTTTCCTAACAATTTTTTATATTTTTAAAGTAATTTTTTTACAAAAATACAAAAAGTTGTTGGGATGCCAACAACACGCGGTGTTCCCAAGCGGTCCCCCATCTAAGTACTAACCGCGCCCGACGCTGCTTAATTTCGGTGATCGGACGAGAACCGATGTATTCAGCGTGGTATGGTCGTTGGCGAAAGACAATACTCTAAGTAACAACTTATAAGACTACAAAATTTTTTCTTACACATCTATATTTACTAAATAAACGTTTGTTTATGTATAAAAACCATAACAAAACGAATGAATATTTGTCATTAATGTTATATTACATTATTTTAATGTTATTATTAACTTTTGTACATTTATCTGTAAAAGCATACAAAAACACAAAGAAAAGACAATTTTGCTAGTATTTTTGCTTTTGCTTTTGCTTTGTTTAAATCTGAGATTTAATGCAATTTATTAACGAATTTTTGAGTAATTTTTCAAATTTATTAATTTTTCCTAACAATTTTTTATATTTTTAAAGTAATTTTTTTACAAAAATACAAAAAGTTGTTGGGATGCCAACAACACGCGGTGTTCCCAAGCGGTCCCCCATCTAAGTACTAACCGCGCCCGACGCTGCTTAATTTCGGTGATCGGACGAGAACCGATGTATTCAGCGTGGTATGGTCGTTGGCGAAAGACAATACTCTAAGTAACAACTTATAAGACTACAAAATTTTTTCTTACACATCTATATTTACTAAATAAACGTTTGTTTATGTATAAAAACCATAACAAAACGAATGAATATTTGTCATTAATGTTATATTACATTATTTTAATGTTATTATTAACTTTTGTACATTTATCTGTAAAAGCATACAAAAACACAAAGAAAAGACAATTTTGCTAGTATTTTTGCTTTTGCTTTTGCTTTGTTTAAATCTGAGATTTAATGCAATTTATTAACGAATTTTTGAGTAATTTTTCAAATTTATTAATTTTTCCTAACAATTTTTTATATTTTTAAAGTAATTTTTTTACAAAAATACAAAAAGTTGTTGGGATGCCAACAACACGCGGTGTTCCCAAGCGGTCCCCCATCTAAGTACTAACCGCGCCCGACGCTGCTTAATTTCGGTGATCGGACGAGAACCGATGTATTCAGCGTGGTATGGTCGTTGGCGAAAGACAATACTCTAAGTAACAACTTATAAGACTACAAAATTTTTTCTTACACATCTATATTTACTAAATAAACGTTTGTTTATGTATAAAAACCATAACAAAACGAATGAATATTTGTCATTAATGTTATATTACATTATTTTAATGTTATTATTAACTTTTGTACATTTATCTGTAAAAGCATACAAAAACACAAAGAAAAGACAATTTTGCTAGTATTTTTGCTTTTGCTTTTGCTTTTGCTTTGTTTAAATCTGAGATTTAATGCAATTTATTAACGAATTTTTGAGTAATTTTTCAAATTTATTAATTTTTCCTAACAATTTTTTATATTTTTAAAGTAATTTTTTTACAAAAATACAAAAAGTTGTTGGGATGCCAACAACACGCGGTGTTCCCAAGCGGTCCCCCATCTAAGTACTAACCGCGCCCGACGCTGCTTAATTTCGGTGATCGGACGAGAACCGATGTATTCAGCGTGGTATGGTCGTTGGCGAAAGACAATACTCTAAGTAACAACTTATAAGACTACAAAATTTTTTCTTACACATCTATATTTACTAAATAAACGTTTGTTTATGTATAAAAACCATAACAAAACGAATGAATATTTGTCATTAATGTTATATTACATTATTTTAATGTTATTATTAACTTTTGTACATTTATCTGTAAAAGCATACAAAAACACAAAGAAAAGACAATTTTGCTAGTATTTTTGCTTTTGCTTTTGCTTTTGCTTTGTTTAAATCTGAGATTTAATGCAATTTATTAACGAATTTTTGAGTAATTTTTCAAATTTATTAATTTTTCCTAACAATTTTTTATATTTTTAAAGTAATTTTTTTACAAAAATACAAAAAGTTGTTGGGATGCCAACAACACGCGGTGTTCCCAAGCGGTCCCCCATCTAAGTACTAACCGCGCCCGACGCTGCTTAATTTCGGTGATCGGACGAGAACCGATGTATTCAGCGTGGTATGGTCGTTGGCGAAAGACAATACTCTAAGTAACAACTTATAAGACTACAAAATTTTTTCTTACACATCTATATTTACTAAATAAACGTTTGTTTATGTATAAAAACCATAACAAAACGAATGAATATTTGTCATTAATGTTATATTACATTATTTTAATGTTATTATTAACTTTTGTACATTTATCTGTAAAAGCATACAAAAACACAAAGAAAAGACAATTTTGCTAGTATTTTTGCTTTTGCTTTTGCTTTTGCTTTGTTTAAATCTGAGATTTAATGCAATTTATTAACGAATTTTTGAGTAATTTTTCAAATTTATTAATTTTTCCTAACAATTTTTTATATTTTTAAAGTAATTTTTTTACAAAAATACAAAAAGTTGTTGGGATGCCAACAACACGCGGTGTTCCCAAGCGGTCCCCCATCTAAGTACTAACCGCGCCCGACGCTGCTTAATTTCGGTGATCGGACGAGAACCGATGTATTCAGCGTGGTATGGTCGTTGGCGAAAGACAATACTCTAAGTAACAACTTATAAGACTACAAAATTTTTTCTTACACATCTATATTTACTAAATAAACGTTTGTTTATGTATAAAAACCATAACAAAACGAATGAATATTTGTCATTAATGTTATATTACATTATTTTAATGTTATTATTAACTTTTGTACATTTATCTGTAAAAGCATACAAAAACACAAAGAAAAGACAATTTTGCTAGTATTTTTGCTTTTGCTTTTGCTTTTGCTTTGTTTAAATCTGAGATTTAATGCAATTTATTAACGAATTTTTGAGTAATTTTTCAAATTTATTAATTTTTCCTAACAATTTTTTATATTTTTAAAGTAATTTTTTTACAAAAATACAAAAAGTTGTTGGGATGCCAACAACACGCGGTGTTCCCAAGCGGTCCCCCATCTAAGTACTAACCGCGCCCGACGCTGCTTAATTTCGGTGATCGGACGAGAACCGATGTATTCAGCGTGGTATGGTCGTTGGCGAAAGACAATACTCTAAGTAACAACTTATAAGACTACAAAATTTTTTCTTACACATCTATATTTACTAAATAAACGTTTGTTTATGTATAAAAACCATAACAAAACGAATGAATATTTGTCATTAATGTTATATTACATTATTTTAATGTTATTATTAACTTTTGTACATTTATCTGTAAAAGCATACAAAAACACAAAGAAAAGACAATTTTGCTAGTATTTTTGCTTTTGCTTTTGCTTTTGCTTTGTTTAAATCTGAGATTTAATGCAATTTATTAACGAATTTTTGAGTAATTTTTCAAATTTATTAATTTTTCCTAACAATTTTTTATATTTTTAAAGTAATTTTTTTACAAAAATACAAAAAGTTGTTGGGATGCCAACAACACGCGGTGTTCCCAAGCGGTCCCCCATCTAAGTACTAACCGCGCCCGACGCTGCTTAATTTCGGTGATCGGACGAGAACCGATGTATTCAGCGTGGTATGGTCGTTGGCGAAAGACAATACTCTAAGTAACAACTTATAAGACTACAAAATTTTTTCTTACACATCTATATTTACTAAATAAACGTTTGTTTATGTATAAAAACCATAACAAAACGAATGAATATTTGTCATTAATGTTATATTACATTATTTTAATGTTATTATTAACTTTTGTACATTTATCTGTAAAAGCATACAAAAACACAAAGAAAAGACAATTTTGCTAGTATTTTTGCTTTTGCTTTTGCTTTTGCTTTGTTTAAATCTGAGATTTAATGCAATTTATTAACGAATTTTTGAGTAATTTTTCAAATTTATTAATTTTTCCTAACAATTTTTTATATTTTTAAAGTAATTTTTTTACAAAAATACAAAAAGTTGTTGGGATGCCAACAACACGCGGTGTTCCCAAGCGGTCCCCCATCTAAGTACTAACCGCGCCCGACGCTGCTTAATTTCGGTGATCGGACGAGAACCGATGTATTCAGCGTGGTATGGTCGTTGGCGAAAGACAATACTCTAAGTAACAACTTATAAGACTACAAAATTTTTTCTTACACATCTATATTTACTAAATAAACGTTTGTTTATGTATAAAAACCATAACAAAACGAATGAATATTTGTCATTAATGTTATATTACATTATTTTAATGTTATTATTAACTTTTGTACATTTATCTGTAAAAGCATACAAAAACACAAAGAAAAGACAATTTTGCTAGTATTTTTGCTTTTGCTTTTGCTTTTGCTTTGTTTAAATCTGAGATTTAATGCAATTTATTAACGAATTTTTGAGTAATTTTTCAAATTTATTAATTTTTCCTAACAATTTTTTATATTTTTAAAGTAATTTTTTTACAAAAATACAAAAAGTTGTTGGGATGCCAACAACACGCGGTGTTCCCAAGCGGTCCCCCATCTAAGTACTAACCGCGCCCGACGCTGCTTAATTTCGGTGATCGGACGAGAACCGATGTATTCAGCGTGGTATGGTCGTTGGCGAAAGACAATACTCTAAGTAACAACTTATAAGACTACAAAATTTTTTCTTACACATCTATATTTACTAAATAAACGTTTGTTTATGTATAAAAACCATAACAAAACGAATGAATATTTGTCATTAATGTTATATTACATTATTTTAATGTTATTATTAACTTTTGTACATTTATCTGTAAAAGCATACAAAAACACAAAGAAAAGACAATTTTGCTAGTATTTTTGCTTTTGCTTTTGCTTTTGCTTTGTTTAAATCTGAGATTTAATGCAATTTATTAACGAATTTTTGAGTAATTTTTCAAATTTATTAATTTTTCCTAACAATTTTTTATATTTTTAAAGTAATTTTTTTACAAAAATACAAAAAGTTGTTGGGATGCCAACAACACGCGGTGTTCCCAAGCGGTCCCCCATCTAAGTACTAACCGCGCCCGACGCTGCTTAATTTCGGTGATCGGACGAGAACCGATGTATTCAGCGTGGTATGGTCGTTGGCGAAAGACAATACTCTAAGTAACAACTTATAAGACTACAAAATTTTTTCTTACACATCTATATTTACTAAATAAACGTTTGTTTATGTATAAAAACCATAACAAAACGAATGAATATTTGTCATTAATGTTATATTACATTATTTTAATGTTATTATTAACTTTTGTACATTTATCTGTAAAAGCATACAAAAACACAAAGAAAAGACAATTTTGCTAGTATTTTTGCTTTTGCTTTTGCTTTTGCTTTGTTTAAATCTGAGATTTAATGCAATTTATTAACGAATTTTTGAGTAATTTTTCAAATTTATTAATTTTTCCTAACAATTTTTTATATTTTTAAAGTAATTTTTTTACAAAAATACAAAAAGTTGTTGGGATGCCAACAACACGCGGTGTTCCCAAGCGGTCCCCCATCTAAGTACTAACCGCGCCCGACGCTGCTTAATTTCGGTGATCGGACGAGAACCGATGTATTCAGCGTGGTATGGTCGTTGGCGAAAGACAATACTCTAAGTAACAACTTATAAGACTACAAAATTTTTTCTTACACATCTATATTTACTAAATAAACGTTTGTTTATGTATAAAAACCATAACAAAACGAATGAATATTTGTCATTAATGTTATATTACATTATTTTAATGTTATTATTAACTTTTGTACATTTATCTGTAAAAGCATACAAAAACACAAAGAAAAGACAATTTTGCTAGTATTTTTGCTTTTGCTTTTGCTTTTGCTTTGTTTAAATCTGAGATTTAATGCAATTTATTAACGAATTTTTGAGTAATTTTTCAAATTTATTAATTTTTCCTAACAATTTTTTATATTTTTAAAGTAATTTTTTTACAAAAATACAAAAAGTTGTTGGGATGCCAACAACACGCGGTGTTCCCAAGCGGTCCCCCATCTAAGTACTAACCGCGCCCGACGCTGCTTAATTTCGGTGATCGGACGAGAACCGATGTATTCAGCGTGGTATGGTCGTTGGCGAAAGACAATACTCTAAGTAACAACTTATAAGACTACAAAATTTTTTCTTACACATCTATATTTACTAAATAAACGTTTGTTTATGTATAAAAACCATAACAAAACGAATGAATATTTGTCATTAATGTTATATTACATTATTTTAATGTTATTATTAACTTTTGTACATTTATCTGTAAAAGCATACAAAAACACAAAGAAAAGACAATTTTGCTAGTATATTTGCTTTTGCTTTTGCTTTTGCTTTGTTTAAATCTGAGATTTAATGCAATTTATTAACGAATTTTTGAGTAATTTTTCAAATTTATTAATTTTTCCTAACAATTTTTTATATTTTTAAAGTAATTTTTTTACAAAAATACAAAAAGTTGTTGGGATGCCAACAACACGCGGTGTTCCCAAGCGGTCCCCCATCTAAGTACTAACCGCGCCCGACGCTGCTTAATTTCGGTGATCGGACGAGAACCGATGTATTCAGCGTGGTATGGTCGTTGGCGAAAGACAATACTCTAAGTAACAACTTATAAGACTACAAAATTTTTTCTTACACATCTATATTTACTAAATAAACGTTTGTTTATGTATAAAAACCATAACAAAACGAATGAATATTTGTCATTAATGTTATATTACATTATTTTAATGTTATTATTAACTTTTGTACATTTATCTGTAAAAGCATACAAAAACACAAAGAAAAGACAATTTTGCTAGTATATTTGCTTTTGCTTTTGCTTTTGCTTTGTTTAAATCTGAGATTTAATGCAATTTATTAACGAATTTTTGAGTAATTTTTCAAATTTATTAATTTTTCCTAACAATTTTTTATATTTTTAAAGTAATTTTTTTACAAAAATACAAAAAGTTGTTGGGATGCCAACAACACGCGGTGTTCCCAAGCGGTCCCCCATCTAAGTACTAACCGCGCCCGACGCTGCTTAATTTCGGTGATCGGACGAGAACCGATGTATTCAGCGTGGTATGGTCGTTGGCGAAAGACAATACTCTAAGTAACAACTTATAAGACTACAAAATTTTTTCTTACACATCTATATTTACTAAATAAACGTTTGTTTATGTATAAAAACCATAACAAAACGAATGAATATTTGTCATTAATGTTATATTACATTATTTTAATGTTATTATTAACTTTTGTACATTTATCTGTAAAAGCATACAAAAACACAAAGGAAAGACAATTTTGCTAGTATTTTTGCTTTTGCTTTTGCTTTTGCTTTGTTTAAATCTGAGATTTAATGCAATTTATTAACGAATTTTTGAGTAATTTTTCAAATTTATTAATTTTTCCTAACAATTTTTTATATTTTTAAAGTAATTTTTTTACAAAAATACAAAAAGTTGTTGGGATGCCAACAACACGCGGTGTTCCCAAGCGGTCCCCCATCTAAGTACTAACCGCGCCCGACGCTGCTTAATTTCGGTGATCGGACGAGAACCGATGTATTCAGCGTGGTATGGTCGTTGGCGAAAGACAATACTCTAAGTAACAACTTATAAGACTACAAAATTTTTTCTTACACATCTATATTTACTAAATAAACGTTTGTTTATGTATAAAAACCATAACAAAACGAATGAATATTTGTCATTAATGTTATATTACATTATTTTAATGTTATTATTAACTTTTGTACATTTATCTGTAAAAGCATACAAAAACACAAAGAAAAGACAATTTTGCTAGTATTTTTGCTTTTGCTTTTGCTTTGTTTAAATCTGAGATTTAATGCAATTTATTAACGAATTTTTGAGTAATTTTTCAAATTTATTAATTTTTCCTAACAATTTTTTATATTTTTAAAGTAATTTTTTTACAAAAATACAAAAAGTTGTTGGGATGCCAACAACACGCGGTGTTCCCAAGCGGTCCCCCATCTAAGTACTAACCGCGCCCGACGCTGCTTAATTTCGGTGATCGGACGAGAACCGATGTATTCAGCGTGGTATGGTCGTTGGCGAAAGACAATACTCTAAGTAACAACTTATAAGACTACAAAATTTTTTCTTACACATCTATATTTACTAAATAAACGTTTGTTTATGTATAAAAACCATAACAAAACGAATGAATATTTGTCATTAATGTTATATTACATTATTTTAATGTTATTATTAACTTTTGTACATTTATCTGTAAAAGCATACAAAAACACAAAGAAAAGACAATTTTGCTAGTATTTTTGCTTTTGCTTTTGCTTTGTTTAAATCTGAGATTTAATGCAATTTATTAACGAATTTTTGAGTAATTTTTCAAATTTATTAATTTTTCCTAACAATTTTTTATATTTTTAAAGTAATTTTTTTACAAAAATACAAAAAGTTGTTGGGATGCCAACAACACGCGGTGTTCCCAAGCGGTCCCCCATCTAAGTACTAACCGCGCCCGACGCTGCTTAATTTCGGTGATCGGACGAGAACCGATGTATTCAGCGTGGTATGGTCGTTGGCGAAAGACAATACTCTAAGTAACAACTTATAAGACTACAAAATTTTTTCTTACACATCTATATTTACTAAATAAACGTTTGTTTATGTATAAAAACCATAACAAAACGAATGAATATTTGTCATTAATGTTATATTACATTATTTTAATGTTATTATTAACTTTTGTACATTTATCTGTAAAAGCATACAAAAACACAAAGAAAAGACAATTTTGCTAGTATTTTTGCTTTTGCTTTTGCTTTGTTTAAATCTGAGATTTAATGCAATTTATTAACGAATTTTTGAGTAATTTTTCAAATTTATTAATTTTTCCTAACAATTTTTTATATTTTTAAAGTAATTTTTTTACAAAAATACAAAAAGTTGTTGGGATGCCAACAACACGCGGTGTTCCCAAGCGGTCCCCCATCTAAGTACTAACCGCGCCCGACGCTGCTTAATTTCGGTGATCGGACGAGAACCGATGTATTCAGCGTGGTATGGTCGTTGGCGAAAGACAATACTCTAAGTAACAACTTATAAGACTACAAAATTTTTTCTTACACATCTATATTTACTAAATAAACGTTTGTTTATGTATAAAAACCATAACAAAACGAATGAATATTTGTCATTAATGTTATATTACATTATTTTAATGTTATTATTAACTTTTGTACATTTATCTGTAAAAGCATACAAAAACACAAAGAAAAGACAATTTTGCTAGTATTTTTGCTTTTGCTTTTGCTTTGTTTAAATCTGAGACTTTGTTTAAATCTGAGATTTAATGCAATTTATTAACGAATTTTTGAGTAATTTTTCAAATTTATTAATTTTTCCTAACAATTTTTTATATTTTTAAAGTAATTTTTTTACAAAAATACAAAAAGTTGTTGGGATGCCAACAACACGCGGTGTTCCCAAGCGGTCCCCCATCTAAGTACTAACCGCGCCCGACGCTGCTTAATTTCGGTGATCGGACGAGAACCGATGTATTCAGCGTGGTATGGTCGTTGGCGAAAGACAATACTCTAAGTAACAACTTATAAGACTACAAAATTTTTTCTTACACATCTATATTTACTAAATAAACGTTTGTTTATGTATAAAAAACCATAACAAAATGAATGAATATTTGTCATTAATGTTATATTACATTATTTTAATGTTATTCTTAACTTTTGTACATTTATCTGTAAAAGCATACAAAAACACAAAGAAAAGACAATTTTGCTAGTATTTTTGCTTTTGCTTTTGCTTTTGCTTTGTTTAAATCTGAGATTTAATGCAATTTATTAACGAATTTTTGAGTAATTTTTCAAATTTATTAATTTTTCCTAACAATTTTTTATATTTTTAAAGTAATTTTTTTACAAAAATACAAAAAGTTGTTGGGATGCCAACAACACGCGGTGTTCCCAAGCGGTCCCCCATCTAAGTACTAACCGCGCCCGACGCTGCTTAATTTCGGTGATCGGACGAGAACCGATGTATTCAGCGTGGTATGGTCGTTGGCGAAAGACAATACTCTAAGTAACAACTTATAAGACTACAAAAT
Organism: Protophormia terraenovae; assembly: GCA_951394005.1. Classification (NCBI taxonomy): domain Eukaryota; kingdom Metazoa; phylum Arthropoda; class Insecta; order Diptera; family Calliphoridae; genus Protophormia; species Protophormia terraenovae. Next base: position 43,729,554 of record OX596074.1, on the reverse strand, counting down.
TTTTTCTTACACATCTATATTTACTAAATAAACGTTTGTTTATGTATAAAAACCATAACAAAACGAATGAATATTTGTCATTAATGTTATATTACATTATTTTAATGTTATTCTTAACTTTTGTACATTTATCTGTAAAAGCATACAAAAACACAAAGAAAAGACAATTTTGCTAGTATTTTTGCTTTTGCTTTTGCTTTTGCTTTTGCTTTTGCTTTTGCTTTGTTTAAATCTGAGATTTAATGCAATTTATTAACGAATTTTTGAGTAATTTTTCAAATTTATTAATTTTTCCTAACAATTTTTTATATTTTTAAAGTAATTTTTTTACAAAAATACAAAAAGTTGTTGGGATGCCAACAACACGCGGTGTTCCCAAGCGGTCCCCCATCTAAGTACTAACCGCGCCCGACGCTGCTTAATTTCGGTGATCGGACGAGAACCGATGTATTCAGCGTGGTATGGTCGTTGGCGAAAGACAATACTCTAAGTAACAACTTATAAGACTACAAAATTTTTTCTTACACATCTATATTTACTAAATAAACGTTTGTTTATGTATAAAAACCATAACAAAACGAATGAATATTTGTCATTAATGTTATATTACATTATTTTAATGTTATTCTTAACTTTTGTACATTTATCTGTAAAAGCATACAAAAACACAAAGAAAAGACAATTTTGCTAGTATTTTTGCTTTTGCTTTTGCTTTTGCTTTTGCTTTGTTTAAATCTGAGATTTAATGCAATTTATTAACGAATTTTTGAGTAATTTTTCAAATTTATTAATTTTTCCTAACAATTTTTTATATTTTTAAAGTAATTTTTTTACAAAAATACAAAAAGTTGTTGGGATGCCAACAACACGCGGTGTTCCCAAGCGGTCCCCCATCTAAGTACTAACCGCGCCCGACGCTGCTTAATTTCGGTGATCGGACGAGAACCGATGTATTCAGCGTGGTATGGTCGTTGGCGAAAGACAATACTCTAAGTAACAACTTATAAGACTACAAAATTTTTTCTTACACATCTATATTTACTAAATAAACGTTTGTTTATGTATAAAAACCATAACAAAACGAATGAATATTTGTCATTAATGTTATATTACATTATTTTAATGTTATTCTTAACTTTTGTACATTTATCTGTAAAAGCATACAAAAACACAAAGAAAAGACAATTTTGCTAGTATTTTTGCTTTTGCTTTTGCTTTTGCTTTTGCTTTGTTTAAATCTGAGATTTAATGCAATTTATTAACGAATTTTTGAGTAATTTTTCAAATTTATTAATTTTTCCTAACAATTTTTTATATTTTTAAAGTAATTTTTTTACAAAAATACAAAAAGTTGTTGGGATGCCAACAACACGCGGTGTTCCCAAGCGGTCCCCCATCTAAGTACTAACCGCGCCCGACGCTGCTTAATTTCGGTGATCGGACGAGAACCGATGTATTCAGCGTGGTATGGTCGTTGGCGAAAGACAATACTCTAAGTAACAACTTATAAGACTACAAAATTTTTTCTTACACATCTATGTATATTTACTAAATAAACGTTTGTTTATGTATAAAAACCATAACAAAACGAATGAATATTTGTCATTAATGTTATATTACATTATTTTAATGTTATTCTTAACTTTTGTACATTTATCTGTAAAAGCATACAAAAACACAAAGAAAAGACAATTTTGCTAGTATTTTTGCTTTTGCTTTTGCTTTGTTTAAATATGAGATTTAATGCAATTTATTAACGAATTTTTGAGTAATTTTTCAAATTTATTAATTTTTCCTAACAATTTTTTATATTTTTAAAGTAATTTTTTTACAAAAATACAAAAAGTTGTTGGGATGCCAACAACACGCGGTGTTCCCAAGCGGTCCCCCATCTAAGTACTAACCGCGCCCGACGCTGCTTAATTTCGGTGATCGGACGAGAACCGATGTATTCAGCGTGGTATGGTCGTTGGCGAAAGACAATACTCTAAGTAACAACTTATAAGACTACACACAGAAAAAGAATTGGTTGGAAAACGGTTCCAGTAATTAAATATTTATAGAAATGACAAATATTTTATTGAAAATAAGACAAATGTCTTAGTTCAACAGATTTTCTATATTTACAGCACAAAAATTAAAATTATGATGGAAATTTGATTGCTGTAATAGTTAATATAGTTCGTTAAATAAATATGTTCTTTTTAAAACTAATTTTGAAAAAATTAAAAGAGGCAATCGAATAAAACCAGGGTAAAAAGGTAATAATGTAATATAAATAGTTGCAGATATAAAATTAACAAAAAAATTCGATTACAATAAAAATTAAACTAAATTCGGTCATCCTAATCGAATAAGTAATAATCGTGGTCATAAATATATGTAAATTTATTACTTAAATTCGGGGCTCTTAACCAAATTAGAATTAGATTTTTACTTTGACATTTAAAATTAAATTAATAAAAGAAAATGTGTAAATTGTTCGAAAATAAATAATATAAAAAAATAAAAGAAATAAAAAAATATCTACATATGTATGAAAATTGATTGCTGTAATAATCAATACATTTTTGCAAAATTAAAAAGACTTGTGGAATATCTTCAATTGTCGGTAACGGCTAACGTCTTCTTGAAATTGAATATGGAATTGGGCAAACACTTAAGTTGTTATTAACTTTTGATTTGTTTTCTTTAAAACATACAACGAATTCTTAAATGGATAAATTTCATTATAGGAAAGGACGTTGTTAATTTGTGTTCCGATTTCCAAAAAATTGTATGAAAGGTCAAAACCATTGATAGTTGCGAAGCTGGTAAAAATCAAGACATTCATATGTACATATATGAAGAAAAGGATGCATCTATATCATATGTTAATGTATTATATTACTATTAAAATTATATAACATACATACATATGTTAAATAAAATGTCAAAGAAATATAAATATTTGTTTTATTCACAATAGAGCCTTACCTTATTCTCAAACCTTTTACTGAATTACATTTTCAATTCAGTTGCATGTACCATATTCATACAGTGATTACAATTAAATTATACAATAGTTCTTGGAACCTACCAAATTCGTTTGGCAATAAATTCGGTTGCCACAACGAATCTGTTTTCTCTGTGTACAAAATTTTTTCTTACACATCTATATTTACTAAATAAACGTTTGTTTATGTATAAAAACCATAACAAAACGAATGAATATTTGTCATTAATGTTATATTACATTATTTTAATGTTATTCTTAACTTTTGTACATTTATCTGTAAAAGCATACAAAAACACAAAGAAAAGACAATTTTGCTAGTATTTTTGCTTTTGCTTTTGCTTTGTTTAAATCTGAGATTTAATGCAATTTATTAACGAATTTTTGAGTAATTTTTCAAATTTATTAATTTTTCCTAACAATTTTTTATATTTTTAAAGTAATTTTTTTACAAAAATACAAAAAGTTGTTGGGATGCCAACAACACGCGGTGTTCCCAAGCGGTCCCCCATCTAAGTACTAACCGCGCCCGACGCTGCTTAATTTCGGTGATCGGACGAGAACCGATGTATTCAGCGTGGTATGGTCGTTGGCGAAAGACAATACTCTAAGTAACAACTTATAAGACTACAAAATTTTTTCTTACACATCTATATTTACTAAATAAACGTTTGTTTATGTATAAAAACCATAACAAAACGAATGAATATTTGTCATTAATGTTATATTACATTATTTTAATGTTATTCTTAACTTTTGTACATTTATCTGTAAAAGCATACAAAAACACAAAGAAAAGACAATTTTGCTAGTATTTTTGCTTTTGCTTTTGCTTTTGCTTTGTTTAAATCTGAGATTTAATGCAATTTATTAACGAATTTTTGAGTAATTTTTCAAATTTATTAATTTTTCCTAACAATTTTTTATATTTTTAAAGTAATTTTTTTACAAAAATACAAAAAGTTGTTGGGATGCCAACAACACGCGGTGTTCCCAAGCGGTCCCCCATCTAAGTACTAACCGCGCCCGACGCTGCTTAATTTCGGTGATCGGACGAGAACCGATGTATTCAGCGTGGTATGGTCGTTGGCGAAAGACAATACTCTAAGTAACAACTTATGAGACTACAAAATTTTTTCTTACACATCTATATTTACTAAATAAACGTTTGTTTATGTATAAAAACCATAACAAAACGAATGAATATTTGTCATTAATGTTATATTACATTATTTTAATGTTATTCTTAACTTTTGTACATTTATCTGTAAAAGCATACAAAAACACAAAGAAAAGACAATTTTGCTAGTATTTTTGCTTTTGCTTTTGCTTTGTTTAAATCTGAGATTTAATGCAATTTATTAACGAATTTTTGAGTAATTTTTCAAATTTATTAATTTTTCCTAACAATTTTTTATATTTTTAAAGTAATTTTTTTACAAAAATACAAAAAGTTGTTGGGATGCCAACAACACGCGGTGTTCCCAAGCGGTCCCCCATCTAAGTACTAACCGCGCCCGACGCTGCTTAATTTCGGTGATCGGACGAGAACCGATGTATTCAGCGTGGTATGGTCGTTGGCGAAAGACAATACTCTAAGTAACAACTTATAAGACTACAAAATTTTTTCTTACACATCTATATTTACTAAATAAACGTTTGTTTATGTATAAAAACCATAACAAAACGAATGAATATTTGTCATTAATGTTATATTACATTATTTTAATGTTATTCTTAACTTTTGTACATTTATCTGTAAAAGCATACAAAAACACAAAGAAAAGACAATTTTGCTAGTATTTTTGCTTTTGCTTTTGCTTTTGCTTTGTTTAAATCTGAGATTTAATGCAATTTATTAACGAATTTTTGAGTAATTTTTCAAATTTATTAATTTTTCCTAAAAATTTTTTATATTTTTAAAGTAATTTTTTTACAAAAATACAAAAAGTTGTTGGGATGCCAACAACACGCGGTGTTCCCAAGCGGTCCCCCATCTAAGTACTAACCGCGCCCGACGCTGCTTAATTTCGGTGATCGGACGAGAACCGATGTATTCAGCGTGGTATGGTCGTTGGCGAAAGACAATACTCTAAGTAACAACTTATGAGACTACAAAATTTTTTCTTACACATCTATATTTACTAAATAAACGTTTGTTTATGTATAAAAACCATAACAAAACGAATGAATATTTGTCATTAATGTTATATTACATTATTTTAATGTTATTCTTAACTTTTGTACATTTATCTGTAAAAGCATACAAAAACACAAAGAAAAGACAATTTTGCTAGTATTTTTGCTTTTGCTTTTGCTTTTGCTTTGTTTAAATCTGAGATTTAATGCAATTTATTAACGAATTTTTGAGTAATTTTTCAAATTTATTAATTTTTCCTAACAATTTTTTATATTTTTAAAGTAATTTTTTTACAAAAATACAAAAAGTTGTTGGGATGCCAACAACACGCGGTGTTCCCAAGCGGTCCCCCATCTAAGTACTAACCGCGCCCGACGCTGCTTAATTTCGGTGATCGGACGAGAACCGATGTATTCAGCGTGGTATGGTCGTTGGCGAAAGACAATACTCTAAGTAACAACTTATAAGACTACAAAATTTTTTCTTACACATCTATATTTACTAAATAAACGTTTGTTTATGTATAAAAACCATAACAAAACGAATGAATATTTGTCATTAATGTTATATTACATTATTTTAATGTTATTCTTAACTTTTGTACATTTATCTGTAAAAGCATACAAAAACACAAAGAAAAGACAATTTTGCTAGTATTTTTGCTTTTGCTTTTGCTTTTGCTTTGTTTAAATCTGAGATTTAATGCAATTTATTAACGAATTTTTGAGTAATTTTTCAAATTTATTAATTTTTCCTAACAATTTTTTATATTTTTAAAGTAATTTTTTTACAAAAATACAAAAAGTTGTTGGGATGCCAACAACACGCGGTGTTCCCAAGCGGTCCCCCATCTAAGTACTAACCGCGCCCGACGCTGCTTAATTTCGGTGATCGGACGAGAACCGATGTATTCAGCGTGGTATGGTCGTTGGCGAAAGACAATACTCTAAGTAACAACTTATAAGACTACAAAATTTTTTCTTACACATCTATATTTACTAAATAAACGTTTGTTTATGTATAAAAACCATAACAAAACGAATGAATATTTGTCATTAATGTTATATTACATTATTTTAATGTTATTCTTAACTTTTGTACATTTATCTGTAAAAGCATACAAAAACACAAAGAAAAGACAATTTTGCTAGTATTTTTGCTTTTGCTTTTGCTTTGTTTAAATCTGAGATTTAATGCAATTTATTAACGAATTTTTGAGTAATTTTTCAAATTTATTAATTTTTCCAAACAATTTTTTATATTTTTAAAGTAATTTTTTTACAAAAATACAAAAAGTTGTTGGGATGCCAACAACACGCGGTGTTCCCAAGCGGTCCCCCATCTAAGTACTAACCGCGCCCGACGCTGCTTAATTTCGGTGATCGGACGAGAACCGATGTATTCAGCGTGGTATGGTCGTTGGCGAAAGACAATACTCTAAGTAACAACTTATAAGACTACAAAATTTTTTCTTACACATCTATATTTACTAAATAAACGTTTGTTTATGTATAAAAACCATAACAAAACGAATGAATATTTGTCATTAATGTTATATTACATTATTTTAATGTTATTCTTAACTTTTGTACATTTATCTGTAAAAGCATACAAAAACACAAAGAAAAGACAATTTTGCTAGTATTTTTGCTTTTGCTTTTGCTTTGTTTAAATCTGAGATTTAATGCAATTTATTAACGAATTTTTGAGTAATTTTTCAAATTTATTAATTTTTCCTAACAATTTTTTATATTTTTAAAGTAATTTTTTTACAAAAATACAAAAAGTTGTTGGGATGCCAACAACACGCGGTGTTCCCAAGCGGTCCCCCATCTAAGTACTAACCGCGCCCGACGCTGCTTAATTTCGGTGATCGGACGAGAACCGATGTATTCAGCGTGGTATGGTCGTTGGCGAAAGACAATACTCTAAGTAACAACTTATAAGACTACAAAATTTTTTCTTACACATCTATATTTACTAAATAAACGTTTGTTTATGTATAAAAACCATAACAAAACGAATGAATATTTGTCATTAATGTTATATTACATTATTTTAATGTTATTCTTAACTTTTGTACATTTATCTGTAAAAGCATACAAAAACACAAAGAAAAGACAATTTTGCTAGTATTTTTGCTTTTGCTTTGTTTAAATCTGAGATTTAATGCAATTTATTAACGAATTTTTGAGTAATTTTTCAAATTTATTAATTTTTCCTAAAAATTTTTTATATTTTTAAAGTAATTTTTTTACAAAAATACAAAAAGTTGTTGGGATGCCAACAACACGCGGTGTTCCCAAGCGGTCCCCCATCTAAGTACTAACCGCGCCCGACGCTGCTTAATTTCGGTGATCGGACGAGAACCGATGTATTCAGCGTGGTATGGTCGTTGGCGAAAGACAATACTCTAAGTAACAACTTATAAGACTACAAAATTTTTTCTTACACATCTATATTTACTAAATAAACGTTTGTTTATGTATAAAAACCATAACAAAACGAATGAATATTTGTCATTAATGTTATATTACATTATTTTAATGTTATTCTTAACTTTTGTACATTTATCTGTAAAAGCATACAAAAACACAAAGAAAAGACAATTTTGCTAGTATTTTTGCTTTTGCTTTTGCTTTTGCTTTGTTTAAATCTGAGATTTAATGCAATTTATTAACGAATTTTTGAGTAATTTTTCAAATTTATTAATTTTTCCTAACAATTTTTTATATTTTTAAAGTAATTTTTTTACAAAAATACAAAAAGTTGTTGGGATGCCAACAACACGCGGTGTTCCCAAGCGGTCCCCCATCTAAGTACTAACCGCGCCCGACGCTGCTTAATTTCGGTGATCGGACGAGAACCGATGTATTCAGCGTGGTATGGTCGTTGGCGAAAGACAATACTCTAAGTAACAACTTATAAGACTACAAAATTTTTTCTTACACATCTATATTTACTAAATAAACGTTTGTTTATGTATAAAAACCATAACAAAACGAATGAATATTTGTCATTAATGTTATATTACATTATTTTAATGTTATTCTTAACTTTTGTACATTTATCTGTAAAAGCATACAAAAACACAAAGAAAAGACAATTTTGCTAGTATTTTTGCTTTTGCTTTTGCTTTTGCTTTGTTTAAATCTGAGATTTAATGCAATTTATTAACGAATTTTTGAGTAATTTTTCAAATTTATTAATTTTTCCTAACAATTTTTTATATTTTTAAAGTAATTTTTTTACAAAAATACAAAAAGTTGTTGGGATGCCAACAACACGCGGTGTTCCCAAGCGGTCCCCCATCTAAGTACTAACCGCGCCCGACGCTGCTTAATTTCGGTGATCGGACGAGAACCGATGTATTCAGCGTGGTATGGTCGTTGGCGAAAGACAATACTCTAAGTAACAACTTATAAGACTACAAAATTTTTTCTTACACATCTATATTTACTAAATAAACGTTTGTTTATGTATAAAAACCATAACAAAACGAATGAATATTTGTCATTAATGTTATATTACATTATTTTAATGTTATTCTTAACTTTTGTACATTTATCTGTAAAAGCATACAAAAACACAAAGAAAAGACAATTTTGCTAGTATTTTTGCTTTTGCTTTTGCTTTGTTTAAATCTGAGATTTAATGCAATTTATTAACGAATTTTTGAGTAATTTTTCAAATTTATTAATTTTTCCTAACAATTTTTTATATTTTTAAAGTAATTTTTTTACAAAAATACAAAAAGTTGTTGGGATGCCAACAACACGCGGTGTTCCCAAGCGGTCCCCCATCTAAGTACTAACCGCGCCCGACGCTGCTTAATTTCGGTGATCGGACGAGAACCGATGTATTCAGCGTGGTATGGTCGTTGGCGAAAGACAATACTCTAAGTAACAACTTATAAGACTACAAAATTTTTTCTTACACATCTATATTTACTAAATAAACGTTTGTTTATGTATAAAAACCATAACAAAACGAATGAATATTTGTCATTAATGTTATATTACATTATTTTAATGATATTCTTAACTTTTGTACATTTATCTGTAAAAGCATACAAAAACACAAAGAAAAGACAATTTTGCTAGTATTTTTGCTTTTGCTTTTGCTTTTGCTTTGTTTAAATCTGAGATTTAATGCAATTTATTAACGAATTTTTGAGTAATTTTTCAAATTTATTAATTTTTCCTAACAATTTTTTATATTTTTAAAGTAATTTTTTTACAAAAATACAAAAAGTTGTTGGGATGCCAACAACACGCGGTGTTCCCAAGCGGTCCCCCATCTAAGTACTAACCGCGCCCGACGCTGCTTAATTTCGGTGATCGGACGAGAACCGATGTATTCAGCGTGGTATGGTCGTTGGCGAAAGACAATACTCTAAGTAACAACTTATAAGACTACAAAATTTTTTCTTACACATCTATATTTACTAAATAAACGTTTGTTTATGTATAAAAACCATAACAAAACGAATGAATATTTGTCATTAATGTTATATTACATTATTTTAATGTTATTCTTAACTTTTGTACATTTATCTGTAAAAGCATACAAAAACACAAAGAAAAGACAATTTTGCTAGTATTTTTGCTTTTGCTTTTGCTTTGTTTAAATCTGAGATTTAATGCAATTTATTAACGAATTTTTGAGTAATTTTTCAAATTTATTAATTTTTCCTAACAATTTTTTATATTTTTAAAGTAATTTTTTTACAAAAATACAAAAAGTTGTTGGGATGCCAACAACACGCGGTGTTCCCAAGCGGTCCCCCATCTAAGTACTAACCGCGCCCGACGCTGCTTAATTTCGGTGATCGGACGAGAACCGATGTATTCAGCGTGGTATGGTCGTTGGCGAAAGACAATACTCTAAGTAACAACTTATAAGACTACAAAATTTTTTCTTACACATCTATATTTACTAAATAAACGTTTGTTTATGTATAAAAACCATAACAAAACGAATGAATATTTGTCATTAATGTTATATTACATTATTTTAATGTTATTCTTAACTTTTGTACATTTATCTGTAAAAGCATACAAAAACACAAAGAAAAGACAATTTTGCTAGTATTTTTGCTTTTGCTTTTGCTTTGTTTAAATCTGAGATTTAATGCAATTTATTAACGAATTTTTGAGTAATTTTTCAAATTTATTAATTTTTCCTAAAAATTTTTTATATTTTTAAAGTAATTTTTTTACAAAAATACAAAAAGTTGTTGGGATGCCAACAACACGCGGTGTTCCCAAGCGGTCCCCCATCTAAGTACTAACCGCGCCCGACGCTGCTTAATTTCGGTGATCGGACGAGAACCGATGTATTCAGCGTGGTATGGTCGTTGGCGAAAGACAATACTCTAAGTAACAACTTATAAGACTACAAAATTTTTTCTTACACATCTATATTTACTAAATAAACGTTTGTTTATGTATAAAAACCATAACAAAACGAATGAATATTTGTCATTAATGTTATATTACATTATTTTAATGTTATTCTTAACTTTTGTACATTTATCTGTAAAAGCATACAAAAACACAAAGAAAAGACAATTTTGCTAGTATTTTTGCTTTTGCTTTTGCTTTGTTTAAATCTGAGATTTAATGCAATTTATTAACGAATTTTTGAGTAATTTTTCAAATTTATTAATTTTTCCTAACAATTTTTTATATTTTTAAAGTAATTTTTTTACAAAAATACAAAAAGTTGTTGGGATGCCAACAACACGCGGTGTTCCCAAGCGGTCCCCCATCTAAGTACTAACCGCGCCCGACGCTGCTTAATTTCGGTGATCGGACGAGAACCGATGTATTCAGCGTGGTATGGTCGTTGGCGAAAGACAATACTCTAAGTAACAACTTATAAGACTACAAAATTTTTTCTTACACATCTATATTTACTAAATAAACGTTTGTTTATGTATAAAAACCATAACAAAACGAATGAATATTTGTCATTAATGTTATATTACATTATTTTAATGTTATTCTTAACTTTTGTACATTTATCTGTAAAAGCATACAAAAACACAAAGAAAAGACAATTTTGCTAGTATTTTTGCTTTTGCTTTTGCTTTGTTTAAATCTGAGATTTAATGCAATTTATTAACGAATTTTTGAGTAATTTTTCAAATTTATTAATTTTTCCTAACAATTTTTTATATTTTTAAAGTAATTTTTTTACAAAAATACAAAAAGTTGTTGGGATGCCAACAACACGCGGTGTTCCCAAGCGGTCCCCCATCTAAGTACTAACCGCGCCCGACGCTGCTTAATTTCGGTGATCGGACGAGAACCGATGTATTCAGCGTGGTATGGTCGTTGGCGAAAGACAATACTCTAAGTAACAACTTATAAGACTACAAAATTTTTTCTTACACATCTATATTTACTAAATAAACGTTTGTTTATGTATAAAAACCATAACAAAACGAATGAATATTTGTCATTAATGTTATATTACATTATTTTAATGTTATTCTTAACTTTTGTACATTTATCTGTAAAAGCATACAAAAACACAAAGAAAAGACAATTTTGCTAGTATTTTTGCTTTTGCTTTTGCTTTGTTTAAATCTGAGATTTAATGCAATTTATTAACGAATTTTTGAGTAATTTTTCAAATTTATTAATTTTTCCTAACAATTTTTTATATTTTTAAAGTAATTTTTTTACAAAAATACAAAAAGTTGTTGGGATGCCAACAACACGCGGTGTTCCCAAGCGGTCCCCCATCTAAGTACTAACCGCGCCCGACGCTGCTTAATTTCGGTGATCGGACGAGAACCGATGTATTCAGCGTGGTATGGTCGTTGGCGAAAGACAATACTCTAAGTAACAACTTATAAGACTACAAAATTTTTTCTTACACATCTATATTTACTAAATAAACGTTTGTTTATGTATAAAAACCATAACAAAACGAATGAATATTTGTCATTAATGTTATATTACATTATTTTAATGTTATTCTTAACTTTTGTACATTTATCTGTAAAAGCATACAAAAACACAAAGAAAAGACAATTTTGCTAGTATTTTTGCTTTTGCTTTGTTTAAATCTGAGATTTAATGCAATTTATTAACGAATTTTTGAGTAATTTTTCAAATTTATTAATTTTTCCTAAAAATTTTTTATATTTTTAAAGTAATTTTTTTACAAAAATACAAAAAGTTGTTGGGATGCCAACAACACGCGGTGTTCCCAAGCGGTCCCCCATCTAAGTACTAACCGCGCCCGACGCTGCTTAATTTCGGTGATCGGACGAGAACCGATGTATTCAGCGTGGTATGGTCGTTGGCGAAAGACAATACTCTAAGTAACAACTTATAAGACTACAAAATTTTTTCTTACACATCTATATTTACTAAATAAACGTTTGTTTATGTATAAAAACCATAACAAAACGAATGAATATTTGTCATTAATGTTATATTACATTATTTTAATGTTATTCTTAACTTTTGTACATTTATCTGTAAAAGCATACAAAAACACAAAGAAAAGACAATTTTGCTAGTATTTTTGCTTTTGCTTTTGCTTTGTTTAAATCTGAGATTTAATGCAATTTATTAACGAATTTTTGAGTAATTTTTCAAATTTATTAATTTTTCCTAACAATTTTTTATATTTTTAAAGTAATTTTTTTACAAAAATACAAAAAGTTGTTGGGATGCCAACAACACGCGGTGTTCCCAAGCGGTCCCCCATCTAAGTACTAACCGCGCCCGACGCTGCTTAATTTCGGTGATCGGACGAGAACCGATGTATTCAGCGTGGTATGGTCGTTGGCGAAAGACAATACTCTAAGTAACAACTTATAAGACTACAAAATTTTTTCTTACACATCTATATTTACTAAATAAACGTTTGTTTATGTATAAAAACCATAACAAAACGAATGAATATTTGTCATTAATGTTATATTACATTATTTTAATGTTATTCTTAACTTTTGTACATTTATCTGTAAAAGCATACAAAAACACAAAGAAAAGACAATTTTGCTAGTATTTTTGCTTTTGCTTTGTTTAAATCTGAGATTTAATGCAATTTATTAACGAATTTTTGAGTAATTTTTCAAATTTATTAATTTTTCCTAAAAATTTTTTATATTTTTAAAGTAATTTTTTTACAAAAATACAAAAAGTTGTTGGGATGCCAACAACACGCGGTGTTCCCAAGCGGTCCCCCATCTAAGTACTAACCGCGCCCGACGCTGCTTAATTTCGGTGATCGGACGAGAACCGATGTATTCAGCGTGGTATGGTCGTTGGCGAAAGACAATACTCTAAGTAACAACTTATAAGACTACAAAATTTTTTCTTACACATCTATATTTACTAAATAAACGTTTGTTTATGTATAAAAACCATAACAAAACGAATGAATATTTGTCATTAATGTTATATTACATTATTTTAATGTTATTCTTAACTTTTGTACATTTATCTGTAAAAGCATACAAAAACACAAAGAAAAGACAATTTTGCTAGTATTTTTGCTTTTGCTTTTGCTTTGTTTAAATCTGAGATTTAATGCAATTTATTAACGAATTTTTGAGTAATTTTTCAAATTTATTAATTTTTCCTAACAATTTTTTATATTTTTAAAGTAATTTTTTTACAAAAATACAAAAAGTTGTTGGGATGCCAACAACACGCGGTGTTCCCAAGCGGTCCCCCATCTAAGTACTAACCGCGCCCGACGCTGCTTAATTTCGGTGATCGGACGAGAACCGATGTATTCAGCGTGGTATGGTCGTTGGCGAAAGACAATACTCTAAGTAACAACTTATAAGACTACAAAATTTTTTCTTACACATCTATATTTACTAAATAAACGTTTGTTTATGTATAAAAACCATAACAAAACGAATGAATATTTGTCATTAATGTTATATTACATTATTTTAATGTTATTCTTAACTTTTGTACATTTATCTGTAAAAGCATACAAAAACACAAAGAAAAGACAATTTTGCTAGTATTTTTGCTTTTGCTTTTGCTTTGTTTAAATCTGAGATTTAATGCAATTTATTAACGAATTTTTGAGTAATTTTTCAAATTTATTAATTTTTCCTAACAATTTTTTATATTTTTAAAGTAATTTTTTTACAAAAATACAAAAAGTTGTTGGGATGCCAACAACACGCGGTGTTCCCAAGCGGTCCCCCATCTAAGTACTAACCGCGCCCGACGCTGCTTAATTTCGGTGATCGGACGAGAACCGATGTATTCAGCGTGGTATGGTCGTTGGCGAAAGACAATACTCTAAGTAACAACTTATAAGACTACAAAATTTTTTCTTACACATCTATATTTACTAAATAAACGTTTGTTTATGTATAAAAACCATAACAAAACGAATGAATATTTGTCATTAATGTTATATTACATTATTTTAATGTTATTCTTAACTTTTGTACATTTATCTGTAAAAGCATACAAAAACACAAAGAAAAGACAATTTTGCTAGTATTTTTGCTTTTGCTTTTGCTTTTGCTTTTGCTTTTGCTTTATTTAAATCTGAGATTTAATGCAATTTATTAACGAATTTTTGAGTAATTTTTCAAATTTATTAATTTTTCCTAACAATTTTTTATATTTTTAAAGTAATTTTTTTACAAAAATACAAAAAGTTGTTGGGATGCCAACAACACGCGGTGTTCCCAAGCGGTCCCCCATCTAAGTACTAACCGCGCCCGACGCTGCTTAATTTCGGTGATCGGACGAGAACCGATGTATTCAGTGTGGTATGGTCGTTGGCGAAAGACAATACTCTAAGTAACAACTTATAAGACTACAAAATTTTTTCTTACACATCTATATTTACTAAATAAACGTTTGTTTATGTATAAAAACCATAACAAAACGAATGAATATTTGTCATTAATGTTATATTACATTATTTTAATGTTATTCTTAACTTTTGTACATTTATCTGTAAAAGCATACAAAAACACAAAGAAAAGACAATTTTGCTAGTATTTTTGCTTTTGCTTTTGCTTTGTTTAAATCTGAGATTTAATGCAATTTATTAACGAATTTTTGAGTAATTTTTCAAATTTATTAATTTTTCCTAACAATTTTTTATATTTTTAAAGTAATTTTTTTACAAAAATACAAAAAGTTGTTGGGATGCCAACAACACGCGGTGTTCCCAAGCGGTCCCCCATCTAAGTACTAACCGCGCCCGACGCTGCTTAATTTCGGTGATCGGACGAGAACCGATGTATTCAGCGTGGTATGGTCGTTGGCGAAAGACAATACTCTAAGTAACAACTTATAAGACTACAAAATTTTTTCTTACACATCTATATTTACTAAATAAACGTTTGTTTATGTATAAAAACCATAACAAAACGAATGAATATTTGTCATTAATGTTATATTACATTATTTTAATGTTATTCTTAACTTTTGTACATTTATCTGTAAAAGCATACAAAAACACAAAGAAAAGACAATTTTGCTAGTATTTTTGCTTTTGCTTTTGCTTTGTTTAAATCTGAGATTTAATGCAATTTATTAACGAATTTTTGAGTAATTTTTCAAATTTATTAATTTTTCCTAACAATTTTTTATATTTTTAAAGTAATTTTTTTACAAAAATACAAAAAGTTGTTGGGATGCCAACAACACGCGGTGTTCCCAAGCGGTCCCCCATCTAAGTACTAACCGCGCCCGACGCTGCTTAATTTCGGTGATCGGACGAGAACCGATGTATTCAGCGTGGTATGGTCGTTGGCGAAAGACAATACTCTAAGTAACAACTTATAAGACTACAAAATTTTTTCTTACACATCTATATTTACTAAATAAACGTTTGTTTATGTATAAAAACCATAACAAAACGAATGAATATTTGTCATTAATGTTATATTACATTATTTTAATGTTATTCTTAACTTTTGTACATTTATCTGTAAAAGCATACAAAAACACAAAGAAAAGACAATTTTGCTAGTATTTTTGCTTTTGCTTTTGCTTTGTTTAAATCTGAGATTTAATGCAATTTATTAACGAATTTTTGAGTAATTTTTCAAATTTATTAATTTTTCCTAACAATTTTTTATATTTTTAAAGTAATTTTTTTACAAAAATACAAAAAGTTGTTGGGATGCCAACAACACGCGGTGTTCCCAAGCGGTCCCCCATCTAAGTACTAACCGCGCCCGACGCTGCTTAATTTCGGTGATCGGACGAGAACCGATGTATTCAGCGTGGTATGGTCGTTGGCGAAAGACAATACTCTAAGTAACAACTTATAAGACTACAAAATTTTTTCTTACACATCTATATTTACTAAATAAACGTTTGTTTATGTATAAAAACCATAACAAAACGAATGAATATTTGTCATTAATGTTATATTACATTATTTTAATGTTATTCTTAACTTTTGTACATTTATCTGTAAAAGCATACAAAAACACAAAGAAAAGACAATTTTGCTAGTATTTTTGCTTTTGCTTTTGCTTTTGCTTTTGCTTTGTTTAAATCTGAGATTTAATGCAATTTATTAACGAATTTTTGAGTAATTTTTCAAATTTATTAATTTTTCCTAACAATTTTTTATATTTTTAAAGTAATTTTTTTACAAAAATACAAAAAGTTGTTGGGATGCCAACAACACGCGGTGTTCCCAAGCGGTCCCCCATCTAAGTACTAACCGCGCCCGACGCTGCTTAATTTCGGTGATCGGACGAGAACCGATGTATTCAGCGTGGTATGGTCGTTGGCGAAAGACAATACTCTAAGTAACAACTTATAAGACTACAAAATTTTTTCTTACACATCTATATTTACTAAATAAACGTTTGTTTATGTATAAAAACCATAACAAAACGAATGAATATTTGTCATTAATGTTATATTACATTATTTTAATGTTATTCTTAACTTTTGTACATTTATCTGTAAAAGCATACAAAAACACAAAGAAAAGACAATTTTGCTAGTATTTTTGCTTTTGCTTTTGCTTTTGCTTTGTTTAAATCTGAGATTTAATGCAATTTATTAACGAATTTTTGAGTAATTTTTCAAATTTATTAATTTTTCCTAACAATTTTTTATATTTTTAAAGTAATTTTTTTACAAAAATACAAAAAGTTGTTGGGATGCCAACAACACGCGGTGTTCCCAAGCGGTCCCCCATCTAAGTACTAACCGCGCCCGACGCTGCTTAATTTCGGTGATCGGACGAGAACCGATGTATTCAGCGTGGTATGGTCGTTGGCGAAAGACAATACTCTAAGTAACAACTTATAAGACTACAAAATTTTTTCTTACACATCTATATTTACTAAATAAACGTTTGTTTATGTATAAAAACCATAACAAAACGAATGAATATTTGTCATTAATGTTATATTACATTATTTTAATGTTATTCTTAACTTTTGTACATTTATCTGTAAAAGCATACAAAAACACAAAGAAAAGACAATTTTGCTAGTATTTTTGCTTTTGCTTTTGCTTTTGCTTTGTTTAAATCTGAGATTTAATGCAATTTATTAACGAATTTTTGAGTAATTTTTCAAATTTATTAATTTTTCCTAACAATTTTTTATATTTTTAAAGTAATTTTTTTACAAAAATACAAAAAGTTGTTGGGATGCCAACAACACGCGGTGTTCCCAAGCGGTCCCCCATCTAAGTACTAACCGCGCCCGACGCTGCTTAATTTCGGTGATCGGACGAGAACCGATGTATTCAGCGTGGTATGGTCGTTGGCGAAAGACAATACTCTAAGTAACAACTTATAAGACTACAAAATTTTTTCTTACACATCTATATTTACTAAATAAACGTTTGTTTATGTATAAAAACCATAACAAAACGAATGAATATTTGTCATTAATGTTATATTACATTATTTTAATGTTATTCTTAACTTTTGTACATTTATCTGTAAAAGCATACAAAAACACAAAGAAAAGACAATTTTGCTAGTATTTTTGCTTTTGCTTTTGCTTTTGCTTTGTTTAAATCTGAGATTTAATGCAATTTATTAACGAATTTTTGAGTAATTTTTCAAATTTATTAATTTTTCCTAACAATTTTTTATATTTTTAAAGTAATTTTTTTACAAAAATACAAAAAGTTGTTGGGATGCCAACAACACGCGGTGTTCCCAAGCGGTCCCCCATCTAAGTACTAACCGCGCCCGACGCTGCTTAATTTCGGTGATCGGACGAGAACCGATGTATTCAGCGTGGTATGGTCGTTGGCGAAAGACAATACTCTAAGTAACAACTTATAAGACTACAAAATTTTTTCTTACACATCTATATTTACTAAATAAACGTTTGTTTATGTATAAAAACCATAACAAAACGAATGAATATTTGTCATTAATGTTATATTACATTATTTTAATGTTATTCTTAACTTTTGTACATTTATCTGTAAAAGCATACAAAAACACAAAGAAAAGACAATTTTGCTAGTATTTTTGCTTTTGCTTTTGCTTTTGCTTTGTTTAAATCTGAGATTTAATGCAATTTATTAACGAATTTTTGAGTAATTTTTCAAATTTATTAATTTTTCCTAACAATTTTTTATATTTTTAAAGTAATTTTTTTACAAAAATACAAAAAGTTGTTGGGATGCCAACAACACGCGGTGTTCCCAAGCGGTCCCCCATCTAAGTACTAACCGCGCCCGACGCTGCTTAATTTCGGTGATCGGACGAGAACCGATGTATTCAGCGTGGTATGGTCGTTGGCGAAAGACAATACTCTAAGTAACAACTTATAAGACTACAAAATTTTTTCTTACACATCTATATTTACTAAATAAACGTTTGTTTATGTATAAAAACCATAACAAAACGAATGAATATTTGTCATTAATGTTATATTACATTATTTTAATGTTATTCTTAACTTTTGTACATTTATCTGTAAAAGCATACAAAAACACAAAGAAAAGACAATTTTGCTAGTATTTTTGCTTTTGCTTTTGCTTTTGCTTTGTTTAAATCTGAGATTTAATGCAATTTATTAACGAATTTTTGAGTAATTTTTCAAATTTATTAATTTTTCCTAACAATTTTTTATATTTTTAAAGTAATTTTTTTACAAAAATACAAAAAGTTGTTGGGATGCCAACAACACGCGGTGTTCCCAAGCGGTCCCCCATCTAAGTACTAACCGCGCCCGACGCTGCTTAATTTCGGTGATCGGACGAGAACCGATGTATTCAGCGTGGTATGGTCGTTGGCGAAAGACAATACTCTAAGTAACAACTTATAAGACTACAAAATTTTTTCTTACACATCTATATTTACTAAATAAACGTTTGTTTATGTATAAAAACCATAACAAAACGAATGAATATTTGTCATTAATGTTATATTACATTATTTTAATGTTATTCTTAACTTTTGTACATTTATCTGTAAAAGCATACAAAAACACAAAGAAAAGACAATTTTGCTAGTATTTTTGCTTTTGCTTTTGCTTTGTTTAAATCTGAGATTTAATGCAATTTATTAACGAATTTTTGAGTAATTTTTCAAATTTATTAATTTTTCCTAACAATTTTTTATATTTTTAAAGTAATTTTTTTACAAAAATACAAAAAGTTGTTGGGATGCCAACAACACGCGGTGTTCCCAAGCGGTCCCCCATCTAAGTACTAACCGCGCCCGACGCTGCTTAATTTCGGTGATCGGACGAGAACCGATGTATTCAGCGTGGTATGGTCGTTGGCGAAAGACAATACTCTAAGTAACAACTTATAAGACTACAAAATTTTTTCTTACACATCTATATTTACTAAATAAACGTTTGTTTATGTATAAAAACCATAACAAAACGAATGAATATTTGTCATTAATGTTATATTACATTATTTTAATGTTATTCTTAACTTTTGTACATTTATCTGTAAAAGCATACAAAAACACAAAGAAAAGACAATTTTGCTAGTATTTTTGCTTTTGCTTTTGCTTTGTTTAAATCTGAGATTTAATGCAATTTATTAACGAATTTTTGAGTAATTTTTCAAATTTATTAATTTTTCCTAACAATTTTTTATATTTTTAAAGTAATTTTTTTACAAAAATACAAAAAGTTGTTGGGATGCCAACAACACGCGGTGTTCCCAAGCGGTCCCCCATCTAAGTACTAACCGCGCCCGACGCTGCTTAATTTCGGTGATTGGACGAGAACCGATGTATTCAGCGTGGTATGGTCGTTGGCGAAAGACAATACTCTAAGTAACAACTTATAAGACTACAAAATTTTTTCTTACACATCTATATTTACTAAATAAACGTTTGTTTATGTATAAAAACCATAACAAAACGAATGAATATTTGTCATTAATGTTATATTACATTATTTTAATGTTATTCTTAACTTTTGTACATTTATCTGTAAAAGCATACAAAAACACAAAGAAAAGACAATTTTGCTAGTATTTTTGCTTTTGCTTTTGCTTTTGCTTTGTTTAAATCTGAGATTTAATGCAATTTATTAACGAATTTTTGAGTAATTTTTCAAATTTATTAATTTTTCCTAACAATTTTTTATATTTTTAAAGTAATTTTTTTACAAAAATACAAAAAGTTGTTGGGATGCCAACAACACGCGGTGTTCCCAAGCGGTCCCCCATCTAAGTACTAACCGCGCCCGACGCTGCTTAATTTCGGTGATCGGACGAGAACCGATGTATTCAGCGTGGTATGGTCGTTGGCGAAAGACAATACTCTAAGTAACAACTTATAAGACTACAAAATTTTTTCTTACACATCTATATTTACTAAATAAACGTTTGTTTATGTATAAAAACCATAACAAAACGAATGAATATTTGTCATTAATGTTATATTACATTATTTTAATGTTATTCTTAACTTTTGTACATTTATCTGTAAAAGCATACAAAAACACAAAGAAAAGACAATTTTGCTAGTATTTTTGCTTTTGCTTTTGCTTTGTTTAAATCTGAGATTTAATGCAATTTATTAACGAATTTTTGAGTAATTTTTCAAATTTATTAATTTTTCCTAACAATTTTTTATATTTTTAAAGTAATTTTTTTACAAAAATACAAAAAGTTGTTGGGATGCCAACAACACGCGGTGTTCCCAAGCGGTCCCCCATCTAAGTACTAACCGCGCCCGACGCTGCTTAATTTCGGTGATCGGACGAGAACCGATGTATTCAGCGTGGTATGGTCGTTGGCGAAAGACAATACTCTAAGTAACAACTTATAAGACTACAAAATTTTTTCTTACACATCTATATTTACTAAATAAACGTTTGTTTATGTATAAAAACCATAACAAAACGAATGAATATTTGTCATTAATGTTATATTACATTATTTTAATGTTATTCTTAACTTTTGTACATTTATCTGTAAAAGCATACAAAAACACAAAGAAAAGACAATTTTGCTAGTATTTTTGCTTTTGCTTTTGCTTTTGCTTTGTTTAAATCTGAGATTTAATGCAATTTATTAACGAATTTTTGAGTAATTTTTCAAATTTATTAATTTTTCCTAACAATTTTTTATATTTTTAAAGTAATTTTTTTACAAAAATACAAAAAGTTGTTGGGATGCCAACAACACGCGGTGTTCCCAAGCTGATCGGACGAGAACCGATGTATTCAGCGTGGTATGGTCGTTGGCGAAAGACAATACTCTAAGTAACAACTTATAAGACTACAAAATTTTTTCTTACACATCTATATTTACTAAATAAACGTTTGTTTATGTATAAAAACCATAACAAAACGAATGAATATTTGTCATTAATGTTATATTACATTATTTTAATGTTATTCTTAACTTTTGTACATTTATCTGTAAAAGCATACAAAAACACAAAGAAAAGACAATTTTGCTAGTATTTTTGCTTTTGCTTTTGCTTTGTTTAAATCTGAGATTTAATGCAATTTATTAACGAATTTTTGAGTAATTTTTCAAATTTATTAATTTTTCCTAACAATTTTTTATATTTTTAAAGTAATTTTTTTACAAAAATACAAAAAGTTGTTGGGATGCCAACAACACGCGGTGTTCCCAAGCGGTCCCCCATCTAAGTACTAACCGCGCCCGACGCTGCTTAATTTCGGTGATCGGACGAGAACCGATGTATTCAGCGTGGTATGGTCGTTGGCGAAAGACAATACTCTAAGTAACAACTTATAAGACTACAAAATTTTTTCTTACACATCTATATTTACTAAATAAACGTTTGTTTATGTATAAAAACCATAACAAAACGAATGAATATTTGTCATTAATGTTATATTACATTATTTTAATGTTATTCTTAACTTTTGTACATTTATCTGTAAAAGCATACAAAAACACAAAGAAAAGACAATTTTGCTAGTATTTTTGCTTTTGCTTTTGCTTTGTTTAAATCTGAGATTTAATGCAATTTATTAACGAATTTTTGAGTAATTTTTCAAATTTATTAATTTTTCCTAACAATTTTTTATATTTTTAAAGTAATTTTTTTACAAAAATACAAAAAGTTGTTGGGATGCCAACAACACGCGGTGTTCCCAAGCGGTCCCCCATCTAAGTACTAACCGCGCCCGACGCTGCTTAATTTCGGTGATCGGACGAGAACCGATGTATTCAGCGTGGTATGGTCGTTGGCGAAAGACAATACTCTAAGTAACAACTTATAAGACTACAAAATTTTTTCTTACACATCTATATTTACTAAATAAACGTTTGTTTATGTATAAAAACCATAACAAAACGAATGAATATTTGTCATTAATGTTATATTACATTATTTTAATGTTATTCTTAACTTTTGTACATTTATCTGTAAAAGCATACAAAAACACAAAGAAAAGACAATTTTGCTAGTATTTTTGCTTTTGCTTTTGCTTTGTTTAAATCTGAGATTTAATGCAATTTATTAACGAATTTTTGAGTAATTTTTCAAATTTATTAATTTTTCCTAACAATTTTTTATATTTTTAAAGTAATTTTTTTACAAAAATACAAAAAGTTGTTGGGATGCCAACAACACGCGGTGTTCCCAAGCGGTCCCCCATCTAAGTACTAACCGCGCCCGACGCTGCTTAATTTCGGTGATCGGACGAGAACCGATGTATTCAGCGTGGTATGGTCGTTGGCGAAAGACAATACTCTAAGTAACAACTTATAAGACTACAAAATTTTTTCTTACACATCTATATTTACTAAATAAACGTTTGTTTATGTATAAAAACCATAACAAAACGAATGAATATTTGTCATTAATGTTATATTACATTATTTTAATGTTATTCTTAACTTTTGTACATTTATCTGTAAAAGCATACAAAAACACAAAGAAAAGACAATTTTGCTAGTATTTTTGCTTTTGCTTTTGCTTTGTTTAAATCTGAGATTTAATGCAATTTATTAACGAATTTTTGAGTAATTTTTCAAATTTATTAATTTTTCCTAACAATTTTTTATATTTTTAAAGTAATTTTTTTACAAAAATACAAAAAGTTGTTGGGATGCCAACAACACGCGGTGTTCCCAAGCGGTCCCCCATCTAAGTACTAACCGCGCCCGACGCTGCTTAATTTCGGTGATCGGACGAGAACCGATGTATTCAGCGTGGTATGGTCGTTGGCGAAAGACAATACTCTAAGTAACAACTTATAAGACTACAAAATTTTTTCTTACACATCTATATTTACTAAATAAACGTTTGTTTATGTATAAAAACCATAACAAAACGAATGAATATTTGTCATTAATGTTATATTACATTATTTTAATGTTATTCTTAACTTTTGTACATTTATCTGTAAAAGCATACAAAAACACAAAGAAAAGACAATTTTGCTAGTATTTTTGCTTTTGCTTTTGCTTTGTTTAAATCTGAGATTTAATGCAATTTATTAACGAATTTTTGAGTAATTTTTCAAATTTATTAATTTTTCCTAACAATTTTTTATATTTTTAAAGTAATTTTTTTACAAAAATACAAAAAGTTGTTGGGATGCCAACAACACGCGGTGTTCCCAAGCGGTCCCCCATCTAAGTACTAACCGCGCCCGACGCTGCTTAATTTCGGTGATCGGACGAGAACCGATGTATTCAGCGTGGTATGGTCGTTGGCGAAAGACAATACTCTAAGTAACAACTTATAAGACTACAAAATTTTTTCTTACACATCTATATTTACTAAATAAACGTTTGTTTATGTATAAAAACCATAACAAAACGAATGAATATTTGTCATTAATGTTATATTACATTATTTTAATGTTATTCTTAACTTTTGTACATTTATCTGTAAAAGCATACAAAAACACAAAGAAAAGACAATTTTGCTAGTATTTTTGCTTTTGCTTTTGCTTTGTTTAAATCTGAGATTTAATGCAATTTATTAACGAATTTTTGAGTAATTTTTCAAATTTATTAATTTTTCCTAACAATTTTTTATATTTTTAAAGTAATTTTTTTACAAAAATACAAAAAGTTGTTGGGATGCCAACAACACGCGGTGTTCCCAAGCGGTCCCCCATCTAAGTACTAACCGCGCCCGACGCTGCTTAATTTCGGTGATCGGACGAGAACCGATGTATTCAGCGTGGTATGGTCGTTGGCGAAAGACAATACTCTAAGTAACAACTTATAAGACTACAAAATTTTTTCTTACACATCTATATTTACTAAATAAACGTTTGTTTATGTATAAAAACCATAACAAAACGAATGAATATTTGTCATTAATGTTATATTACATTATTTTAATGTTATTCTTAACTTTTGTACATTTATCTGTAAAAGCATACAAAAACACAAAGAAAAGACAATTTTGCTAGTATTTTTGCTTTTGCTTTTGCTTTGTTTAAATCTGAGATTTAATGCAATTTATTAACGAATTTTTGAGTAATTTTTCAAATTTATTAATTTTTCCTAACAATTTTTTATATTTTTAAAGTAATTTTTTTACAAAAATACAAAAAGTTGTTGGGATGCCAACAACACGCGGTGTTCCCAAGCGGTCCCCCATCTAAGTACTAACCGCGCCCGACGCTGCTTAATTTCGGTGATCGGACGAGAACCGATGTATTCAGCGTGGTATGGTCGTTGGCGAAAGACAATACTCTAAGTAACAACTTATAAGACTACAAAATTTTTTCTTACACATCTATATTTACTAAATAAACGTTTGTTTATGTATAAAAACCATAACAAAACGAATGAATATTTGTCATTAATGTTATATTACATTATTTTAATGTTATTCTTAACTTTTGTACATTTATCTGTAAAAGCATACAAAAACACAAAGAAAAGACAATTTTGCTAGTATTTTTGCTTTTGCTTTTGCTTTGTTTAAATCTGAGATTTAATGCAATTTATTAACGAATTTTTGAGTAATTTTTCAAATTTATTAATTTTTCCTAACAATTTTTTATATTTTTAAAGTAATTTTTTTACAAAAATACAAAAAGTTGTTGGGATGCCAACAACACGCGGTGTTCCCAAGCGGTCCCCCATCTAAGTACTAACCGCGCCCGACGCTGCTTAATTTCGGTGATCGGACGAGAACCGATGTATTCAGCGTGGTATGGTCGTTGGCGAAAGACAATACTCTAAGTAACAACTTATAAGACTACAAAATTTTTTCTTACACATCTATATTTACTAAATAAACGTTTGTTTATGTATAAAAACCATAACAAAACGAATGAATATTTGTCATTAATGTTATATTACATTATTTTAATGTTATTCTTAACTTTTGTACATTTATCTGTAAAAGCATACAAAAACACAAAGAAAAGACAATTTTGCTAGTATTTTTGCTTTTGCTTTTGCTTTGTTTAAATCTGAGATTTAATGCAATTTATTAACGAATTTTTGAGTAATTTTTCAAATTTATTAATTTTTCCTAACAATTTTTTATATTTTTAAAGTAATTTTTTTACAAAAATACAAAAAGTTGTTGGGATGCCAACAACACGCGGTGTTCCCAAGCGGTCCCCCATCTAAGTACTAACCGCGCCCGACGCTGCTTAATTTCGGTGATCGGACGAGAACCGATGTATTCAGCGTGGTATGGTCGTTGGCGAAAGACAATACTCTAAGTAACAACTTATAAGACTACAAAATTTTTTCTTACACATCTATATTTACTAAATAAACGTTTGTTTATGTATAAAAACCATAACAAAACGAATGAATATTTGTCATTAATGTTATATTACATTATTTTAATGTTATTCTTAACTTTTGTACATTTATCTGTAAAAGCATACAAAAACACAAAGAAAAGACAATTTTGCTAGTATTTTTGCTTTTGCTTTTGCTTTGTTTAAATCTGAGATTTAATGCAATTTATTAACGAATTTTTGAGTAATTTTTCAAATTTATTAATTTTTCCTAACAATTTTTTATATTTTTAAAGTAATTTTTTTACAAAAATACAAAAAGTTGTTGGGATGCCAACAACACGCGGTGTTCCCAAGCGGTCCCCCATCTAAGTACTAACCGCGCCCGACGCTGCTTAATTTCGGTGATCGGACGAGAACCGATGTATTCAGCGTGGTATGGTCGTTGGCGAAAGACAATACTCTAAGTAACAACTTATAAGACTACAAAATTTTTTCTTACACATCTATATTTACTAAATAAACGTTTGTTTATGTATAAAAACCATAACAAAACGAATGAATATTTGTCATTAATGTTATATTACATTATTTTAATGTTATTCTTAACTTTTGTACATTTATCTGTAAAAGCATACAAAAACACAAAGAAAAGACAATTTTGCTAGTATTTTTGCTTTTGCTTTTGCTTTGTTTAAATCTGAGATTTAATGCAATTTATTAACGAATTTTTGAGTAATTTTTCAAATTTATTAATTTTTCCTAACAATTTTTTATATTTTTAAAGTAATTTTTTTACAAAAATACAAAAAGTTGTTGGGATGCCAACAACACGCGGTGTTCCCAAGCGGTCCCCCATCTAAGTACTAACCGCGCCCGACGCTGCTTAATTTCGGTGATCGGACGAGAACCGATGTATTCAGCGTGGTATGGTCGTTGGCGAAAGACAATACTCTAAGTAACAACTTATAAGACTACAAAATTTTTTCTTACACATCTATATTTACTAAATAAACGTTTGTTTATGTATAAAAACCATAACAAAACGAATGAATATTTGTCATTAATGTTATATTACATTATTTTAATGTTATTCTTAACTTTTGTACATTTATCTGTAAAAGCATACAAAAACACAAAGAAAAGACAATTTTGCTAGTATTTTTGCTTTTGCTTTTGCTTTGTTTAAATCTGAGATTTAATGCAATTTATTAACGAATTTTTGAGTAATTTTTCAAATTTATTAATTTTTCCTAACAATTTTTTATATTTTTAAAGTAATTTTTTTACAAAAATACAAAAAGTTGTTGGGATGCCAACAACACGCGGTGTTCCCAAGCGGTCCCCCATCTAAGTACTAACCGCGCCCGACGCTGCTTAATTTCGGTGATCGGACGAGAACCGATGTATTCAGCGTGGTATGGTCGTTGGCGAAAGACAATACTCTAAGTAACAACTTATAAGACTACAAAATTTTTTCTTACACATCTATATTTACTAAATAAACGTTTGTTTATGTATAAAAACCATAACAAAACGAATGAATATTTGTCATTAATGTTATATTACATTATTTTAATGTTATTCTTAACTTTTGTACATTTATCTGTAAAAGCATACAAAAACACAAAGAAAAGACAATTTTGCTAGTATTTTTGCTTTTGCTTTTGCTTTGTTTAAATCTGAGATTTAATGCAATTTATTAACGAATTTTTGAGTAATTTTTCAAATTTATTAATTTTTCCTAACAATTTTTTATATTTTTAAAGTAATTTTTTTACAAAAATACAAAAAGTTGTTGGGATGCCAACAACACGCGGTGTTCCCAAGCGGTCCCCCATCTAAGTACTAACCGCGCCCGACGCTGCTTAATTTCGGTGATCGGACGAGAACCGATGTATTCAGCGTGGTATGGTCGTTGGCGAAAGACAATACTCTAAGTAACAACTTATAAGACTACAAAATTTTTTCTTACACATCTATATTTACTAAATAAACGTTTGTTTATGTATAAAAACCATAACAAAACGAATGAATATTTGTCATTAATGTTATATTACATTATTTTAATGTTATTCTTAACTTTTGTACATTTATCTGTAAAAGCATACAAAAACACAAAGAAAAGACAATTTTGCTAGTATTTTTGCTTTTGCTTTTGCTTTGTTTAAATCTGAGATTTAATGCAATTTATTAACGAATTTTTGAGTAATTTTTCAAATTTATTAATTTTTCCTAACAATTTTTTATATTTTTAAAGTAATTTTTTTACAAAAATACAAAAAGTTGTTGGGATGCCAACAACACGCGGTGTTCCCAAGCGGTCCCCCATCTAAGTACTAACCGCGCCCGACGCTGCTTAATTTCGGTGATCGGACGAGAACCGATGTATTCAGCGTGGTATGGTCGTTGGCGAAAGACAATACTCTAAGTAACAACTTATAAGACTACAAAATTTTTTCTTACACATCTATATTTACTAAATAAACGTTTGTTTATGTATAAAAACCATAACAAAACGAATGAATATTTGTCATTAATGTTATATTACATTATTTTAATGTTATTCTTAACTTTTGTACATTTATCTGTAAAAGCATACAAAAACACAAAGAAAAGACAATTTTGCTAGTATTTTTGCTTTTGCTTTTGCTTTGTTTAAATCTGAGATTTAATGCAATTTATTAACGAATTTTTGAGTAATTTTTCAAATTTATTAATTTTTCCTAACAATTTTTTATATTTTTAAAGTAATTTTTTTACAAAAATACAAAAAGTTGTTGGGATGCCAACAACACGCGGTGTTCCCAAGCGGTCCCCCATCTAAGTACTAACCGCGCCCGACGCTGCTTAATTTCGGTGATCGGACGAGAACCGATGTATTCAGCGTGGTATGGTCGTTGGCGAAAGACAATACTCTAAGTAACAACTTATAAGACTACAAAATTTTTTCTTACACATCTATATTTACTAAATAAACGTTTGTTTATGTATAAAAACCATAACAAAACGAATGAATATTTGTCATTAATGTTATATTACATTATTTTAATGTTATTCTTAACTTTTGTACATTTATCTGTAAAAGCATACAAAAACACAAAGAAAAGACAATTTTGCTAGTATTTTTGCTTTTGCTTTTGCTTTGTTTAAATCTGAGATTTAATGCAATTTATTAACGAATTTTTGAGTAATTTTTCAAATTTATTAATTTTTCCTAACAATTTTTTATATTTTTAAAGTAATTTTTTTACAAAAATACAAAAAGTTGTTGGGATGCCAACAACACGCGGTGTTCCCAAGCGGTCCCCCATCTAAGTACTAACCGCGCCCGACGCTGCTTAATTTCGGTGATCGGACGAGAACCGATGTATTCAGCGTGGTATGGTCGTTGGCGAAAGACAATACTCTAAGTAACAACTTATAAGACTACAAAATTTTTTCTTACACATCTATATTTACTAAATAAACGTTTGTTTATGTATAAAAACCATAACAAAACGAATGAATATTTGTCATTAATGTTATATTACATTATTTTAATGTTATTCTTAACTTTTGTACATTTATCTGTAAAAGCATACAAAAACACAAAGAAAAGACAATTTTGCTAGTATTTTTGCTTTTGCTTTTGCTTTGTTTAAATCTGAGATTTAATGCAATTTATTAACGAATTTTTGAGTAATTTTTCAAATTTATTAATTTTTCCTAACAATTTTTTATATTTTTAAAGTAATTTTTTTACAAAAATACAAAAAGTTGTTGGGATGCCAACAACACGCGGTGTTCCCAAGCGGTCCCCCATCTAAGTACTAACCGCGCCCGACGCTGCTTAATTTCGGTGATCGGACGAGAACCGATGTATTCAGCGTGGTATGGTCGTTGGCGAAAGACAATACTCTAAGTAACAACTTATAAGACTACAAAATTTTTTCTTACACATCTATATTTACTAAATAAACGTTTGTTTATGTATAAAAACCATAACAAAACGAATGAATATTTGTCATTAATGTTATATTACATTATTTTAATGTTATTCTTAACTTTTGTACATTTATCTGTAAAAGCATACAAAAACACAAAGAAAAGACAATTTTGCTAGTATTTTTGCTTTTGCTTTTGCTTTGTTTAAATCTGAGATTTAATGCAATTTATTAACGAATTTTTGAGTAATTTTTCAAATTTATTAATTTTTCCTAACAATTTTTTATATTTTTAAAGTAATTTTTTTACAAAAATACAAAAAGTTGTTGGGATGCCAACAACACGCGGTGTTCCCAAGCGGTCCCCCATCTAAGTACTAACCGCGCCCGACGCTGCTTAATTTCGGTGATCGGACGAGAACCGATGTATTCAGCGTGGTATGGTCGTTGGCGAAAGCCAATACTCTAAGTAACAACTTATAAGACTACAAAATTTTTTCTTACACATCTATATTTACTAAATAAACGTTTGTTTATGTATAAAAACCATAACAAAACGAATGAATATTTGTCATTAATGTTATATTACATTATTTTAATGTTATTCTTAACTTTTGTACATTTATCTGTAAAAGCATACAAAAACACAAAGAAAAGACAATTTTGCTAGTATTTTTGCTTTTGCTTTTGCTTTGTTTAAATCTGAGATTTAATGCAATTTATTAACGAATTTTTGAGTAATTTTTCAAATTTATTAATTTTTCCTAACAATTTTTTATATTTTTAAAGTAATTTTTTTACAAAAATACAAAAAGTTGTTGGGATGCCAACAACACGCGGTGTTCCCAAGCGGTCCCCCATCTAAGTACTAACCGCGCCCGACGCTGCTTAATTTCGGTGATCGGACGAGAACCGATGTATTCAGCGTGGTATGGTCGTTGGCGAAAGACAATACTCTAAGTAACAACTTATAAGACTACAAAATTTTTTCTTACACATCTATATTTACTAAATAAACGTTTGTTTATGTATAAAAACCATAACAAAACGAATGAATATTTGTCATTAATGTTATATTACATTATTTTAATGTTATTCTTAACTTTTGTACATTTATCTGTAAAAGCATACAAAAACACAAAGAAAAGACAATTTTGCTAGTATTTTTGCTTTTGCTTTTGCTTTGTTTAAATCTGAGATTTAATGCAATTTATTAACGAATTTTTGAGTAATTTTTCAAATTTATTAATTTTTCCTAACAATTTTTTATATTTTTAAAGTAATTTTTTTACAAAAATACAAAAAGTTGTTGGGATGCCAACAACACGCGGTGTTCCCAAGCGGTCCCCCATCTAAGTACTAACCGCGCCCGACGCTGCTTAATTTCGGTGATCGGACGAGAACCGATGTATTCAGCGTGGTATGGTCGTTGGCGAAAGACAATACTCTAAGTAACAACTTATAAGACTACAAAATTTTTTCTTACACATCTATATTTACTAAATAAACGTTTGTTTATGTATAAAAACCATAACAAAACGAATGAATATTTGTCATTAATGTTATATTACATTATTTTAATGTTATTCTTAACTTTTGTACATTTATCTGTAAAAGCATACAAAAACACAAAGAAAAGACAATTTTGCTAGTATTTTTGCTTTTGCTTTTGCTTTGTTTAAATCTGAGATTTAATGCAATTTATTAACGAATTTTTGAGTAATTTTTCAAATTTATTAATTTTTCCTAACAATTTTTTATATTTTTAAAGTAATTTTTTTACAAAAATACAAAAAGTTGTTGGGATGCCAACAACACGCGGTGTTCCCAAGCGGTCCCCCATCTAAGTACTAACCGCGCCCGACGCTGCTTAATTTCGGTGATCGGACGAGAACCGATGTATTCAGCGTGGTATGGTCGTTGGCGAAAGACAATACTCTAAGTAACAACTTATAAGACTACAAAATTTTTTCTTACACATCTATATTTACTAAATAAACGTTTGTTTATGTATAAAAACCATAACAAAACGAATGAATATTTGTCATTAATGTTATATTACATTATTTTAATGTTATTCTTAACTTTTGTACATTTATCTGTAAAAGCATACAAAAACACAAAGAAAAGACAATTTTGCTAGTATTTTTGCTTTTGCTTTTGCTTTGTTTAAATCTGAGATTTAATGCAATTTATTAACGAATTTTTGAGTAATTTTTCAAATTTATTAATTTTTCCTAACAATTTTTTATATTTTTAAAGTAATTTTTTTACAAAAATACAAAAAGTTGTTGGGATGCCAACAACACGCGGTGTTCCCAAGCGGTCCCCCATCTAAGTACTAACCGCGCCCGACGCTGCTTAATTTCGGTGATCGGACGAGAACCGATGTATTCAGCGTGGTATGGTCGTTGGCGAAAGACAATACTCTAAGTAACAACTTATAAGACTACAAAATTTTTTCTTACACATCTATATTTACTAAATAAACGTTTGTTTATGTATAAAAACCATAACAAAACGAATGAATATTTGTCATTAATGTTATATTACATTATTTTAATGTTATTCTTAACTTTTGTACATTTATCTGTAAAAGCATACAAAAACACAAAGAAAAGACAATTTTGCTAGTATTTTTGCTTTTGCTTTTGCTTTGTTTAAATCTGAGATTTAATGCAATTTATTAACGAATTTTTGAGTAATTTTTCAAATTTATTAATTTTTCCTAACAATTTTTTATATTTTTAAAGTAATTTTTTTACAAAAATACAAAAAGTTGTTGGGATGCCAACAACACGCGGTGTTCCCAAGCGGTCCCCCATCTAAGTACTAACCGCGCCCGACGCTGCTTAATTTCGGTGATCGGACGAGAACCGATGTATTCAGCGTGGTATGGTCGTTGGCGAAAGACAATACTCTAAGTAACAACTTATAAGACTACAAAATTTTTTCTTACACATCTATATTTACTAAATAAACGTTTGTTTATGTATAAAAACCATAACAAAACGAATGAATATTTGTCATTAATGTTATATTACATTATTTTAATGTTATTCTTAACTTTTGTACATTTATCTGTAAAAGCATACAAAAACACAAAGAAAAGACAATTTTGCTAGTATTTTTGCTTTTGCTTTTGCTTTGTTTAAATCTGAGATTTAATGCAATTTATTAACGAATTTTTGAGTAATTTTTCAAATTTATTAATTTTTCCTAACAATTTTTTATATTTTTAAAGTAATTTTTTTACAAAAATACAAAAAGTTGTTGGGATGCCAACAACACGCGGTGTTCCCAAGCGGTCCCCCATCTAAGTACTAACCGCGCCCGACGCTGCTTAATTTCGGTGATCGGACGAGAACCGATGTATTCAGCGTGGTATGGTCGTTGGCGAAAGACAATACTCTAAGTAACAACTTATAAGACTACAAAATTTTTTCTTACACATCTATATTTACTAAATAAACGTTTGTTTATGTATAAAAACCATAACAAAACGAATGAATATTTGTCATTAATGTTATATTACATTATTTTAATGTTATTCTTAACTTTTGTACATTTATCTGTAAAAGCATACAAAAACACAAAGAAAAGACAATTTTGCTAGTATTTTTGCTTTTGCTTTTGCTTTGTTTAAATCTGAGATTTAATGCAATTTATTAACGAATTTTTGAGTAATTTTTCAAATTTATTAATTTTTCCTAACAATTTTTTATATTTTTAAAGTAATTTTTTTACAAAAATACAAAAAGTTGTTGGGATGCCAACAACACGCGGTGTTCCCAAGCGGTCCCCCATCTAAGTACTAACCGCGCCCGACGCTGCTTAATTTCGGTGATCGGACGAGAACCGATGTATTCAGCGTGGTATGGTCGTTGGCGAAAGACAATACTCTAAGTAACAACTTATAAGACTACAAAATTTTTTCTTACACATCTATATTTACTAAATAAACGTTTGTTTATGTATAAAAACCATAACAAAACGAATGAATATTTGTCATTAATGTTATATTACATTATTTTAATGTTATTCTTAACTTTTGTACATTTATCTGTAAAAGCATACAAAAACACAAAGAAAAGACAATTTTGCTAGTATTTTTGCTTTTGCTTTTGCTTTGTTTAAATCTGAGATTTAATGCAATTTATTAACGAATTTTTGAGTAATTTTTCAAATTTATTAATTTTTCCTAACAATTTTTTATATTTTTAAAGTAATTTTTTTACAAAAATACAAAAAGTTGTTGGGATGCCAACAACACGCGGTGTTCCCAAGCGGTCCCCCATCTAAGTACTAACCGCGCCCGACGCTGCTTAATTTCGGTGATCGGACGAGAACCGATGTATTCAGCGTGGTATGGTCGTTGGCGAAAGACAATACTCTAAGTAACAACTTATAAGACTACAAAATTTTTTCTTACACATCTATATTTACTAAATAAACGTTTGTTTATGTATAAAAACCATAACAAAACGAATGAATATTTGTCATTAATGTTATATTACATTATTTTAATGTTATTCTTAACTTTTGTACATTTATCTGTAAAAGCATACAAAAACACAAAGAAAAGACAATTTTGCTAGTATTTTTGCTTTTGCTTTTGCTTTGTTTAAATCTGAGATTTAATGCAATTTATTAACGAATTTTTGAGTAATTTTTCAAATTTATTAATTTTTCCTAACAATTTTTTATATTTTTAAAGTAATTTTTTTACAAAAATACAAAAAGTTGTTGGGATGCCAACAACACGCGGTGTTCCCAAGCGGTCCCCCATCTAAGTACTAACCGCGCCCGACGCTGCTTAATTTCGGTGATCGGACGAGAACCGATGTATTCAGCGTGGTATGGTCGTTGGCGAAAGACAATACTCTAAGTAACAACTTATAAGACTACAAAATTTTTTCTTACACATCTATATTTACTAAATAAACGTTTGTTTATGTATAAAAACCATAACAAAACGAATGAATATTTGTCATTAATGTTATATTACATTATTTTAATGTTATTCTTAACTTTTGTACATTTATCTGTAAAAGCATACAAAAACACAAAGAAAAGACAATTTTGCTAGTATTTTTGCTTTTGCTTTTGCTTTGTTTAAATCTGAGATTTAA
Organism: Protophormia terraenovae; assembly: GCA_951394005.1. Lineage (NCBI taxonomy): Eukaryota > Metazoa > Arthropoda > Insecta > Diptera > Calliphoridae > Protophormia > Protophormia terraenovae. The sequence goes on along the minus strand of OX596074.1, from coordinate 43,694,231 downwards.
TGCAATTTATTAACGAATTTTTGAGTAATTTTTCAAATTTATTAATTTTTCCTAACAATTTTTTATATTTTTAAAGTAATTTTTTTACAAAAATACAAAAAGTTGTTGGGATGCCAACAACACGCGGTGTTCCCAAGCGGTCCCCCATCTAAGTACTAACCGCGCCCGACGCTGCTTAATTTCGGTGATCGGACGAGAACCGATGTATTCAGCGTGGTATGGTCGTTGGCGAAAGACAATACTCTAAGTAACAACTTATAAGACTACAAAATTTTTTCTTACACATCTATATTTACTAAATAAACGTTTGTTTATGTATAAAAACCATAACAAAACGAATGAATATTTGTCATTAATGTTATATTACATTATTTTAATGTTATTCTTAACTTTTGTACATTTATCTGTAAAAGCATACAAAAACACAAAGAAAAGACAATTTTGCTAGTATTTTTGCTTTTGCTTTTGCTTTGTTTAAATCTGAGATTTAATGCAATTTATTAACGAATTTTTGAGTAATTTTTCAAATTTATTAATTTTTCCTAACAATTTTTTATATTTTTAAAGTAATTTTTTTACAAAAATACAAAAAGTTGTTGGGATGCCAACAACACGCGGTGTTCCCAAGCGGTCCCCCATCTAAGTACTAACCGCGCCCGACGCTGCTTAATTTCGGTGATCGGACGAGAACCGATGTATTCAGCGTGGTATGGTCGTTGGCGAAAGACAATACTCTAAGTAACAACTTATAAGACTACAAAATTTTTTCTTACACATCTATATTTACTAAATAAACGTTTGTTTATGTATAAAAACCATAACAAAACGAATGAATATTTGTCATTAATGTTATATTACATTATTTTAATGTTATTCTTAACTTTTGTACATTTATCTGTAAAAGCATACAAAAACACAAAGAAAAGACAATTTTGCTAGTATTTTTGCTTTTGCTTTTGCTTTGTTTAAATCTGAGATTTAATGCAATTTATTAACGAATTTTTGAGTAATTTTTCAAATTTATTAATTTTTCCTAACAATTTTTTATATTTTTAAAGTAATTTTTTTACAAAAATACAAAAAGTTGTTGGGATGCCAACAACACGCGGTGTTCCCAAGCGGTCCCCCATCTAAGTACTAACCGCGCCCGACGCTGCTTAATTTCGGTGATCGGACGAGAACCGATGTATTCAGCGTGGTATGGTCGTTGGCGAAAGACAATACTCTAAGTAACAACTTATAAGACTACAAAATTTTTTCTTACACATCTATATTTACTAAATAAACGTTTGTTTATGTATAAAAACCATAACAAAACGAATGAATATTTGTCATTAATGTTATATTACATTATTTTAATGTTATTCTTAACTTTTGTACATTTATCTGTAAAAGCATACAAAAACACAAAGAAAAGACAATTTTGCTAGTATTTTTGCTTTTGCTTTTGCTTTGTTTAAATCTGAGATTTAATGCAATTTATTAACGAATTTTTGAGTAATTTTTCAAATTTATTAATTTTTCCTAACAATTTTTTATATTTTTAAAGTAATTTTTTTACAAAAATACAAAAAGTTGTTGGGATGCCAACAACACGCGGTGTTCCCAAGCGGTCCCCCATCTAAGTACTAACCGCGCCCGACGCTGCTTAATTTCGGTGATCGGACGAGAACCGATGTATTCAGCGTGGTATGGTCGTTGGCGAAAGACAATACTCTAAGTAACAACTTATAAGACTACAAAATTTTTTCTTACACATCTATATTTACTAAATAAACGTTTGTTTATGTATAAAAACCATAACAAAACGAATGAATATTTGTCATTAATGTTATATTACATTATTTTAATGTTATTCTTAACTTTTGTACATTTATCTGTAAAAGCATACAAAAACACAAAGAAAAGACAATTTTGCTAGTATTTTTGCTTTTGCTTTTGCTTTGTTTAAATCTGAGATTTAATGCAATTTATTAACGAATTTTTGAGTAATTTTTCAAATTTATTAATTTTTCCTAACAATTTTTTATATTTTTAAAGTAATTTTTTTACAAAAATACAAAAAGTTGTTGGGATGCCAACAACACGCGGTGTTCCCAAGCGGTCCCCCATCTAAGTACTAACCGCGCCCGACGCTGCTTAATTTCGGTGATCGGACGAGAACCGATGTATTCAGCGTGGTATGGTCGTTGGCGAAAGACAATACTCTAAGTAACAACTTATAAGACTACAAAATTTTTTCTTACACATCTATATTTACTAAATAAACGTTTGTTTATGTATAAAAACCATAACAAAACGAATGAATATTTGTCATTAATGTTATATTACATTATTTTAATGTTATTCTTAACTTTTGTACATTTATCTGTAAAAGCATACAAAAACACAAAGAAAAGACAATTTTGCTAGTATTTTTGCTTTTGCTTTTGCTTTGTTTAAATCTGAGATTTAATGCAATTTATTAACGAATTTTTGAGTAATTTTTCAAATTTATTAATTTTTCCTAACAATTTTTTATATTTTTAAAGTAATTTTTTTACAAAAATACAAAAAGTTGTTGGGATGCCAACAACACGCGGTGTTCCCAAGCGGTCCCCCATCTAAGTACTAACCGCGCCCGACGCTGCTTAATTTCGGTGATCGGACGAGAACCGATGTATTCAGCGTGGTATGGTCGTTGGCGAAAGACAATACTCTAAGTAACAACTTATAAGACTACAAAATTTTTTCTTACACATCTATATTTACTAAATAAACGTTTGTTTATGTATAAAAACCATAACAAAACGAATGAATATTTGTCATTAATGTTATATTACATTATTTTAATGTTATTCTTAACTTTTGTACATTTATCTGTAAAAGCATACAAAAACACAAAGAAAAGACAATTTTGCTAGTATTTTTGCTTTTGCTTTTGCTTTGTTTAAATCTGAGATTTAATGCAATTTATTAACGAATTTTTGAGTAATTTTTCAAATTTATTAATTTTTCCTAACAATTTTTTATATTTTTAAAGTAATTTTTTTACAAAAATACAAAAAGTTGTTGGGATGCCAACAACACGCGGTGTTCCCAAGCGGTCCCCCATCTAAGTACTAACCGCGCCCGACGCTGCTTAATTTCGGTGATCGGACGAGAACCGATGTATTCAGCGTGGTATGGTCGTTGGCGAAAGACAATACTCTAAGTAACAACTTATAAGACTACAAAATTTTTTCTTACACATCTATATTTACTAAATAAACGTTTGTTTATGTATAAAAACCATAACAAAACGAATGAATATTTGTCATTAATGTTATATTACATTATTTTAATGTTATTCTTAACTTTTGTACATTTATCTGTAAAAGCATACAAAAACACAAAGAAAAGACAATTTTGCTAGTATTTTTGCTTTTGCTTTTGCTTTGTTTAAATCTGAGATTTAATGCAATTTATTAACGAATTTTTGAGTAATTTTTCAAATTTATTAATTTTTCCTAACAATTTTTTATATTTTTAAAGTAATTTTTTTACAAAAATACAAAAAGTTGTTGGGATGCCAACAACACGCGGTGTTCCCAAGCGGTCCCCCATCTAAGTACTAACCGCGCCCGACGCTGCTTAATTTCGGTGATCGGACGAGAACCGATGTATTCAGCGTGGTATGGTCGTTGGCGAAAGACAATACTCTAAGTAACAACTTATAAGACTACAAAATTTTTTCTTACACATCTATATTTACTAAATAAACGTTTGTTTATGTATAAAAACCATAACAAAACGAATGAATATTTGTCATTAATGTTATATTACATTATTTTAATGTTATTCTTAACTTTTGTACATTTATCTGTAAAAGCATACAAAAACACAAAGAAAAGACAATTTTGCTAGTATTTTTGCTTTTGCTTTTGCTTTGTTTAAATCTGAGATTTAATGCAATTTATTAACGAATTTTTGAGTAATTTTTCAAATTTATTAATTTTTCCTAACAATTTTTTATATTTTTAAAGTAATTTTTTTACAAAAATACAAAAAGTTGTTGGGATGCCAACAACACGCGGTGTTCCCAAGCGGTCCCCCATCTAAGTACTAACCGCGCCCGACGCTGCTTAATTTCGGTGATCGGACGAGAACCGATGTATTCAGCGTGGTATGGTCGTTGGCGAAAGACAATACTCTAAGTAACAACTTATAAGACTACAAAATTTTTTCTTACACATCTATATTTACTAAATAAACGTTTGTTTATGTATAAAAACCATAACAAAACGAATGAATATTTGTCATTAATGTTATATTACATTATTTTAATGTTATTCTTAACTTTTGTACATTTATCTGTAAAAGCATACAAAAACACAAAGAAAAGACAATTTTGCTAGTATTTTTGCTTTTGCTTTTGCTTTGTTTAAATCTGAGATTTAATGCAATTTATTAACGAATTTTTGAGTAATTTTTCAAATTTATTAATTTTTCCTAACAATTTTTTATATTTTTAAAGTAATTTTTTTACAAAAATACAAAAAGTTGTTGGGATGCCAACAACACGCGGTGTTCCCAAGCGGTCCCCCATCTAAGTACTAACCGCGCCCGACGCTGCTTAATTTCGGTGATCGGACGAGAACCGATGTATTCAGCGTGGTATGGTCGTTGGCGAAAGACAATACTCTAAGTAACAACTTATAAGACTACAAAATTTTTTCTTACACATCTATATTTACTAAATAAACGTTTGTTTATGTATAAAAACCATAACAAAACGAATGAATATTTGTCATTAATGTTATATTACATTATTTTAATGTTATTCTTAACTTTTGTACATTTATCTGTAAAAGCATACAAAAACACAAAGAAAAGACAATTTTGCTAGTATTTTTGCTTTTGCTTTTGCTTTGTTTAAATCTGAGATTTAATGCAATTTATTAACGAATTTTTGAGTAATTTTTCAAATTTATTAATTTTTCCTAACAATTTTTTATATTTTTAAAGTAATTTTTTTACAAAAATACAAAAAGTTGTTGGGATGCCAACAACACGCGGTGTTCCCAAGCGGTCCCCCATCTAAGTACTAACCGCGCCCGACGCTGCTTAATTTCGGTGATCGGACGAGAACCGATGTATTCAGCGTGGTATGGTCGTTGGCGAAAGTTGGTTGTCTATATTGGCAGTAATAGGTTTGGAATTAATTAGTAGGAGTTGTTTGAAGTTTGGTTGTTGTTTAATATAAATTCTATCTCCTGAGTAAACGTTTTGATGAGAAGTGCTTTGTAGTTAGAAAGCGAGATGCCAGATGGTTGTATTAGTGTCTCCCTTAATTGGGTGTTTGTTAGAGGGATTTTGTTTTTTATTTTCTTATTGGTTTATTTTTGTGTGTTTAATTGGTTGGTTCGTTATTTTTCTTCCCCTATTTGGTGGTTAATTATTTTGTACAAAAACAATTATTTATGATTATTGGGTGACATATTTTTTTCTTTTGTGGGTCTAAATGATTGTAGTTTTTTTTTGGTGGTTTTTATTGTAGAATATTGAGGTGTGAAATTATTTGGGTAGTTTTGAGTGATTTTGTGACTGCATTTTTTTTTTTTTTTTAAGTTTTTGTTGTGTTTTTATACTTTTTTATGGTTTAAAATTTATGATTGATTTATATAAAATTTTTCAGTTTATTAATATGGAACAAATTGCTTTTTTAATTGTTGTGTTGATATTTGTATTTACAGGATTTTTTCGCTTAATTTTGTTATAGTTTATCAATCAAATTTAGTGTGTTTTATATTTATTTTTTTTTTATTCAAGAGCTGTAAAGAAGAAAAATAAAAACAATAAAAAATATAACAAATAAATTAGTTTTAAAAATAGTAAGAGGGATGTTATTAAACTCTTCAGAAAGTACAATTTTGGGTGCTCCTTTAAGAATAAATGGATATGTGTTTGGTATCTATTAAACGGTATGAATACTTATAATTAATAAAAACAAATTGTATTTGGTAAAATTTCTACAGATTTAATCAAAATATATATTTTTGAAGTATCTTCTTGAAAAAATTTTAATATTTGGAGTGAAATAAAATTAAAAAGAATATATACATATGCTATTGAAATTATGATATAATATAGATAAACTTGTTCAAAATTTTGGACATTAAAAAAATTTCACTGATTAAACATGTTTCAAATTTGACTTTTTTATTAGAATGATCAGTTTTGGTTTTTGATGATCTAAAAAAATAGTGAGGAAAATATATCTAAAATTGACAAAGTTTGGATAGGCTTGTAGGAGATCTTTACACAAAAATCATCTGATTGTACTTTACATGTCACAGTGAGGCCAATTGCAAAATAAATGGTAATAAGTCTGAATTTTGATGAGATCGATTGAGGAGAAGTTAAGCTTTCAGAATGTTGTTGGCTGGAGTGTGTAGCTGAAGCACGGAGAGCGTTACAGTGGGCCAAAGTTAACCACCACGAGAGTGAAAAACTTGTTTTAAATTCTTCTAAACAAAACGATGAAAAAATATGATGTAATATTTTTGGGTATTCTCTAGTGTAATGAACGATATTTATTATTATTTTTATGTTTGTATTGAATTTTCTATGCAATTAAAATAAATCAAATATTTTTACTTTAAATTTTTTCTAAAATCGTGAATTTTGCTACAGAAAAACATATATTGAATCAATATATTACATATTTTATAATGTAAACACTATAACCTTTTAAAATATCATACTTTTTCGCTGAACAAATGGATGACTACTGAGAATTTTGGAAATATTCTAAGCTATGTTAAATTTTTCTGACAGATTTTTCTTAATTTCTTTTTATAATGTTTTTATTTTCATCAAATTATATCTTCTAATTAAGGATTATACCAGCCTTTAACTATTCCCATGTTTTTTTTTTTTTTTTTCATATCATAATGACGATGTAGCATTTTGAAGCTTCGTTTAAATCTCAATATCGCTCTGATAACTTTTTTCATAATTTTTACCACTAGGATTTTATTTTTGCGACTTATTAAAGTCGGGTTTGAATCTCAAGATTATCTAATATCTTATAGACAACATTTTTAGCCATATTTTGAAATATTGAGTGAAAATTAATTGATTTTTAAAGTTTGTTTAAATACTTTTGAAATAAAAAGTTCATTTGAGTTTTTCGTTTCATTTCAGAGATGAATGCCGCGACTTTTTCAGAAGCTACCACAATATATTCTAGACATTTTAGGCTATTGAACAACAAAAAAATTATTTCAAAATATTTTATGACAACAAAAATATTTGACTTCTTTCCCAAATGTTCATAAAATTTTAAAAAATGTAAATATATATGACTATAACTGTATGTGTTTTTAAAGGTTTTATAAAAAATTCTGACAGTTTACCGGTAAAATCGGTCACACGAAACAATTAAAAAAAAAAAAAAAAAAAAACAATGTTTTCAATAACAAAAATGTTTATATTTAAAAATATTTAGTAAAATAATTTATATTTTTCTGATCTCTACATTTATCAATTCTTCATTAACTACTTTATAGCATGTGAAAAAATTATATTGATACTTATAAGTTTTTGGAAAATATTCTGGCTCAAATTTATGAAATATGTCCCTGTAAACATAATTTAAATTTGATTGTTTTATTTTAAGGAAAGTATGTTAAAAAAATTTTAAATGTTTCCTTTAAAATGATATATTGTATGATTATCGTTTTAGTGGCTTATAAGATACAGACCAGACCATTTCTTTTGTAATTGCCACCGTTCATTGGTCCTTCGATTTTCATAAAATTTATCAGGCTTTTTAAAGACTTTTTTAAGGAAATTATTCCAAAAATTAAAGAAGTATAGTGGACAAAAAAACTATTAGACATAAGCGATGGTAATTTAATGCAAGCGCGAAGGTTACATTCGGCTTCCAGCATAAACTTTTTCCAAATTTTAGATATCAGCAGAAAAGTAGAAAATGAAGTTACAACGGACACATAACTTTTTTATTTATTAACCGATTTTCAATACTAAACAAACTCTTACATAAGATAAATATTTGAGCTAAATTTTGTCTCCCTAGGTTGTCTCGTTCGAGCGCTATTCAACAGACGGACATAGCTAGATGGACTCAGAATCTTACCAGCACCAAGGCTCTTAAATTATTATTTCGATATGTTACACACGGAATGAAAAAATCAATTTACCCCCCATATTTTAGATGGTGATTATAAAAATAAATAATACAATTTTCTAAGAATTTTTATGCATAAATTTTATAGTTAATACAAATAAAAGTTAATTATCATTTGTATAATGCCATTGAAATTCAATGCAAAATGAGTATTCGAAAAATCACAAAAATTCAATTCAAGATCAATTTTTTTGCATTGCACTTACAATATCAATTTAATACTAATCGTGAAATTCAAACATTTCTATTTTTTTTCCACAAACTCTGCTCTGACAATAAGGCAATTTACGATTACAAACTTGTTTAACATCCTTTTTGAGATGTGGGAGGTTTCTTTTTACCAGACCTGGCTCTATAATTATGTATTTCTTTAATACACTCCCCGAAATATTTATAAGACCAAAATAGTTTTTCATGTTTCTATGGAACAACAAGTGCAATCCCAGAAATATTTGGCACACATATGAAGACAAGTAAGGCAGTTTTTTAAATGTAAAAAAAAGTTGGTTCCGTTACTCCTGTGCAAAAATAACAAGACTTTTACTTGAGCTTCGAACGAAATAATTATAAGGCCAAATAAGACGTTATTTAAAAAAATGGAATATGTTTTCAAAATTTTTAATTTTTTTATTCGTATTATTAATAAAGGCTGTACAGAGTTAGATCAGAGATAATTTTTGGTACAGTGGGACAAATATATTTTTGTGATATAATTAATTAAAAGCAAAAAATAAGCCTAAAGGCTCAATTAAATTATATTTTTGTTTATATATAAGAAAAATCTGGAGAAGAATGGTGTTTATTATTGTTTTTGTAATTTTGGATTAAACTAAGATCAAAATATGTAAAATTAATTTAATTGTCTACGTAAAAAATGTATTTGTAGAATAAAATGTTTGAGATATGGAATGTTTTGTTGAGAATAAATCAGAAAATATTAATCATATTTGAATACGCCTTTGCCAATTTGGTAATCGCAAGATAGTTTATAATTATTAATAGCTAATTTGATTCTGCAAATATAGTAAACTCATTTTAGTAGGTCTGAAAACAAGTGCAATTTAATGAATTCCATACTGGGAATTATACTTATTGTTATTGGACTTTTATACAATACACTTTATTATTAGTATTTACACAATTTCTAATACAAAAATTAAAAATTGGATACAATTTATTTCAAAATAACCATAAATGATTGTTAGATATTGTATCGAGTATATGCAATAACTTCCGGAGCTATTAAAGCAATAAAAATATTTTTACAAGATATTTTTACTAAATATCTTTAGTATAGTTAGCAATTATTATAAATTACCTTACAACTGACATTCTTGCCAATTTTTATTAAGACATGTTAAATATTTTCTGATTTATTCTTAACAATACATTCTATATCTCAAAAACTTAAGGCTATAAATAGATTTTTTACGTAGAAAAATACATCCGTTTTACATATTATGATACATATCTAGTCCAAAATTACAAGAACAGCAATAAACAGCACTTTCCCCATAATATTTTTTAATATACAAAGAAAAAAAAATAACTTTATTATTATACATTTTATTGATTATATCATAAAAATATATTTGTGCCACTGTACCAAAAATTAACTCTGATCTAACTCTGTACAACCTTTATTAATAATACGAAAAAAAAATTTTTAAATTTTTAAAACATATTCCATTTCTTTAAATATTTAAAATAGTTTGTCATATTTGGTCTTATAATTATTTCGTTCGAAGCTCAAGTAAAAGTCCCGTTATTTTTGCACAGGAGTAACGGAACCAACTTTTTTTACATTTAGAAAAACTACCCTACTTGTCGTCATATGTGTCAAAATATTTCTGGGATTGTACTTGTAGTTCCATAGAAATATAAAAAATTATTTTGGTCTTATATTCACATTCACTATAGCATCTGCAATTCTTGGCCAGGAATTAGAAAAAGGTCAGCCTTTAAGAACGCTTCATCGTCTATTATAAACTAATCATTTCACGTTATTTTTTATACCCTTCACCACAGGTGTAAAGGGTATATATAAGTTTGTCATTCCGTTTGTAATTTCTACAATATTTATCTAATACCCCAAAAATTATATATATTCTGGATCCTTATTGTTAGTGGAGTCGATATAAAGATGTCCGTCTGTCTGTTGAAATCAGCTTTTAGAAAGCCCCAATTATCGGATATATATGTTTTATACATCGGCAAAAAACCGAAGATACTGCCAAAAAATCGTATTTGTCGTCGGCTTTTCTCGTCTCCTATACAAGCTAGCGACTTTGTTGTTGCACAAAAAATTCAAAATCTTTCTTAAATTTTTTTTCTGAAAAAAATCGGTTCATTATATTCCAGGTATCGACCAAAACGCATTTTTTGACTTTTCGAAGTTCCTGTATAAGCTACGGATTTCGCTATTGAATAAATATTTTTATAAAATTTCGGTTTTTTTAATCAACCAAATTCGTTCATAAACAACGAGTTATGGGCCAAAAACTAAAAAAATTTTAATAATATAAATAGACAGAAAAATATTTATATTAAGCATTGTTGTCGTTTTTTATGGGAAAGTAGTTTAGTTAGCAACAGCAGTAATATAATGATTAACATTGTTGTTCTTGTTGTTGTTTGTATATGCAGTAAGGTTGTATATGCAGTCAGTTTGTATATATGTACATACATATCCCAGCGGTAAAAATTGCAAGGCCTCTATCGCGCAGGCCTCCTAGAATGTCTTTTTTCAGATGCAGTTGCTCGTGCTAACTTGCCTTCTATAGTAAGGCCTTCATGAATGCCTCATCCCTGCCTTCTAAAAGATGCAATAGTACTTCCGAGTTCGCTTCACTTAGAAGGATCGTAAGAAATTGTATTTTTTTAAATATATTTTGTTTTAAATTCAAAGCAGAAATTCCAAAAAAGGAATAAGAAATCATTTAGTTTTGTTCAATTTTTTGTTTGAATAGGATGTGTTTTTCTAAGTTAATTTTATTTTTTATTTATGGTTTTTATTATAAGTATTTTATTAAAAACTTAATCGTTTATATTATATCTTTCTACTTTTGACAAAATAATTTAACAAAAACTTTAAGTTTTTTTCAGGACTATTAAATAAAAAAATCAAAAATTTCTATACCAATGTTATTTTTGAATAATTTGTCTTATATCGACTTAAGATGTTTTGTCAAAAGTTAACAGAAATGTTTTTAATATTGAATTTTTGTTTTTTTAAGTTTAAAACATTTTACAATAATTTAAAATAAAAAAAATATTTTATATAAATAGAAAAATATTTTATTAAATTGTGTAGAAGACCTCTAGAAGACTTTGTGCAAAAGGACTCTTGGTAGCACTTTTTCAGAAGGCTTGCTTGCAGTTTTCAATAAAAAGGTCTTCTAGAAGGGCTGTATCTCGACATAAAAAAGGCCTTCTAGTAGTGCTCTTTACCCCTTCTTTTTACCACTGGGTACATACATACACAAATATATAAATATTCAATTGTTGTTTATATTTTTAAAGATTTACAGCCGTATTCAAAAAAACTTAACACAGCTTTACTAACCATTTATAAGCAAAATTCCTTAAAGTTGTATTCAAAAACGTTGATTTGCTTACTATACCTTTGGTAAAGCTTTGTAAACTTTAAAAATTTTAATAATGGTTCGACCCTACTTTAAGACCATATTTTAAGATTATTTCCGTTACACTTTTCAAGAAAAATAAAAATAATGCTATATTTTTTGATTCATTTTGACAAAAACGATGTATTTTAAAATGTCCGAATGTTAAAATGTGTAATAAAATAGAAAATGTTTCAGAATATCTATTTAAGAACGCATTAAATGAATTCCGGGATAGAATAACATTTACTGTAATTATTTTTAAACTATATACATATTTTAAACTATTTGAATTAAAATCAGAAACATAAACAAGAAAAAGTATATTTTGTGTGCTTTTGAATTAAAATATCATAATTCCGGCTGCCGGCATGTCAACCCAATGTTCGCCACAATCGCATATGTTTAACATTTTCATTATTTGTTGTTTCAACGTAAATCTAAATAGTACATTAATATATATACGTCTTAGATTAAGGTGTAATTAATCTATCATATCAACTCTGGGTTAAAATTTATGCATTTTAACAATAAAAATTATAAAATTGTAAAATTTTATCAAAATATCAACAAAAATGATGTAAACAAAACAAAATATGAAATAGTGATGCTGATTTTATCCCCGAATATTCGTTATTCGGATACATATAATTACATCAAACAAAAATTAAATAAAATTATTTCATTTATACATTAGTATATTTTTACAAACAAAAAAAGATTTTTACCAAAATAAAAAAACTTATTTATCGTCAAAAACATACTAGAACATCAAAAATAATAATAGAAAAAAACAGTTAACGAATAATTTATTCTTAATGCTAACGACACTAACAATAAGAATGAGAGAGAAACTGAGAAGGGTTGCCTACATAAACAAAAAAACTTTTTATTAGTTAATTTAGGTAGTAAATAGTTTTTTGAATACGATTTTCTTAATAAATACATTAAGAGCCTAATTGTGTATTAGCTAGTATGTATATAAAACATAAATTAAAAATTTTTTGTGAATACGGCTGTTATAAATGTAAAAATATGGAAGCATACGTTAAGGCAAAAATTTTTTTATTGACGGTAAGATGGTAATATGGTGAAGGGTATCAAAGATTCGGCACAGCCGAATTTTTTTAATTTTATTTATCTCCAAATTCTTTCTTGCGTTTCTATTAGGATTTTATTGTACTTTATAAGTTTTCTTACTGATAATGATTCAAAGCAATTAACTTTTTGTGACACTTTTCTTTCAGATATGAGGTAATTTCCTTTCAAAATCCTTTCTATTTTTTCTGAGCCCTACAGAATGAAAAATTATTTTTCTTCTACTACCAGGTTTATATTCAGTTTGTATTATATTATGACCCAAGAAACTGTATTTTGTGACATAATGCCTTCCTAGTAATTGTTTTGCACAGTGGGGCCAAAGGCAAATTTTTTGGTAATAAATCTGTATCTCTGTATAATTTTTATCGATTAATAAAAAAATTGTCACGCGAGCTTTTTTAAATTTTTAAAATCTTGTGTTATCATAGGGTGACTACAGGATGATTTTTCTAAAGTCTTAGGTCCTTCTCTACATCTCTTCCATACATTTCAATTTGATCCGAGCAGTAGTTAGGAGATACAGATTTATTACCAAAAAATTTGCGTTTGACCCCACTGTGCGATGTAAAATTTTGAATTAAGTGTTTACGTGTTTACGTGTTCAATTTCCATATAAGCCCAAGAGCATGCGCAGTCTTGAGAAGGAAAAACATATTACAAATAATTATTTGTAATTTTATTCGAAATAATTCAATAAGTTTATAAATTATAACGAAATTATAAGAATTGAAATGGTATGTCCGAATACTTATTTTGGCCACTGTATCTAGTTTTAAATATCTATAACTTTTTAAGTTGCAATCAAATTTCATTCAAAAAAGGAATATTGAGAAAACTATTGTCCTTTTTTGTTAATAATTTTCACTACAAAATAATTTAAAGAAATTAAAATTTTTTGTGCCAAAACTGACTTTATTTTCTCTTCTATGGAAGTAATTATTAATAACATTTAAAAAAATTAAGAATATGCACTTAGTTCTACCTATAAAGTTGTGAGTGTTTTTCTTTTTTTGGAAGCACTTTTTTTGTTTTTGCTGGAAACTGTCAAATTGACTTTTCTACAAAAACCAAATATCAATAAAAAATGTCCTTAACATATGTGTGCCTTTAATAATTAAGAGTCATGACCCTCTCTCTCGGTATTCCTTTTTTATCCAATGACCATTTAAATAATCGTATTTTACTTTAATGCAATTTTTTATAATCAATTATTCAATAACGATTATTTATTATTGGCAATATTTTTATATGCAAATTAGCCATTTGTATATGAATAAATTACAAACTAATATTATTTGTTTTTTATTTGTCTAAAAAACTAAGGCAAAATAGAAAAAAATGGCAACCAGCTTAGGTAAACAATAAACAGAAATTAAGCCGACTAAACTATTGATAGATAAAAACTACTGAAATCGAATTATAAACATTTTTTCAAGGACTCATAACTATCTTCAATACGAGTGCAATAAACTGCATACATATGTATTTGAATTTGGGGGTTGTTAAAGATTACAATTGATTTGATTTTTATCATAAGGTATCACAACAATTAATTTGAACGTTCATTGTATAAAAAACAGCAAACCAACCACAATCTCAAAAATACAAATTTATAAACCAAACCTTCCAACATTGATTGACCTTTTTTTACAGGCAACATAATCAAAAGCTAATTGTTAAGGAAGGACGGTTAAGGATGTATAGATGGCGGGCACACTACTAGCACTTGTAAAACTCAAATCATCAATTTTAATTTTTTTTTTCATAAAAAAAAACCTTTAAAAACTAAAAAATTTGAACACATGTAAGGTCCTTTTGTTAAACAAAAAAACCAACATCAATAAAAAGATGGACAAGTGTCTGTCTGTTGTGTTAACAAAAAACCCCAAATTTTCGAGTGATCTGCGAACTTTAAAATTTCAAGTGACTTAATTTGATTAATTGTTACAAGTTTAAAAAAAATGTTTATTTTAAACTTTCCTAAAGCAAACAGGGGTTGGTCATAGAATAACAAAGAATCAAAAGAAATTGATACACACATACAACTACACAAGTGATTTTATGATTATGTATGATATCCTAGCTATACATTTGCTATTGTCCTTGACATAATCGTTTGGCAGAATTTTAAAAAACGAACAGGTTTTAAGTGTTTTGTTTAACAATACAATGCAAATGATTATGTTAAGGACACGCATCCTTTTTATTTTTCTGAATATGGTTGTGTGAATATATTCAAATTGAAATCTGGTATTTGGAAAATTTAACACATGTGTAGCAATCGGCGTTTTTTTTTTTTTCTTTAGAATTTTCTAACTTCTGCGTGAAAATTTAAGTTAAGAAATGAAAATGTTACAGCTGAACATATAGGCAAATATAACACAGACTGAAGATGTATATGAAGGAAATGTACCATCTTTATGAAGTTAGTTAATATCATTTCTGCTTATATTATTAAATTTATTTGTGTTATACTGTCCTTTATTAAAGTGAATTGTGAACCAATTTTCCTGAAATTTTGTAGTCTGATTTAAAATTGAATTTATCGCATCGAATTTTATTGAAATAGTTACGTAAATAAGGCATTTGTAAGCATTTAAACCTTATTCCGGGGTGTATTTGTATGAGGACGAGGTGAATAATGGATCATGACCAATTTCAATAGCGTTCCACATTGGTAATAAAACAAATTTTTTTTTGGAAATAATTCTCTAGCTTTAGAACTGCTGAAATTCACATGTACAATCCTGAGGTGTATTCCAATTAATTTGGAGGAGCACAGGTTCTTAGCGTGTCTGGGAGACGGGGTGGACCTCCACCACTTCCGGTAGGAAAATTCTTAAAAAAATCGCCAAAATTGAATTTATGATTTGATTGAAAAAAATGTTGCACATAGATAGTCCTTATAATTCTCTACAAAAAGTACGCTTAAATGTGTGGGATATCTCTTCTGCTTTAAGAGATATTTGGACCAAAGTAAAATTTTGACCCATTTTTCTAAAATATTCTCTGTATAAAATTCTAAAAAAAAATTCTCTGTATAAACTTCTAAATAATCTTCAATAGATATTATTTTGAAGTAGAACATTTTTAAAAAATTTTGATTTTTTTAAAAAAGGTGGTGACATTTTTTAAAGAATGCTTAACATAAATACATATAAAACAAATTCGAGGGCATTTGGGGCAACAGTCTCCCCACTAGTCTAATCAGAATTTCGTTAACTTTAATTTTTATTTTTATGTGGTGCTCAAAAATTTCAAAGCTGAAATTAAAAAAAAAAAAAAAAAAAATACCTTGATTACATACCTACAAGTCTTAACGCAATTATACCTAGATACATGAATAATAAAGTGCCTTACGAAAAAAAGTTGTAAATGTACCTCTCTAGAAATGAAGATTAGTATGTTCCTATATGATTCCCAAAAAATTTCATCTCAATCTTTAAATTTACGTGAGCTGGATCATTTTCAAAACACCTCTAAAACTACGTATTTTTTTCATATCATTATCAAAATTTTAGTTATAAGAAAATTAACTTCAAATTATAAAAGAGAAGTACTATGACCATGAATATTCATTTAAATTATTATTATGTCTCTTTTCAGTCGCGAAATATTAAGATTTTATTTAAATTTTTTATCATATTTTCTTTGTTCAAACTTGTAGTTTTATATATTTCGGACATTTTTCAAAATATATTAGGTTTTAATGTACCATAGGTATAATGGTCTATCCTGTTACTATTGAAGATAACACGTAATTAACCTATTAAGAGCTAGATGGTCCATTTTATGCATTTAGTTCCTAAAAGTTTAAATTAGCAATTTTTGCAAATAAATCGCATGGAAGTACTTATTACTCATAAATATTGATAAATTTATGAAAAACATAACAAGTTCATTTAAAACCGCGAATATAATCGAATAAAAATGATTTTTTGAAATTTAGCCTCTATTTATGTTTTCGGGGACATTTATATCCATTTTGATTTTTCATTATCTGAACGTATCAGTGAAATTTATTTATTTTAACGTCTAATTATTTATTTTAAAGTCTAAATTAAATGTTTTTTCTCACGTAAATATCTAGTTGTTAATCTATGAACTTATCATTTATTTGCCGTTAAAATTAACTTAACCAATTATGGACCGGAAATCTAAAAATATTATTTGTGCAACTAAAGGGTTAAATGAATGCACATATCAATAGTATTTAATGAGAGCTTTCCAATGATGCGCTAAAATATAATTTACAATGAAAAATGTCTAAAATATTTAAACTTTAATAAAATACTATTTAAAATAAAATCATTGAAAATTTTATAAAAATTTTAATATCGCGAGAATGAAAACAAATTTTAAATTATTTTTTGTTCAATATGTAGTAGACATCGTTTTTCTGTCATATGTTGTAATTTCCCTAGAGTAAAGAGAACCCGCTCAAAACTAGTCACGGGACAGGTTCTCAGGGCTAGTGACCGGTCCCAGTTTTACATGGGGTTGTCATTGGAGGTGGCTAATTAGCCCCTTGGGAAAGGTCACTGGATAGGTTCTAGGACTGGTCCAAGAGGACAGGTTCAGTAACTATTAATGTAATAAAAATTTTATAAAAATTCGGTAATTGTTTACTTTTTAAACATTATTTTTATTATTATCTTTATTAAATTATGTTTATTTCAGTTTTATAATTTTTCATTAATGTCGATGGCGGCACCCCGGCTCGAACCCATGTTCATCTGACGTATGTTGTGTTTTATAGTCTTCAACGCTTACCACTCAGCCACTGATTGTTATTGCGCGCGATTTGCTAATTGCACACTGAATGAGCATGTTATAAATTAACTCTCAACTGTTAAATAGTGAGTGTGTTTGTGTCAACTGGTTCTCAATTGGAACTTTGGTGACGAGTTAGGTGTCAATTGGTACTCAACTGGTACAGAGGAACCGGACCATTACTGCAATTGTCACAAATTTCCCGCAGGGTTTTTTGACAAAAAGTTAAAAACTATGTATACTGTCGAACGAAAACCATATTTTTGGAGGTATTTTAAAAATGATCCAGCTCACGTAAATTAAATAATTGAACCAAAATATTTTGGGAATTAGTATATGACATATCAAACTTTACTTTTAGGGGGGTACATTTGCAACTTTTTTCGTCCCCATACAAATCAATGCACTGTAACCTACATATGTTAGCTAAACACATAAAAAATATTTAATAAGCCACGCCTCTTATAACGACAGGGTGACCATTTTATTAAAAAAAGTAAATTTTTGAGACAAGCTTTCCCCGAACTGAAATTTTGGGTATTTCGGAACAAAAAGTAGGAATCTATATATATTCTCGTTTTAAGAACAACTAATATTTAATATTAATATTTTACTATTTATATATTATTATTTTTCAAGTAATAACCTTTCCAACGATACCAAATACTTGCATAAATTTAAGGACCAATGTGAATTCAAGGACCAATGTGAACTCGGAAACAACAAATGGGCGTAATCTGCCTACTTTACCGCCCACCTCCCATATAACGTATAATTTGAAATTTCATGTTGATATTGCTGAGGTATTTTCCACCTGTTTTGGAGGAGCACAAGTTTCTAGTTGGTCTCGGGACAGTAGGAGAACCTCCGAAATGGGTCACCTCGGAAATAATTAAAAGAGTTGACCACTATCGGAGTTCTCCTCCTGCCCTCAGACCAGCTAGAAACTTGTGCTTCTTCAAAACAATTGGAAAACACCTCAGCAATAACTAAATGAAATTTCAAATTTTACGTTATATGGGAGGTGGGCGGACCACGCCCATCCAAGTTTATATTGACTCTCGAACTATTTGTACACAATTTCGTTGTCGTACATGCTTTTGTTTAAGAGATATCAGCAGAAAAGTATGAAATGAAGCTACAACGGACACCCTTTTTTGTTTATTAACCAATTTTGCCCATTTTCAATACCAAACAAACCTTATATAATATAAATATTTGAGCCGAATTTCGTTTCCCTATGTTGTCCCGTTTGAGCCATATCCTGCTTTCAACAGACGGACGGACATGGCTAGATAGACTCAGAATCTAACCAGGATCCAGAAAATATATACTTTATAGGGCCTTTAAATAATTCCTTCGACATTTTACACACGGAATAACAAAATCAATAGGCCCTTAATATTTTTGATGGTGGGTAATAAAAAAAAAACACAAACAAATCCGAAACAAACGAAAAACAAATATTTTAAAAAAATATGTATAAACAACATTTGGGCACCATTCGGCTCCCTAAGCGAAGTTAAAGATTTGAGGACAAGAGAATCTGATGGGATAATAGTAGTTAAAGCATTAAATTAGTAAAAAATATAAAAAATCAACCGAAAAGCAATATCAGTTATCGATAAGATTTGTAAATCAATCAATTAATATAGCAAATCAAAATTTCTTAAAACCAAAAACTACATTACAAAAATTAAATTAAAAAATGCGTATTTCCGCTCCCTGATTCCGCTAGGATTTTTAGGCATTTTTACGTCGACTGGGAGCTTCTGAAAGCTCTGGAGCAAAAAAAAAAAAATGCTTTGGAAATGATATACAAATCCAGTTATCTCCGCTCCCTGATTGAAATTTTAAAATCTGTCAAGTTTGTTAAACTAATTTTAATAAAGTTCAAAAAACCATGCAGGTTTATAGAGAACAGTAATAAAATTAAAGCAGAATTAGGTCAATACCTTGTATGGTTTAGCCGTAACTGCGATTTGAATTCTGCGGATTTCGGCAAAAATGCATTTTTTTCAGTTTTTTAGATATAAATTCAACTTTTTTTGAGCTGATGTTTAAACTAAACAAAATTGTTATGTAATAAAATAAAATATACATATGCCAGGAAATACATTCTGAACTTTTCTATAAAGTTGTACAAGGAGAACCTTTAAAAGGTTAAAATTAAACATAGAGAAATACAAATTTAATTTTTTTGAACTGATGCATATTGGGTAGAAGCGATCAAAAACGGCGATAAATTCAGGGAAAGGTAATATCAATATTTTAATGATCACGTTTTATTTCTTATTAGTTATTAGGTAAAAAATTAAGTTTTAGAATTTTAAGATTTTTTTTAGCAGAACGGTATGTCCGTCCGACCGTCTATACATTAGAGTTAAATGGAAGGGAAGGGTGATATCAACACTTTAATAATCTTTTTTAATTCTTTTTTTTTGATTGAATGGTAATGACCGTCCGTCTGTCTATTCATTTGGGTTAAATGGGTCGAAAATGGCGCATAATTCAGGGAAAGGTGATATAGGAATTTTGATGCTTTTTAGAATTCTATTTAGTTGTTATATTGGCCAAGAAATAAAGAAAATAATATATTTTTGGAATTTTAGGAGTTTTTTTAAAGAATTCTAATTTCTGTCCTTCCGTTCCCAGCAAAAAATTGGTAATGACATGTAGTTACGGATGTAGTTACTTTGTAATGGCAACAACATACTGTCTGCATTACATAGAAGTAATCAACTAATTGATTATTTATAACTCGAATGTAAATAATTATTTATGATCAGATTTTTTTTTTAAATATTAATTTTTATTGATTTTTACAAAGCAGTTTCTAATTCATATACAGTAGACTCGCGGAAATGTGAACTAATTTTTACCAAGGATGTTCACGTTTTCGATAGGTAAACATAAAGGCAAAATTTACGTATGAATTAATATGTAATCTAAAATAATTTATTTTTATTACATTTATTTTAATTACATTTTTAGTTGTTTTTTAAATTAAAATTTAAAAAATCTTTTTACAACAACGAAAAAAAAAATATTTTATATCCTGACATTTAATTACTAATTTATAACTAGTTTCTATTGTTATTACTAATCATGACTTGATCTAAGTAATGTATAGGGTAAGTAGCTGCCTCTAATGTCATCACCGCGTTAAAATAATGAGTTAGCTTCTTAACTCATTACATGGCAACCAAAGTTTTTGCTGGGTCAGTTCTAAAAAAAAAAAAAAAAAAATGAATTTGTAAAAACTGAAGAAATGCATTTTTGCCAAAATTCGCAGAATTCAAATCAAAGGTACGGCTTAGTCATATAAGATATATTCTCTTTGAGTTTTATTTTCTATAGCGTTGTATATAAACCTGCACGAACATTTTTGAAATTTGTTAAACAAACATTTTTAAAGTCTGAAAATAGAGTTTTAGCATGGAAAGGTGTTTGGATTATCCTGTGGAAACAAAAATGTATTTTTCAGTAATTATGGTCCAAATTGAATTAAAAATAGCTTTTTTCGAAAATTCGAAAATTAGTAAATTTTAATGCTGCCTACCCTACATACAAAAGATTAGAATTTTTCAAAATATGCATTAGCTAGGATGAATATATATAAATATAAATGGTCTTGGCTTAGAGTGTATATCTTTTTATTTAAACATTGCAAACCAAAGAACGATTCTGGAGGGAGTTATGGTCAAAATTCGAAAATTAGTAAAATTTAATGCTGCCTACATACAAAAGATTAGAATTTTTCAAAATCTGCATTAGCTAGGATGAATATATATAAATATAAATGGTCTTGGCTTAGAGTGTATATCTGGTAAATCTCAGTTATTTGTTAAACGATTTTTTTATTTTCAATAGATAAACTTTGACAAAATTACATTTCATAAAAACATACTTCTACTTCAAAAGTAAAGTAGCTCAAGTTTCAATAATACCTTGTCCTTCAAATAAGAAAATTTAAAAAATATAAAGGGACATTAAATATTAAAAAAAAATCTATTGAATTTAATATTTTGTTTCAAATATTCACTTTTCCCTTTGCTTTAGATAAACAAATAAATAACTGTAAAACTATTGTTAATATTTTGATATTCCAGAAAACTATTAAAATTAGGTCAACAATGAAAAACCTTTCTTTCTTTTATACGTCAGTACATTTCAAACAATAGACCTTAATTTTTCAAATTCTCAATGCTAAATTTTCACTTCATTGCAAACACTTTAACTTAAGAAAGAAAATTTGAATGATCTTCAAATTTGTTACAATTTTTGTATTTAAATTAGTAAGTACATACGTATGTATGTAAGTATTTCAAGGAGGAGTTTTTAAAATAATATCTTACAAAATTAGTGAGTTGAATAAGAAGTTTTATAAAGGGAAATTCCTTTCATAGTGTTTATACAAAAAGAAAAAAAATCCAAAAATCAGGTAGCACATTTTAATTTCAAATACAAGTGATTACATACACAAATACTTGCTGTACACGTACACAAACAATAGCACGAGTATTTTGACCACCTGCCTATTTCCTTTTTTCTATTTTCTTAAACAGTGATTTTTTCTTAAGCATAGAATCATGGTAGAATCTATTTAGTGACTTTAATGTATGTACAGAGTGGGAAATGACAAATGAAACAGAAATTTAGACCTTAAAGGATAAGATATTTATTAATTAACTACTGCTCTAACGCAAAGTATAGCAAATGGTGGTAAACAGCCTAAATCATTTATTATTTATTCTTTACAGTGAATTAGGCAAATTGTAAAGTGGAATCTGACAGTTAAAAATCCAATTTCAGTATTAAATTCAGGAAACTAGTAATAAATTATAAACTTATCTTATATTCTCTGTCAAAATTTTACGATAATAAATCTTGCAAAAATTAGATGCATTTTCTGTTTAATTCTCATCACAACCACTATTACTAGTCACCCTGTATTATAAATTTATGCACTTACATTCTTTATTATTTAATCGTATAAAGTAATGAACAAATTCAGGTAAAATATTCTTTAACATTTAGAGACTATTTTTGTCACGCTCCGTGAGCATTTTTTCTTTAAGTTGAAGGTGAAGAAAAACCAAGAAAATAAAAATATTTTACCTACGAAAGTGAAATACTTATAAAACCTTACGAAGAGTAAATTGAATAGATTAAATATTTGTTATCTATTGTTAAAAATTGTACACAAAACACACACAATGGTCGAAACACATATAAATTATTCGTAAACATCTTTGTCATGCTGTTAAATAAACAAAGCCAGAATAATAACAATGATGACAACTTTACAAATTGAAGAAAACCTTAGAGATTTGTAAAAAAAATTTCTTAAAGATATTTTTTAAATTGAAATAGAAATGAAAAAATAAGAAATTTATTTTTTTGTATAAAAAACGCTTAATGTTTGTATTAAGTTGACCACACTGTTGTTTTAAAGAGAATGTAGAATGGTGAAAATAAATATGTGGTTATTTGTTCAAGGATCATCATAATTTATTGACTAAACATTAAAGATGACATTGTCATTTCAATACTTTTTTTTGTCAAATATTTGTAGGTTGATTTTAATTTGAAATCCATTATGTTTGAAAATCTATTAAAATGTCTGACTATTTATCTGATGTGATAAGAGGTTGGACACACAATTCGTAAGTAATTTAGAAGAATCAAATTCGAGACATTCTAATATTAGTCAGAGACTGCATCATTATTTTTTCATTTATATTGAGTTCAGTTTAAAGATATTGTTTCTGTAACATATTTCGATTGAATTTACGTTGTGTCACGGGTTATAGAAACATAACCTACCTATTGGAATAGCATGTTTCTTATATCTACATGATCGAAAATCGGCCATAAAAAAGTTTATATCATCGGGTCGGGTACATAATCTAATTCTATACTTCATTTGTAAAACAAAAAGGTATCGCTTGGTAAAATCGGATGAAAATTGTGGAACCTATGAATTTTTGAAAAACATAAAAGTTAAATAACAAGATTTTATGAGTTGTACACATTTTAAACACTTCACAGGATTTAAAATTTTCATCCGATTTTATCAGGCGATACCTTTTTGTTTTACAAATGAAATATAGAATTAGATTATGTATTAAAAAATATATGTCTTTTAATAAAGTGTGGGTCAAAAATAGATATAAATTCAAAATAATAGAAGAAAAAATTCAAAAACTGAATTTTGTGTCTTAAATATTCAAGATAGTTTTGCTGTTCATTTAAATGAATATATACTTTTTAAAAAGTATAATTTCTTGTCTTTAATACAGTTTAACAATTTTAATTTTTTCAACTGGTATTCTAGATATAAAATTTTAAAACCGCTAAGTCCGAAAAAGCGGTCTTTCGGATATAGCTCCCGATTTTAAATGTATATTTAAAATTCTAAAAATGGTATAATAATCTACTGACCCTTATCTATAAACTACACTATATTATATTCAAATATTTTTATTGTTGTAAAAAAATATTTTTATAAATCCCTCAAGTGCAAAATTGAGTACATGAGAGTTGGTCAGCGGATGAAGCCCATTTTTCTGGGTTTCCGAGTTTATATCGATCCCTTAACTATTAGTACGAAATTTCGTTGCCGTACATGCTTTTGTTAAAGAGATATCGCAGAAAATAAATCAACTGTATATACGAAGTTAATTCGTTATAAAATTATGTGGACTTCTCAGACTTAGTTTTTTGAACTTCAACAATTTCTAGTATAAGTATCTTAAGTATAAGTATTCTAAATTTTGTAATTAAATAAGTAAATAAATAAATAAATAAATAAATAAATAAATAAATAAATAAATAAATAAATAAATAAATAAATAAATAAATGAATAAATAAATAAATGAATAAATAAATGAATAAATAAATAAATAAATAAATAAATAAATAAATAAATAAATAAATAAATAAATAAATAAATAAATAAATAAATAAATAAATAAATAAATAAATAAATAAATAAATAAATAAATAAATAAATAAATAAATAAATAAATAAATAAATAAATAAATAAATAAATAAATAAATAAATAAATAAATAAATAAATAAATAAATAAATAAATAAATAAATAAATAAATAAATAAATAAATAAATAAATAAATAAATAAATAAATAAATAAATAAATAAATAAATAAATAAATAAATAAATAAATAAATAAATAAATAAATAAATAAATAAATAAATAATTAAATAAATAAATAAATAAATAAATGAATAAATAAATAAATGAATAAATAAATGAATAAATAAATAAATAAATAAATAAATAAATAAATAAATAAATAAATAAATAAATAAATAAATAAATAAATAAATAAATAAATAAATAAATAAATAAATAAATAAATGAATAAATAAATAAATGAATAAATAAATGAATAAATAAATAAATAAATAAATAAATAAATAAATAAATAAATAAATAAATAAATAAATAAATAAATAAATAAATAAATAAATAAATAAATAAATAAATAAATAAATAAATAAATAAATAAATAAATAAATAAATAAATAAATAAATAAATAAATAAATAAATAAATAAATAAATAAATAAATAAATAAATAAATAAATAAATAAATAAATAAATAAATAAATAAATAAATAAATAAATAAATAAATAAATAAATAAATAAATAAATAAATAAATAAATAAATAAATAAATAAATAAATAAATAAATAAATAAATAAATAAATAAATAAATAAATAAATAAATAAATAAATAAATAAATAAATAAATAAATAAATAAATAAATAAATAAATAAATAAATAAATAAATAAATAAATAAATAAATAAATAAATAAATAAATAAATAAATAAATAAATAAATAAATAAATAAATAAATAAATAAATAAATAAATAATTAAATAAATAAATAAATGAATAAATAAATAAATGAATAAATAAATGAATAAATAAATAAATAAATAAATAAATAAATAAATAAATAAATAAATAAATAAATAAATAAATAAATAAATAAATAAATAAATAAATAAATAAATAAATAAATAAATAAATAAATAAATAAATAAATAAATAAATAAATAAATAAATAAATAAATAAATAAATAAATAAATAAATAAATAAATAAATAAATAAATAAATAAATAAATAAATAAATAAATAAATAAATAAATAAATAAATAAATAAATAAATAAATAAATAAATAAATAAATAAATAAATAAATAAATAAATAAATAAATAAATAAATAAATAAATAAATAAATAAATAAATAAATAAATAAATAAATAAATAAATAAATAAATAAATAAATAAATAAATAAATAAATAAATAAATAAATAAATAAATAAATAAATAAATAAATAAATAAATAAATAAATAAATAAATAAATAAATAAATAAATAAATAAATAAATGAATAAATAAATGAATAAATAAATAAATAAATAAATAAATAAATAAATAAATAAATAAATAAATAAATAAATAAATAAATAAATAAATAAATAAATAAATAAATAAATAAATAAATAAATAAATAAATAAATAAATAAATAAATAAAGAAATAAATTTAATTGAAAATAAAGTTATTTAACTATAATGATCGATTTCGGTACTTATCTTTTGTTGGAACCTTCGATTTTACCAAAGTGCCAAATCTATAGATCCTTTCCGATACGAATAGTTCTCGGAATTGAAGATCCTCGATGAATCTCATCTTTTTTCAATATTTTTTTTTAAATATCATTATCAATATTAAAAAAAAAGTAAAGTTTAGTAAAAAAATTAACAAATTTTAACAAAATTACTGCTGACCCTATTTTTTTTTTGATACGATAATGTTAAAGGATATTATTTTTGAATAGGCTTATAACCCAATATATTCGCAATAATTTGGCATTAAAAGATTTACGGCCGTATGCAAAAAAACTTATTTCAGCTTTACAAAGTATTGTTAAGCTAAATTGCTTAAAACTGTATGCAAAAACGTTTATTAACTTAAATATAAAAACGTAATCTAAATATTTTAAAGTAGGTATGAACTTACATTAAACTTACTACAAGTGACATTATGATAAATTTCCTATTTCTCTTTGTGTTTTGCAAAAAATTCTCGCTTGTCCCCCCCTATTCTAGTCTTCTATACCTTTCTTCTTCTTAAGACCGATATATTTATTCATTATAGGTCCGATTTGTCTATCCCAGACAAATATTTAGAGAAAAAATCTAAAAAATTCACATAACATCACATAAAAAATAATAAAAATGTAAAAAATGTTTTAGTGATGTACGTTCAATCAAAACAAATAAAATAAACTCGTTGTTCGAATACTTATTTTATCCGTTCCATAAAATTTGTCATATTTTTGCTTTTTAACTTCTATTATTTCTTTCATTTTTTGTATTTCTACTAAGTTATAATAAAAATGGAAACAATATTTGAAAAATAATTAATTTAATATTTGAACAATAAAAAGCTTTTTCAAAAATTTGATTAACCGAATGTATTAATATTCGGTAGTGTACAACTTTAACTATAAAGAGGGGAAATAATACAAGTGTTGCCGTTTTCAATGCTAAAAAAACTTTGTGTTTTAAAACAATGTTTTTGCATACGTTTTTTAACAAAAGTTTGTTAGCCTTTAAGTGTTGGGTAACAAAAGTGTACTTGAAAGCTAAGTTAATAATTTTTTTTGCATACGGCTGTTATTGTTTTGCATAAAATTTTGTCGAAAACTCAAAAAATTTCAAATAATTATACTTGACCCTATTTTTTGTCCGTAACTGTATGAATCAAACATTTTTTCCGTTATAATGATATTGCTAACAAAAATTAACAGATCATAAAATAATGAAGTCAGAATATTTTTGACATGTTGTTCTTTAGTTTCTCTCTGGTTCATATATGAATCATAAAATTAATTTAAAAAATTTTTTAATGAAAATTTAAAAATTTGTTTCGCTCAAAAATAAAAAAATGCGCAATTTTTCTTTAATAACATATAATAATTTTATATGACTTTAAAATCGAAAGGAAGCCCAATAACCTAAACTGTCAAATTAGGGTGTATAACCGAATTTGACCCATTTTACATGAAATTTTCTACCTTAAGGTATATTTTCTAAAATCTCAAAGCACGAATCTACAAACGGAATGCAGTTTAGGAATCTATAATATGTGGTTAAAAGTTTTCAATAAAAATCTACGAGACTTCGGAAAATGTGGACTTTATAGTCGAAAATGTGAAAAATCCCATTTTTGAGATTTTCGGCATTTTTTTTGGAAATTGTGGGATTCCTTTTACAAAAATCTTAAAGTTTTTTATCGTTAAGATATCTTTACTAACGTTTTGAAGTCAATATATTCATCTTTAAAATGATAGTAAAACTATTTTATTGTGTACAGTTCAGAAGTTATAACTAATTATATTTTATTTTGGTTCATAACTTCTAAATAAAATGAGTATACAAGAAGAAATTTTATCTGCGTAAGAAGAAGAGTTGCGTCAACATAATATATATATATATATATATATATATATATATGAGACGATATAGTATATCGTCTCAAAAAAAAAAAATAGGGTCAGCAGTAATTTTGTTAAAATTTGTTAATTTTTTTACGAATCTTTACTTTTTTTTGAATATTGATAATGATATTTAAAAAAAAAATATTGAAAAAAGATGAGATTCATCGAGGATCTTCAATTCCGAGATCTATAGATTTGGCACTTTAAAAATGATACTAAAACTATTTTATTGTGTACAGTTCAGAAGTTATAACTAATTATATTTTATTTTGGTTCATAACTTCTAAATAAAATGAGTATACAAGAAGAAATTTTATCTGCGTAGGAAGAAGAGTTGCGTCAACATAATATATATATATATATATTTAATATATTTTTTTTTTGCAGAATTTTAAAAATTCCATTTGATTTGTATAAGTCTAACTTTTACCTCGTTATAAACGTAATATCTTTCTCTTTAGTATAAAACTTAAACTAGATATCTACCATGTATAGTTTAGAAGTTATTAGCAGTGAAACAAATACCTTTGAAAATTTTAGAACAAGTTCTAAAAAAAATTAATTAAAAACCTTAACAATTGTCATCTTCAAGAATGTTAGTGGTACCAAATTTAATGTCTCAGGATTTCGGAGATATATCCTTTAATGTCCTCCCCGTTTGAAAGTTCGATTATATTATTTACTTTTTCTATTCGAATCTAAAAGTGTTTCGGTTTAGGTAAGGTTGTCAATTGAATTTGTGTTTTACCCTACACCACCATAGGTGGGGTGGGTATTATGCGTTTGTGCTGATGTTTGTAACACCCGTAAATATTGATCTAAGTAACACTGTAAAAATTTATACCAATCGGCTTAGAATTACTTTCTGAGTCGATTTAACGATGTCCGTCCGTCTGTCCGTCCATGTATCAATAAAATTTGGCACACACGTTTCTTATAGTCCAGGGACGAAGCCTATTGAAATTGGTTATGATCGGTCCATTATTACACAAAGCCCCCATACAAATGTCTTCCCGCAAAAGGGTTAAACGATCATAAATTCCTTAAATATAGCAATACATTAATGAGATTTGTAATGTATAAGTTTCACATAAGTCTAAATTAGTGTGCCGATTTTTATAAAGATCGGTGCATAATTGACCATAGTTCCCATATAAACACCGTTTTCAGAAAATCACTTTAACGGCCATAAATCCCATTAAAATGTTACTATCAAGTTAATATTTGACATAAATAAGTTTTATATAAACGTAAATCATAGTTCCAAATTTTGGAAAGATCGGTCCATAACTTACCATAGATCCCATATAAGGCCCTCTTTCGGAAATCACCCAAAAGTGAATAAATTAATATAAATGTTAACATCGAGGTAATATTCTGTATTGGCATGTTTTTTTTACACTTAATATGAGTATTGGTCCACATTTGGCTCCAAGTCTAATAAAAGACCCTTCCCCGAATTATGATATGCACAATGGTGGTCGGGCTTGATTAACTATATCTTTTTCTCTCGTTTTTTGTTTTTTAAGTTTTCAATATAATACTGAAAAGTTAATTGAATGTTTTTATTATTAAAACCCTCCCAGATCTATAAAGTATCTTCCAATAAGATAAATTAATTCCCTCTACCATCTAGTGGTTTTGGTTTTTCTCACGGAGGGAGTCTCTTTTTTTGAGTAGGAACCCAGTTTTGTCACTTTCGAGTCATTTTAAAACCAATGTTAATGTTAAAGTCTAAACTTTGGGAAGTTTGTTCTGCTCTTCTCAAACATTGTGGGCTCTGAGGGCGGATTGTTTAGGGTTTGAAAAATGTATATTATATTGATATTTAATACGAAATTATTTAAAACTAAAGAAATCCAAATATTAATAAAAAATGATACAAAATCATTAACCTCTCAAATACATTTCAATATTAATTCGTCAACCAACGAATATGCATGTTTATGCAAAAGTACTTTAACCTTTAATAAAATTATTTTCTATAACATTGAAATTTACTTAAGGCAAATACACACTCAATACAGATCACATTATAAAATCATTATACAAACAATTAAATGCATCTCATGAACCCTAGAAAAAAGGGTTAAATTTGAATAAGTAAATAAAAAAATTAAATGCAAACGACAACTCGTAAATATTTTTTAACATCATGTAGAAATAAACAAATGTACTTGAATTTGAAATAAAAAAATAAAAACACTAAATAATGTAAAATCACTTGTAAAGGTCGTGACATACACATGTTCCCTAAACACATGAACTTTTCACATTCTACAGAAACAGCCGCAGACTCTCAACGCAACTTAAACGAAGAAAAAACGCAGAAAGAAATATCATTAATCTGTAATTTTGTAACCGCGTTAATGATGCTGACACGAATTTGAATATTATTTATTCAATTCGTATGTCATTGTTAGGTAAACAAAACAATATCCAACCCACTTTCAAAATAAATAAAGGAAACTCAAAACGAAAGAGTTAGAATAAACACGAACCACGAAAGGGTTAATTTAAATTGTAACAATAAACGCTTAGTGAGTGACAAAAGAGTGGTCTACATACGAGAAAAGAAGCCTCTTAAAAAAAAGGATAAATCAACCACTAAAATGATAAAGTTGATGGTTAAAAAAAAATTAAACATATAGAAATGATTATGATAGTTTCCTTGTAGAACGAAAGGGTTAATTTCAAAAGTACACAATTGTTATGGAGTTAGAGTTAATTTGCAAAGTCATTAAAAGGATGAATATTCTAAAATTTTTGTTGCATATAAAAAAACAGGATTAAAAAAATCAGGTTGTCATGTTTGTTTTATTATTTATACTCCTGTCATTAAGGGGAGAAAGATGAGGATAAACTTTATGCAATTAATATCATAAAGTTTTATTTGTGTTTTTTATTATGAAAAATATATAAAAAAATGTGTTAAACTACACTTTTTTTTATATAAAAAACCCTTTAATTTCATTTGTATATTGTCGACGTTGTAATATCGTTAGATTATTTTGGGCGTTTGTAAACCCAAACGATTGCAACACTATCTAATTCTTTCTTAATAAACTAGGTTTAAAATAGAAAAATTTTAATTGTAGCAAAAAACATAAAACCTTAATTTCGAAAAGATGACCTTAAAGTCAATATAACCTAAGCCATCGCAAAAATTCAGGTAGATCTTACCGTCAGAATTACTGCAAATGTCGTTAATTTAGGGTGATATAGATATAATATTAAATCGCATAACAAATTGGATCGAAAAATATTCTATATTGAATGCCCAGCAAAAATTTTTTAGGTACTGGTAAGCAGTATAAAATTATTCATGTCTGCCGATAGCACATTATTGATGCCATTTGAGTAAGCTGTAAAAGGAAGCGAGAAATTTACATTAGGCTCATATTTTTTTTTACCAAATTACAACCTGCATCCTCTCTCGCTTACGTGGATGCAGAATTGTAAGCGAATGAGTTCCTTCTCCCAATTTTTATTTACAATTTAGAACAAAAAGTTCTGCTAAGTTGGACGATGCAATATTTTAAACTGCGTTGATTAGTTGTGATCGAGTGTTCAAAGTATTAAGAAGTAAGTTTGTTCGTGAAAGTCGGAAATAAATAATAATATACTTAAAAAACCTATTAAAATTTTAAGTAAAATTATTATATTTATTTTAAATAACTATTTATAATAACAAAATAAAATTATTTATTAAATTATTAAAGCTTTAAATATATTGTTTTTAGTTCTCATTATAATATACAATAAATGACATGTTTTGTAACGTATTTTGTGTTTTATAATTTTTTTAATTTTTAGTTTGACTTGTTTTGAAGAAATTTTGTGTTTTTGTTTTTTGCAGATTAAACAATTAAGGTTTACCCCAATAAAAAGGCCATTTGACTCAAATAAATTTAGTTGATGAACTGATTTAAAAAATTTCTGATTTTTCTTATTAATTTTTTTTTATAAAATAAATGGAATAATAATAATAATAACAATAATAATAATAATAATAATAATAATAATAATAATAATAATAATAATAATAATAATAATAATTTCTATAAATGCATGATTTCACAGCTTCTGGGATCTCTAAAAGATGCACATAAAAGAGGCATGATATCATCACATCTATGATGCCTTAAAATGCGCATAATAAAGGCAGACCTACCAAGTGGGACATCACGAACAAAAATCATGCCTTCTTGAAGCAGGTTGGTAAGGGAGAGTTATTTTATCTCTCCCTTACAAACCTGCTTCTGGGTATGCAGCAATTTTTGCTTGGTGAGTATCAAGCCGGGTTCAGAAAAAATTACTCAACTGTTGATAACGTCTTCAATCTGACAAATATTGTACACTTAAACAAAATAAATGGTTAAAAACACATTCGCCATTTTTTGTGGGCTTTTCCTGTGCTTTCGATATGATTTCCAGGAATGTGCTTTTTTATAAATTATCAAGTATGGGACTATCGTCAAAGATTGTTCGTATTCTACAACTTACATATGAAAATACGTCTAGTCAAGTACTGTATGGAAATACGTTTTATGAATCTTTTAATAATGTTAATGTTGGCCTTAAACAAGGGTGCATACTTAGTCCAATTTTGTTTGCCAGGAAGGAAATGACTTAGCTGATTTGCTTCCTGGCAGAGCAAACGTTGCAGACATTGCTGTTAAAATTCTTCTTTACGCAGATGACATTGTCATTTTAGCCGATTCCCCAAGTGTACTGCAAACCACGATTGATGTTCTTCATTCTTACTGCTTAATATGGTGTCTTAAGGTAAATTGGGATAAATCGAAGATAGTTGTTTTTCGTAGTGGTGTAAAAATATCCAATAATCTTAAGTGAAATTTTGGAGCAAATAATATAGAAATTGTAAATAACTATAGATATTTGGGAATGGATATCAATTTCAACTTATCTTTTACAAAGCACTTAGGAAATAAATTAACAACATCGAAAATGGCAATATATCAACATGATTAAAATATAAAAATTATAAAAAATATGATGAAGTCGAAAAATTATTTAGATATTTCATAAAGAAAATGTTAATTTTACCATACAATACGCCAAACTACATGCTTTTTTTTAGAAACTGGTTTAAACT
Organism: Protophormia terraenovae; assembly: GCA_951394005.1. Lineage (NCBI taxonomy): Eukaryota > Metazoa > Arthropoda > Insecta > Diptera > Calliphoridae > Protophormia > Protophormia terraenovae. The sequence goes on along the minus strand of OX596074.1, from coordinate 43,660,891 downwards.
CCCTGTATACTGATACCTTAGAGCTAAATTTTTCTGACATTAATAGAGCCTGAACGAATGTTAGAAGTAAAAATTATTACAATAAAAATCTTTTGGGCTGAGGATATGTTTCTGAAAATACTAATAAGCCCCTGTGTGAATACTGGAAACCAATACTTGAACTTTTAAAAACAGCGGAAAAAGAAGCTCTTATATCTAACGCAACAGGTTCTAAATTTCATGATTTTTATCCGCAATTAACTTATAGCACAAATCCTATTTTTACTTCAGAATTTTCGTCTCGTTCTACAAGTCTAATAATCAGAGTACGTGGAGGTCTTTTTGATTTCAATAGTAGAGCATTAAGACATTCTTCTGTTGGCTTAAGTACTCTTTGTAATCTGGATGAATCCGAAAATTCGTTTCACTTCTTAGAAAAACCTTTTTGGATAAGAACGAATTAATAAATATACTAAATAGCAATTATAATGATTACTATAGTTTATACAAATATTTGGAAATTTGGAAAGTACAGAAAACTTACACTGAATGAATTCAATTAAATTCCTTTAAAATTTATTATTAATTAGATGTACAAAAGATTTAGTATAAATCGTTATTTTTTTATATAATTAATTTAAAATTTGGTAGAACCAAAGTAAATTTACTTATAAATTAATTTAATTAAAATCATCTTTAAAATGCCAATCTGGCTCACAGCTATTATACTTAAGCCAAATTTAGATATAAATGATCTCAAAAATTGTGTTACTTGCCTTTGTAAACATTAATAAAAATATCAATTAAATAATAATAATAATAAATATAGATATACATTAAAAAAAAAAAAACATTACAATATCTTAACGAAAGTCCTTCCCGAAGTAGTAAAGTTCTTTTCTTCACTCAAAATGCATGTCAAATTAATGTCATGCCAGACCATATGATACCCTATACTACTGTGTATGTATTACGTTATGACATACGTTTTCCCCTATAATTGACAGAGATAAAAAATTATCTGCAACTCAAACAAAAATTTGACGTTTGTCTTGATAGAAATTTCTCTAATATAGACTCGACGTAATAAGCCATGCAAAAAGTACCAACAACAATCAAGATGGCGTCTTTTACTAAGCATTATCAAGACAAAGTTGTCAGAGCTCGAGCGCTGACAATTTTCTTTTAACGCTGAAATAATACTGACAAATTCAGTCTACATTAGACAAATCTTTATCTTGATAAAATTTTGACGTTTGTCTTGATAAAAATTTGTCTAATGTAGACTCAAAGTAAGAGTACAGCGTTAATGTTTTCCTTTATAAAAATTTCTTGTTTTCTATTCGAAATTTAAAAAATTAATTGTTAAATAGAAAACATTATAAAAATCGGGTGACGTTTTATTGAAAATGTCTCTGTAGTGCTGTTGACTTTCAACTAAATGTTATTATTTAATTTTTTTTTTTTTTTCAAGTTATTAATAAGATATGGTAAAATGAAAAAACTTTTCTATTGAAAATTTTTAATAAAAAATCGCACGATTGCGGGAAATAGGTGATATACTAATATTAAATTAGCCTATTAATGAAGACGATTATAATAGCTAGAAGCGATGAAGCGCCGCAGGCTAAGAATTTTAATAAAAAATCGCGCGATTTTTTGTTAAAAATTTTGGCCTGCGGCGCTTTACCATACAGATTCTTTTTTTCCATATATTTATAACAAGTTTCAAAACAGTTATTTTTTGAAAAATTTTAATAAAAAATCGCGCGATTTTTTACCCTGCGGCGCTTCATCGCTTCCAGCTATTAGAATCGTCTTCATTAATAGGCAAATTTAATATTAGTATATCACTCATTTCCAGCAATAGTACAGATATCGGTTTAAAATCACTAATGAATAGCAAATAAAGTTGTTTTATTAACTGAAAAAGTCTGGTGTATAAACATTTCAGATTATAAGCAGTTCCGCGAAAAAATCATGTTCTAATTACGTTACCTATTGCGTATTACTTGAAACAATATATTATTTAAGTTATGCTTCGGCTTTTGTATAGTCATCATCACTAAGATATCTAGAAAAACTACCTAATTGACAATAATATTATTTTCATTTAAAAGTTAAAAAAAAAAAAAAAAATACATAACTTTTAATAACCAAAACTGCGTCTCCTGAAAAATTAGATTCTTAGAGTTATGAGTAACAAATGAGCGATATGCATTACATAACATATAACATATAAGATTTTAAAGAAAACACTCTTCAAACTTGCTGAAATAAATGACTTCTTAAAAGAATTGAAAATATAGTTCATAAATAAAGACTTAATTAGACTTTCATTCAGAAATTTTAAAATTAACCCAAATTTAAGAAAATGAAATAAATCCTTAAGAAATGAAATAATTTCTTACTTCTTTGAATAATGAAACAAATCCCAAAATAAATTTTTGAAGGGACTTATTTGATTATTCGTATTTTTAAAAAATGAAATAATTTCATAAGAAAATGAAGTTACTCCCTAAAAAAATGCAATAATTTCAAAAAAATTTAGGAGTTATTTCATATGAAAGAACTTCCAAAATGTATGGAATTTTTTGGGACTTATTTCATTTTTTGAAATTATTTCATTGGGAGCTATTTCACAGAGCCAAGTAACAGACCCAAACTTACGAGAAATTTATTAAAAAAGTTTTTTATTACACTTTTATTGGCTACAATTTTTTAAAATCTTCATTCTGAACTTCCTGTGATTCCTCTGATAGAGTAATATATTGCGATTTTTGCATAATTTCAACTGGTTATAATTTAATATAAAATTAAATTATCTTCGTTTAGCCAAATATTGGCAAAATATTTTTCTTTATTACACAAGCTGACACCTTATATTTTATCACTATATAAACGTGTTTATCCAATTATAACCAATAAATTTTTAAAACTCTACATATATGTATCTTGGAAAAAACCCATTTTTAGGGTCATTTTTGAAAAAATTATTAAAAATATTTATACAACATATATATGAATAAATTTTATTTTCTAGTCCACTATCTGAACTTAATCAACCTTTTCAAAAAAAGAATTATAGTTTTACAAAAACTAACAAAAATCTCACTTGGAATTTTGAAAATTTAAATTTTTGTCACTATAAGATTATTTATGAAATATTATTGAACTTTGAGAGAGTGTATCTAAAAAGTGAACAACATAGAACAATAAATTTCACAGATTATAATAATTCAGTTTGTTTTCTTTTACCCGGTATAAAAATTGATTGCAATATCCACACTTTATTTTTTTAATTAATCCTCGTTTTGAGTACTGTTCAACCCAACGTGCGATGGCCGTATTTCTAGGTAACCATTTTAATCTAGACCAGAATCCTACCCAGGCATTCTTTGTAAAAATCTATTTATCTTTTGGAATTAAAGTATAAACAATAATCAAACAATAATATAGTTCGTAATCTATATTCCTAAGGATTCTACTTAAATATCATTCAAGAACCTTCGAAAATTAAGGTTTTGTAGCCCTTAACTTAATAAGACCTTTTTATTGCTTTTGTGAATGTCTGGTCGATCGCCAGACATATTTAAATTTAATATTACAAATACAAAAAAAAAGTATGAACGATCTCCATATAACATATGGGCTTTTATCAAAAAATTTATGATTGTTAGATTTTGAGATAAAAAACTCCATTATTTGATGATTTTTAAAAAGCTTGTTTACTCTTTTGAAAATTTTTAAAATGGAACAGGTTGTTCCCAGAAATAATGATTAAATATATTTCGATGTTATGGCAGTGTTAATGATATTTTCAAATTCTTTAAATAGAAAATATTGTAGCTGCAAATATCATGTTTAAGATCATGGAGCGGATAGTGGATAACATGGTGAACTTCATAACACCAGATTATAGGCTAACATTCGGAGAACAGGACTACATCAAATAAATATCAGTGGAAAAGGCTCTACACGAAGTCACTCTCTATATAGAAAATCCTTCATAATGTACAACGTGGCTCATCCCGGAAGGCTACTATCACATCTTCTATGGGTTATCACAATTCATTAGTCTCTTAAGGATCTTAACTTATGAAGGTCTTGAACCAAACTGTTACGCGGAGGCTTTAAACGTAGTATTGAACTGGGCTTGTCCTAGAGAACTGAAAGAAACTCGGAAAATTAGACACAAGAAAATCGGTTTCTTGTTAGGAAAATTTAAATATCTAACAAATATCTGGATTGGAAATTAAGATGAAGACAACACTTAGCGAAAAGGTTAAAAAAAAACTCACATATGTTGTTCAATAGGTCCATATTCTACAAATGTGTCTTAATCCGAAAATGATACAATGGCTCTACAGGAGTTAAACTAGACTTTACTAACATATGCTTCAGCAGTATAGGGGACATCCAAAGATATGAAAGGTAACGTAAAATCTTACAAAAGGTTCAACGAACGTGCTACCTCGAAATAAGTGGTGCGTTTGAAACAACGCCTTTAAGAGTTCTGCAACAATTATATCTGTCAGTCCGATAGAAATTTTAGTAAATATATTTTTATCAAATGTTATCATATAAATATGACAAACATATATTACGAGCTGTTAACCCGCTACTTCGTTAGCGGAAATTTTTTATAAAAACCATACTATAAAATAAATTTAAAATAGGATTTTCGAAAAGTACAAAAGGCATGTTTGATAGGGTGCCAGTAAAGTACCAATTTTTAACATCTTTAACATCTTTAAAAAACATGTCCTTAATTTCATGTTTCTAGATTCATAATTATATTAATTATTAATTCTCACTCACAATACTACGTTTAATTCCGTGTTACTAGTTTAAATATTTTAGAAAATTCAAAAAGTACCATTAGAAGAACAAAAAAGACACCTCCTATGGATTCTTTCCCACATCGGACCAAGCATATTTAATTTCATGTTTCTAGGTTAAATATTACAGAAAATGCAAAAAGTACCATCAGAAGAAGAAAAAAGTACCACAAAGTTCATCCTCTTGAATTCTTACCCACAGGATGTTTCTATATTTAATGTAATGGAAAATTCATTATTAAGATTGAATAAAATGTAATTTCCCGCTTTTACCCCCTTTTTGGTACTTTTTTTACCTATAGAAGTATCAGAAATTGTATTCCAATGAGTTTCTATAATTATAGTGAGATCCCATATTAAAATACGCATATGGTTCTGTCAATAAATATAAAAAAATATTTTATGAAAAAAGTACCAAAAATAGGTACGATTTTTACCCGTTAAACGTTTGAATTTCGAAAAAGTACCAAATTTATATTTCTAGTTTTTTGATAAGTTATGAATATGGCATAAATTTTATTTGTATGTTGATTGGTTTCAAAGATACATATGGTTACAAAAAAGTACCAAAATACAGTTTTTACCCATTTTCTCCCTAAAAGAGCCGATTTTCAAAAAAGTACCAGACACCTGTCCGATTATTTTTTAAGTGAATAACGACAACTATTCAACTTTTTGTGTATCTTTATTAGTTTGGAAGTTATAGAGTTTCCGATTTTACCCGTTTTTACCCTTTTTTACCCTCTAATCATTCGAATTTTCAAAAATCCCATCTTAGTGGATCTATACAGTGGGAGACCTACCTACGTTCCAAATTTCGTCCCTCTAGCTTCAGCCGTTTGGGCTGTGGGATGATGAATCAGTCAGTCAGTCAGTCACGTTACTCTTTTATATATATAGATGATCACAAGATCCTTTTCAGACTTTCAATAAATTACATAATGGATTCTAATGAGATCGGAATTAAACTATTTTGTATCTCTTGTAGAAATTAAAGGACAAATTTGCTTTGCCTTGAATCGTTAAATTTTATCAAATAACATTATAAAGTTATTCACAGACACATATTTTTCCTATATTTTCCGGAAATGTGTTGAAAATACTATAAAATTTATACCATGAAATGAATAACAATGTGTTTAAATATTTTCAAAGAGCACGTGTTTAGAACGCTAAACCTTAACTCTGATTTAAGATGTAAGAAACAAGAAAATACTAAATTGGTTTGCTCTGGAATAACCAACAACATTTTAAGAAATATTTAATTTATTTCAAAAGTGTTTCAATGCCATTACGTTTCACTTATCCACTACATAAAATTACACAAACATATACAAATTGTTGTTGCTTTATTTTTGTTCCCTTTTTATTGCTCAAAATAGTCGGTGGCAGGGGTGGTTGCACTGTTGCCAGATTTGACGATTTATCGTCATTTTGACGATTTTTGGGTCTAAAAATGGCCAGTTGACGATTTGACGATTTTTACCCCTAATTTGACGATTTTTTCTAAAAGAAAATTCAGAACTATTTTTACAATTTTTTATATATTGTTCATTAAAAGTTGATTAGTTGGTACAAAAATATTAACAATATAAATAAAAATCTTAAATTTGGTAATGTAAATGGTTCATTTATTAGGAAGGATTTATGAGAACCAATATAATATTATTTTATTACGAAATGGCGAATAAACCCTACAAATGGCCTAAATACTTAAATAGTCGAAGTAAGAATCCAAAGACATTTTTGATGAATTCATTCCAAATTAAATTTTGTATATATTGTAGATAGGTTCACAAAGGAGCCTATGTGTTTTTTATAACAAGGTAAGATAAATAACGTATTTTGGTTCGAAAGTCATGCAAAATTACATACAAGTAACCCTCGATTTATGCGATACTTCATTTACGAAATTTCTTTATAACGCGATTCTATTATTGACCATTTTTTGAAATACAAGTTTTTATTTAAGGCGAACTTGGTATAACGCGTATAAACAATAGTGACAAACTTTGAATTGCGAAAATTACGGTAGCGTATTGGAAAGAATTTATTAAAAAAATATATTATTTAATGAAATAATGGCTACAAAATAAAAAAATGTAAATTATAAGCGAAGTGTTGCACAATTGCTTAAATATTTTTTGTAAGATTAAAAAAGGGGAAACGGCAAAATATATAAAAAGATTATAAAACTTTCATAAAAGTACAATAAGAACAATCCCAAAAATATGTATATTTAAATAAGTATGCATAAGTATCTATACATATAATAAGACTTAATAGGTAATGTGTACTTGATTTTCATAATATGCCACCAATATAAAATTAATGTAATTTTTATGAATATATTTTCAATTAAAATTTTAATTTTTCATCAGAAAAAGCATAAAAACTGCTCATTAACATATAAAATACGTATTTTTTCATATTGACGATTTTTTAACGATTTCAAATAGTTGATTTGACGATTTTGACGATTTTTTTTATCCAAATTTGACGATTTCTCACCAAATTTATCTGGCAACTATGGGTGGTTGTGCTAACATCAAACATGTATGTTCGATTGTTAGTATTTCCCATAGTATAATAATAAAGTACTCGCACATCTACAAAAACAAAAATTGCTTGTATTTTGTTAGTGTAAAACTACTGCCCACAATGTCAGAATGCTTTGAACGGAAAAATGAGAGAACGAAAGAGAGCAAGAGAAAAAAACTCAAAAAATATTTTACATGTGAATACAAAAACAATTTGACAGTACCGCGAGGTTTGCCAATGAAAAAATTGTAAAACAGCTGGTCTTACGAGTATACTTTATTATTATACTATGGTATTTCCTTTCAAACACATTTAAGTGTGGTGGGTTTTTTTTTTAACACAATAGGCTCAGGTTGTTTTTAATTTCTTGTATGCTTTTGGTGGTGAGTTTTCTTTTTTTGTTGTTGTTTTGCATGTGTATGCTAGTGTGTGTTTTTCATGCATTGTGTGGTTGTTTTGTTTCTTGTCATGTGCATTTCACTTGGCAAACTAGTGGGATTTCTCAACACAACAATAACAAAAGCCAACAAGGAGAAGAAGAGGAAGAATAAAATCATCATCACTATCGTCATCAACGACAACATCACCGGCTTGAATGCAATCTAAAATTAAATTCATTCGTGTTTGTTGCTCGGTTAAGAACGGTTGTTATCCACCAACTACTGACGCGAGTGCTACAGAATCAATTTATAACGAATCAAATAAAATTGATATAATTAATAGAAATTTTATGCTTGAAAACGTTATTAAATAAATATAACAGTGATTTATTTGTTAAAAAAATAAGTTTTTGAATTTGGAAAAATAATATTGCACATTTTTATATTAAGAGCTGTTTTCTTTATAATAAAAAGTGAAACGAAAAAATTTAATTGAATTTAATTCAATTAAAAGTGAACAATTTAAAGTGTATAGTGGTTTAGTTTTTTTATTGCCATTAAAAAACTTTGCACACTTTTCCCCCTTAAGAAAACGCAAAAAAGAAATAATAATGAAAATGAATTGTTAATAAAAAACTATAGGGGAAGAATATATTTTTATTAAAAAAAAAAATACACACGACAGACAGTTTTAATTATTGTGTCTTTATTATAAAATAAAAACTTTAAAAGCGGCAAAATTTCTTAAGAGAATAAAACTTTTAATAACTTTTTAAATTAAACGGATATAGTAGTTTAAACTTTTAATTATGGCGGACGAAACGTTACATACTATACCGTTAGAAAACAACATTGATGTTCATATTGTAACATTATTTGAACGTCTTGAGGCCATACGCAAAGACAATCAATGTAATGCTTTAAATAATCGTCTCTCCAGCACTTTGCAACCAAAGCGCAGTATGCAGGCCGAGATTAGAACTTTAGAATTTTGGAGGTGAGTAATTGATTTCTTAAGAAATTTTTGGTGCAATAAAATTTTATTACAAAACAAAAAAAGAAACAAATAATCCCTTTTACATATGAATTTTAATTCAAAACAATGCAGCTGTTTGATTTTTGTCTCGATTCCTTATCTAAAGATTACAAAGAATACATTGTTTATTTTGTTTTACGTTTTAGCTACTCTTTCGTTTGAGTAAAGTTCCTTATATTTTTTTTAAAGTCATGTTTATTTTGAATTGAAAATGATGACACCAACGCTTTTAATTTTGTATTTATTACAGGCGATAAATAAACAGCAAATAATATGCAGATGTTTTCGTTCTTTCTGGTTGTTTAAAAGGAAACATTAAATTAATTGAATTTATAGTCTTGGAAAAGGGAATATTTAATCTATAAGAGCTTTTTAAACTGTTCTTAAAACTTTGTTAAATACAATTGTGATTGAAAATTTGAGTTCTACACTTAAAGAAAAGATTGTTTTAGTTAGTAATTTTTTTGATTTAATTCCTATAGTTTGTAGGTTATGTTAAAATTAGGAACTCATTTATATTATTTATTCATTAATGTTTACTAAATGATCAAATGATTTTTGTATTTTCATTAGCTCTCGCATTGTTATCGAAAGAACGATAAAAAGCTAAAACTCTATTGGCAACTTTAACTGACTGTTCATTAATGGATTAAAAATGTTACGATTTTTTTAAATTTTAATAGAAATATTGTTATCGTTCAAATAGGAAAACTATTTTTTCAAATATCTGCGATATTTGGAAGTATTTTAAACCAATTTTTCTCATATTTCTGTGTAGATTTATAAGTCTATTTAATGTTTCTTTCTTTCCAAATTTTAACCAGGAGTCGTAATCAAGAAAATAAATATGGATCACTTCAACTATAATTCGGTTTTTTTTTTTAATTTGTAAAGATTTTACTTAAAGTCCTCTAAATTTTCTGTTACTAAAGAAAAACTCCTTGGAATTTCAACAACTAAAGTAAAGTAAATCCATTTCTGATATAATTTACTACTCGGATATGTTCAATTTTTGATTTATTTATTGAAAACAACAAATAAATTTTAAATTTTTTTGTTGTTTTTTTCGAACGAAACTTTCGTTCTCATTTAGTCTAACAGTCTTTTGGAAGATGTTTGAAATTTTAAAGGTTAAAAACAGTGCTCGGCACAAAGAGTATACATTGAATTCGAATTTTATTTTATTATGCTTTTAATTCTGAGATTTGTCAAATGTAATTGACAAATCTCTGTTTAATTACAATTCAAAATTTAAAGAAAACTTTGACATTTTAGAAAATGTTTTGTAAAAATTACATAATAAAACCTTAAAATTTTGAAAAACATTTCTCCACTTTTAAAGAGTTTTAAATTAATTATATTTTCATAGCGTGATTGATACTAGTCAAGACTCTTTTGTTAAATAAAAATCTTTTCATTTTACGATCCTTTCCTAATTCTAGAAATTATATTATTTTATATAAATAATATAATTACATTTGACAACACGATATTAAAACTATAGAGTAATTCATAGAGGCATTGATTGACAATTAGGGTTTTATAGTTTCAACAAAAAGTCGACTTTTCGATTTTTCGACTTTTTTTAATTTTTAAATAGTCGATTTTTCGACTTTTTCAATTATTAAATAGTCGATTTTTCGACTTTTTTTAATTTAGAAATAATCGACTTTTTCCGATTATTTTCGACTTTTTCCAACTATTTTCGACTTTTTACGACTTTTCAACTATTTTCAACTTTTTTCTTTACAACTGACTATTTTCGACTTTTTTTGACTATTGACTATTTTTTGTTAATTGTCTAATAAAAACTTTAAAAATAAAAATGAATACAATGCAAACAAATATATTGATTGATTAAAGCCCAAATTACATTAGCGCGTAGTCAGCAGCAGTGTGTGCTGCCATAATTAGCTGATTATTTAGAATGCACTGTTTGTTATGGTTTTGATTACATTTGGTCAGCAGCAGTTTGCAGTGCTGTTTCATTTAGCCCTGTTTCTAAATTCACTGCGCTGCATTCAGATTGACAGCGAGACAAAGAGAGTGAGCAAATAAATGTGAGGCTAAAATACACAAGTAGAACAAAGCTAGATGGTGGTTGTAAATTGTAGCTGCCTACGCTAAATTGTAATTATAACGGCAGAAACATGTTGTGCTGACAGTGATCAGCTGTTAATTTTTGCTGATACTGTTGCTGTCTACGCGCTATTGTAATTTGGGCTTAACAAACAAATCTATCCAATGAGAGTGCTAGTTACACACAAAAATATGTATTAACTACACGGTTTAATGGTATATAAATAAAAGCTGAAAAGAAACTATTCATTTTAAATAGGATAATTTTTTAAAAATTTTTCTACTTTCTGACTTTTTCCGACTATTCGACTTTTGGCATCAAGAAAGTCGATTTATCGACAATATTCAAATCAAAAAGTCGATTTCGACTTTTTACAACAAAAAGTCGATTGTTCGATTATTCGAAAGTCGATTTGATAAACCCTACTGACAATTAAACAAAATTGTTGTTTTGTAAATAAAAATGTGTTTTTATTTTCTTTTAGCAATAACAAAATATATATGATTACATGTATTTTGTTATTGCATGAGTTAGGTTTTTAACAACCGACTTAAGTTTTTGACAATTACTTGCGTCTCTTGTTACTCTTTGATTAATATTATTATAACTTTTAATACTTTTAAAAATACTTTTTCTGTTTATAGGAAATTTATTATTATTATTTTATCTTAAAATCAGATTTTAAAATTTAAGACATAATTTCCAAAGTTTTATTTCCTCTTTACAGCTGACTAATCAAAATAGAAACTGTCATTTTTGTTTCTTTCTAACTTTTTAAAATTCTTTTAAATTTCCCTTTAAATACCCTAAATAACTTCCATCTTTTTTAAAAATTTCTTTTTTAATTTAAACCTATTAAAACAAATTACACCTTAAGAAATTATAATTAAAACTCTTTTCTCTCCTTTTTTTAACCTTTTCCAGATCCATTATCAGTGAATGTTTGGCTTCATTCTTTTATGTTTTTATTGTTTGTGGTGCTGCGGCTGGAGCTGGTGTGGGTGCCAGTGTATCTTCAGTTTTGTTGGCTACTGCCTTAGCTTCTGGTTTAGCCATGGGCACCCTGACTCAATGTTTTCTTCATATATCGGGTAAGTAGGAAAAAAAAACGAAAAGAAAAATATACACATAAATAAAAACAACAACATTTCAAGCTGTCATTGTCAAATTTCAAGTGGGGTTGAGTTGTTGTTGCATTTTTTTTAACTGTACGACAGCATTTATTTGCTGTTATGTGTAAACATATCAGTGAATTGTGTTTAAGAGAGTGAGTTAGTCTGTGGAGCAATCATAATAGATTTTTAGTGCGTGGGAAAATGGGGGGAAGAAGTTTTAAAGAATTTTTGTTGTTTTTTGCGTTTCTTTTTACGAGGGTGACATGTATGTTTGTATATAAACAAAATGATAAGTCTTTAAGAAAACTGAAGAACTTATTATACATATGGGGAGTTTTTTGTTGTTGTTTTTATGATTTTTTTATTTTTGTTATTAAAAAATGTTAAACATGTGTTTTTGATATTTTTGTGCGTTGGATTTAATTTTTTTTTTTTTTTTGTAATTATTTGTGGTTTGATGTTTTTAAAGTGTAAAACAAGAAATTAATTGTTTCATTTAAATTTTGAGATTAAAAATGGTGAAAAGAAAATAATAATGATAGACATTTTTTAGTAAACAAATAAAGCTATATGATTCAACGATTTTATCGACATTTTAAAGACTTTTAAGCTGTTTTTGAATTTGAGATTTTTTTCATTTGTAATGTAAGTTTTTTTTTATTAAATTCAAAAGGAAAATAAAAACATTTTTCAAAATGTTTACAATATATTTTATGTCTTTAATATATAACTTTTTTAATATAAAAAGAATATATTAAATATTATGTTAATTATGCTTAAAAATATTTAATAATAACGCAAGTATTGAAATATTTTTAAGATATTTTAAATTGTTATAATGATCAATTTGCTCTTAATAACATCTGGTAGCCCTGCAATTTTAATTGTAAACAATAAAGATCTGCAAGCTAACTTTTTTCGCAATCTATTCGTAAACTGTTCCTGTTCCAATTTCATTAAAAATTAATGAAAAATTTAAACAGTAATATTATTTCTTTCCTCACCTTTTCAGTCTTTGCATTTTATATAAATCTAATTAAAGTTATTTTAACAAAACTTTAATCTATTATAAACTAAGTCGGTTAACAACTCACTTAAAAACTTTTACAGTTTATTATACTATTTTTTAATTGTTAGAAAAGCTTAAACACTTTACTAAATTAACAACCTTTTTCACCCAGCTACTACACTCTCAAAAACCTTAAGCCCAAAAAACAATTTCAATTATAACCTTAAAAATTTATTTCTACCAAGTTATTATAAATTATAAAAAATAGGCAAAAAATAATAATATATTTTATCATTTTATTTTAACAGGTGCTCATATAAATCCAGCCGTTACATTGGCATCCTGTGTGATACGTAACATCTCACCCATGCGTGCTTGTATGTATATAACGGCACAATGTGGTGGAGGTATAGCGGGAGCTGCTTTACTTTATGGGTAAGTTTGTTAAATAAATAAACTACTTTGGCTTAAAAAAATTAAATAAACTTTCATAAACACTTTAGCAAAGTACATAAAAGGAGAAAGGGTTAAAGGAAAATAACAAAATATTAAAAAAGTAACATTTCAACAATGAAATAAACATTTTGTTCCAACTAAAAACAACAGAAAAAAATCTTTGACCTCAAAAAAATTAAAAAGAAATCGTTACTTAATACTCATATAGCATTTTTTACTTAAAGATTCATATAAAACACAAAAGTTTTCTTTATTTTTTGCTTAAGAAATTCAATAAAAACACAATTTTAGCAACAAGCGTCTTTAATTCTTGTAAGAAAGAAAAAAACGTAAACATTGTTTTTAAAGCTGTTTTTTATTAATATGTTGAATATGTGGCAGCTTTATGTGGTTTGTTTTTATTTTTATTTATTCACCTTTGTTGTTATTCAAGCAATTACCGTAATTGATTTGTAAAGGATTGCCAGGGAATTTTTATTTTTAATATAAACTTTTTAAATTTAATGAGATTTTAATTTCAATAAAAACATTAAGGTGCATTTTTTTAGATTTTTTTTTTTTTTTTTTTTTCAAATTAAAAATAAATATTTGATTTTGAATTAAAAAATGTTCTTTTAAAAATTTATAAGTTCTGTACAAAAAATTTTATAATTTCTTTTGTTGTTTTTTATTAAAAATATTTTAATTATATAAGAAATTATGTTGCCTGTCATTTATCAGATTTTTTGCTTATTCTTTTGTAACTTAAATTATGTCGCCAAAGGCTTATTGTCGCTTTAACTGTGTTTGCGACCATTGTATATCAGTGTTCTGGTTTCTTTACGCATTAATCCTTTAAAATTGAACTTAATTTTGCTTGTTGGTTGCATCTTCTTTTTATATGTTTATGTATGTACAAAAAAAGTATGAATTTATGCTTTACATATGCTGTTACATACATATATATGATGATATTTTTTATTTTATTATAAAAAATATGTTATAGTAACAGTTTTTTTTTTTTCTTGCAAATGATTTTGGCAGCTGTATTTTGTCTGTGCCAAATGTGCTACTTTCATTTTTGTTCCCTTTTATTTGTGTGTGTATGTATTTTTTTAATTCTTGTGGTGATAAAAAAAGAAAATCATCAAAGAGTGTTAAGTAAACTACTGTATTTTATAAGAAAAAAAAAACAAAAAAAGGGTAAAATAAATTTTTAAAACCACAAATATTATTTTAAACTTCCGCTACACCAAGTAAAACAAGAAAATATTTTATGTACATATGCCAAATTATATTTAAAATAATTTTCTATAAATCTTTCTTTAAAGAATTTTAATAAATAAAAAACTACTACCTGCTCTATTATTTAAAAAATCTATTATCCTTAAACTTTATTTGCATCCTGTTTGTTTAAATCTTAACTAGGTTTTCTAGTTTTCAAGAAAAAAAACATCTGCCTATCAAGATTTCTTTAAAATATGACAAAGATTTATCTTTGCTGCCACTTAAAATCTACTCCATTTTAGTTTCATTTTCTTAAGTACACACAAGCATATACATACTATGTACATTTAAAAGGATCTTTTTTCATAGTGAACTGATATCCTGTTGCTAGATTTTTTTTTTATATTTGTGTAGGTGAGCGTACAATTTTGTTTAACTAGTTTTGAAAATTTTACTACCTGCTTTTTGTAAGTTGTAGATCTATGACTAGATCCTTTTGCCTATAGATCTTTTTTAATGAGTTTATTTTTGTTATATATATTTTTTTTTAAGATTTAGAAATCTTTGTTCTACTTTAATATGTTTGATAATTTATTAAGCATGTCTTCTTATTCTTTTGAAGGCAAGATTTTATGTATAACATCTGTTACAGTTTTTTGTGAGTGTTCTTTTTCGTATTCTTCTTCGATTTGGATATAAAGATAGAGGAATTTTATAATGTGTTTCTTTTTTTAGTGGTTTTTTGTTGTTTAAAGTTACGTTACGCTGACCATTTACTAGGGATTCATTTCATTTCTTAATATATTTTTTAATCTTTTAAAGAAAATAAAATTATCAGCTGCCTTTAGATTTTAAACACATAAAAATTATTTGAAAACAGCTGTCATGGTGTTGTTTTTTTTTTTAAGTAAAAAAGATTTTTAATTAATCTTAAAATTTTCTAAAAGAAAATTAAAGATTTGTTTGAAGAGTTATAGGAAAAAAATAACAAGAATTTAAGGATTATTTTACTAAGACAAGTAAAAATATTCGCTTAAAATTTAAAAGATTTTGACAATAAGAACCAGGAGAAAAAACTTAACATTTGAACATTTTAACAATTTCTCTTTAAAAAATAAATTTTTGAGAGGCATTTTAATTACAATTTTTATAAACATAAGTTAAATTTTCTTAACGATTAAATTTTAAATAGTTTCAAAATCCCAAATATATAAAAATCTTTCTCCAGAATATCCACAGCAAGTCAAGCTTACACTACCTAATTATCGTAAAAAATGTTTTATTTTTCACCACGTTCCTTTTTGACTACAAAAAAACACTTAAAAACTCCACATGTTATTAAGTATTAAGTACTTCTTACTTAAAACAATGTGTTAAAAAAAACAAGCTGATAAAAATTTATTTTTTCCTGTTTTTTATTTTAAACATGTGGTATCCTGCTTAAATCTTGTATTTTACAAAAAATACTACTACAAAAATACTTTACAAAAAATAAAAACTAACTAAAATAATTTTTGTTTTCTTTAAATAAACACTTAAATAAAATCCTTAATTTAAAACGAAAACTACTTATGATAATTAATGGAAATAAATTGTAATGGTTGTGTTAATAGTTTACGTAAAATACATATTAAATACTTTATCTAAAAAAAATATTTAAAGTATTTCCTATGAAGTTATAAAATATCAATTTAATCTCTTTTTATAAATCTTTATTATTTTGAGTTTGAACATTCTTTTAAAGTTGGTTTGTTAAAAGTATTATATATCCTGCTTTTTAAGAAATAATAAAAAATATTCAAGCATTTCATTAAATAATATCTAATTTCGTTTAATAAACATAATACTTTTTGCTTTTTGGGTTTAATAAAATTTTTAATGTTTATTGGCCTGAGCACGTTCCATTTTCGCCGCCAAATAACTTAAAACAAATGTGTGTTTAAAAAAAAATCCTTGCTTTTTTCTTCTTTGTTAAAGCCAACACTACCATAATTATCAAAGAATTTCATTTGTTTTTTTTTTCTTTTTTTGGTTTAATGTTTGTTTTTTTTTTTTGGTTGTTAATATGCAAACCGCGCGGTAGGTTCAACATATGCGCATGTGTAAAATCAACCACTAGCAAGCGGCGCTTATCTTTTTGATTTTTTTCCTGTTTAATTTCTTGGGTTTTGTTTTCGACCAAAAATATAAAATTTGTTTTAGGTTTTTTGTTATTTTTGAGTTGGACATATTATTTTTAAAAAAGATTTTATGGTATTATTAGTTAAAACATAAAGTTGGTAACGTTTTAAAAATATTTTTATTTTAAATTTTTCAAAAATCGTTGAAATATTATTTAATTTTCTTAATATTTATTTCTTTTTCTACTCTTCATAAAAATATAAACCTAAAATTATTACCTCTTATTGCAGAATTATATCACCTAATCATACTTTTAATTTAGTTTTAAAATCACCTGATATTTTTCAAAACTGATACCATGGTGAAATGAAACAGGTGGCAACAGTTCTACAATTATTATTTTTTATATACATGCAGTTTGACACTTGAGTTTGTAAGCAGAAATTGAGCTCATATGGAGTTTGAAAGTTCTAAGTAATAAAAAAGTAATCAGCTAAATAAGTGAAGTCATATGTCCAATTCGCCTTGAATGATACGTGCGGCAGCATTCAAACTTTTGTAAACATTCTCAATATAACGAAATGAAACAGGTGGTAGCAATTCTACAAAAGCAACAATCGCCGTATTGTTGCTTCATTATATAAATTTATATAAGTACATGAAGTTTGATACTTCACCGGGTAAGCAAAATTTAAAACAGGTGACATCAATTAATCAAGAACTATTAGAACTACTTAGAACTATTAAACTCCATATAATTACAATGTTTGCTTACCAGTCAAAACATGTCAAGCTCCATGTATAAAAAAAATTATGAATTAGCCGTATTTTTATTTTTGTTGTTTCATCCTGTTTCATTTCGCCATAAACTGTGCTTATATGGTGTTTGACAGTTCTAAATAATAAATAAAATAATCAGCTTTTTGAGAAAGGTCGCCTATTTAAATTCGCCTTGACGATAGCGAATGTAGGGTATTGTCAAAATTCGTTAATGATCTTTTATTACCTTCAAGACTTGATTTGTTTTCTTCTGTTTCGTTAATAACGATGACTTCTGCATATTATAGTTTATTTTTTTTTTTTTTTCTACAAAACAAAAACAATGTTTGGTCATTTTGGTCATCTTTTTCCTTGCCTTCTTTCATTCCCTTACCTCTTACCATTAAAACATACAAATTTTATATGTTCCTCGAACAAAAATTAAAACAAAAAATAAAATAACCAAAACGGATACTTGAAATCAAGCATGAATACTAAAGCACAAAAAACCAAACATATTGAGAAGTCATCATGGTGTCTTTTTGGAAACATCGGCTTTAAATATGTTTTGTGTTTTTTTAAACACGTGTTTAAATTTCAAAATTCAGGTTTAGTTTTTTTATCATCTGCTTAAACAAACGAGTTTAATTTGATTCACCGAAAAACCACCTGCTCCTGTAAAACACCACATTCATAAATGACGATGAAACAAAGAAAGAGTTAATAACAAGGGGTTTGTTTCGTTTTTTTTATATAAAATCTAAAAAAATCATTTGTTAAAGATAAAGTGGCCACAGAAGTATAACATAAACTGGACTGAACTCGTTACAATTCTATAAACTTCATTTAAAAAATATTTCCTAAAGATTTTACTCAAGATTGTTCGACATTTTTTTACAATAACATCTTTTAACATTAAGAAGAACAAGAAATATAATTAAAAAAATGCCAAGCAATTAAATACTGTAACCTAAAACATAAAAATGTCAGCTATGAATTCTTGAAAATAAATTGAAACATGTAAAGCTTTATAAAAAAAAAAATACTATTTATTTAGGTGGATATTAAAATCTTCTTTAAGATCTTAACATTTGTTCAATATTTTATTGAATTCTTTACCAACACAACTCCTTAAATAAACATTGTATAAATGTGGTATCATAATCCTTCAAACATTACACAAATATTTTTAAGAAAATATTGCCAAATGATTGTTTGTTTATAGCAGTAAAGACTATTATTTTTTGCAATATGCCAATACTTATATTCAATAACTCATTGACACTTAATCCTTTAGTTCAATAAATTTTCTAGTAAATAAAAGTTTCTAGGATTATTGTAATAAAACTTGCGTATGTTTATTAAATGCACAGGGTCATAGTAAAAATAAATATTTTTTACATCATTAATAATAATCAATTGGCTGTCACCAGTCATTTACTATTTCGAACTCTTTCAATATTTATTTCTACCCTTTTTTTGTTGTGCAAAGCTAGCAAAAATATTAACCAGTTTTTTATTGTTTTTTTATGACACAAGTCTTAAGTTTTTTTTGCAGCTACACTAAATAATAATATTTATTTTCATTAAGATTTGCAAAAAAAAAAAAAAATTAAACCACCATTTATCACAAACTTATTAATTCGATTTTTATCAACTTTTCCTTTAACACAAGCCGTAAAAAGAGAAATGTTTTCATAATTGTTTTTCGTTTTTTTTAGTACAAAAAAAGGGTTACATTTTTTGCTAGATTTCACCTAAAAAATAAGGTCATATAGTTCAATATTTTTATGCCATATAACAAATTTATGGCCCTACTTTTAGTTTGCTAATTTTTTTGTTGCTGTCAGCTTTACTGCCTGCTTGTCTGCTCGTTTAGTATATAAAGGGTTGTAAACTTCAAGTTAATTTAATTGATTTACTAAATACATATGTATGTATGTTACACATTTAATTGCCAAGATTCTATTGATAAGGAAGAACTTTCATCAGATTTTGAGGTTTGTATAAAAAAGGAAAAATCATAGATAAAGTTAAGCTGTTTTTATAATATTTAGCTAAAACTAAATTACACATTTCAAGGTTAGAAAATGTGGTAAGGGTACAATAAATATGTAATAAAAAATATTTATACATTTAAACAACTTTATTAAAAAAAATATATATTATTTTGAGAGGTTTTGATATAAAAATTTAAATTTTTTTAAGCTACCAAACCTAAACCAAATAATTATGTTTTAAAAAGGCATTATTATTAACATAGAAAGTGATAATCTGTCAGATTTCAAGATTTAAATTGAAACCTTTAAAAAGTTTTATTTTCTTATTCCAAAATATTTTATTCATAACTCACTTAAAATACTAAATAATATCTATACTATTTGTGGGATTGCTAAGATTTAAATATCAATTAAAAACTTGTTAATATGAATTTATTTAAATTTAAGCAATTTTCCATAAAATAAAGTTATTTAAATTGCAATTTTTTTTTTTAAATTCTACAGGGTTGCAAAATGTTCAAATCAATTATACTGTCAAATCTTTTTCCGCAAGTAAATAATTTGCATATTTTATTAATGCATTTACTAAACATTTTGCACACTTGAAAATAATTTTAAACAAAATTAAAACATCAACCATGAAAAATAAACATTGATCATTAATTTTATGCTGATTGCAAAATAAACAAAAGAAGTAATTGCCAATTTATAAAGTGTGAAAATTTATGCTAATGATTTTGGAAATTTTTAAAGTTGTTTGCAGTTATGAAAACAAAAAGCAATATAGCACGAATACCCCTAATGTTTTAGTGCAATGAAGAACCATCATAGATGTAAGAAGGGAAATATTAAAAGTAAAATTTAACTTTATATAGTCAATTATCATACATTGCAATTTTTAATTTAAGTCATAATCAATTTATTGCAAAATGTTCAATGTTTTACAGGGTTGCAAAAACAATTACTTATTTAAATTTTTTTTGCAAAGTAATTTGCATATTTGTCTTAATGTATTGGAAATAATTTTTTAAATATTAACAAAATTATAACATCAACCATGAAAAATAAGCATTGATCAATTTTATGCTATTTTTAAAATAAACAAAAGGAGAAATTATAAATTTATAATGTGTTAGAATTTATGCTAATAAAGTTGCTTGTAGTTCTATTGCAAAATTTACAAAATGTACAGGGTTGCAAAATCAATTAAACATTTAGTTTTTCTAGAAAGTAATTTGCATATTTGACTTATGTATTTAAATTTTATAATGCAAAAATAAAAACATTGATCATTAATTTTATGTTGATTGCAAAATAAACAAAAAGAGAAATTGCTAATTTGTAAAGCATGAAAATTAATGCATATGATTTTGAAACTTGCCTTTAATAACAAAATATATAATGAAGCTTTAAAAGAGCATTATATGATGAATCCCCTAAATGTTTATAGAAAAAAAGCCAATAACAATATAATAAAGTTTTCAAATAAATAAAAATTAAGGAACAAAAAGGAATTAAACATTAGATAGTTATGTTTAAATATGAATTTTTTTCTTTATAATATTTTTAAAAGTGTGGACAATATTTTACATGATTTTGAAATTGATAAGACAAACTCAATCGAAATTGAAACTCTCCAAACTGTCAGTATTTCACCTTTTGCGAAATTTCCATGTCACTAGAGCCATAACAGTATAGTTCAGATCATAGTGAAATAAAACAGGTGCCAGCAGTATTACAAAAACAACAATACGGCGAATTCATAATTTTTTTTTATACATGAAGTTTGACACTTCACCGGATAAGCAAAAATTGTGCTTATATGGCGTTTGACAGTTCTAAGTACTAAAAAATAATCAGATGATTAAGTGAGGTCACCTTTTTGAATTCGCCTTGGTATAGTGTTTAGTGCAAATTTCCTTGCAAAAGTGTAAGTGCAACGATATTTTGCTTTTTATAGCTTTTATATAAAGTTGCAATTGTCATATTGTTGCGTTTATGCAATTCTAAATATGTCGACTTTTTTGCGTGACTATTACGTTTGCAATTCTAATGCTCAAACAACTGACAATTGTAAACGTAAATCAGTTGTTACTTAAAGTTCTAGACAATATTGCACAGTAATGGAAATAAGCGTTCACAACACAATACGAAATCAAAAAAAATTATGACAAATGTCAATGTTATTTTTTTACCTTCTTATTTAAATTCTTCATTAAAAATAGTTTAAATTAGAAAAATATTTATATTTTATTCTATAAACCCATTATAGTTATAACTTTCATAACTTCTGTTTATTGAATTACAATTAAAAAAAACATGACCTTTTTGAATTTTCTCAATAAAAAAATCTGTTTAATTTATTTTTTTTTTTTTTTTCTTAGCAAATATTTAAATTCTTCCCCGAAAAATACCTGTTACTTAATGAAATTACATAGAAAATTTAACCCATATGTTAATTTTTATTCAATTACAATCTTTGAGTTATAGAAATGTTTGCATATGCCACAAAAAACAATTAACAATTAAGGAAACTCTGGCTTTTTTTCTCTCGAAAAAGTAACGGTTAACAAGTTGTAATTCACCCACATTTTCCCCCTCAAACTTTATCTTAAATTTACAAACATTTGGTCATAAATTTTAACATAAATTTGAATGTTTTATTTGTGATGTTACACTAAACCATATGACAATAAAAAAAATTGTAGACGAAAAAGTGCATCCAGACATTATAAATAATAAAAATTAAGTGACACTTATAAAAAGTGTCACAAGTATTAATAAAAAAAGTATCACTATACGAGTACCACAAACATTTGGGTGTGATAAACGACAGAATAGTACTCGAGTAAAAAAAAATATAATAAATAAATCGTGATTTTTTTCAATAAAACCACAACCCCTATAATCTCAACATTGTTTTAATACAAAATTACAGCAACAACAAAAATTTACCACTACAACATGTTCAAAATAATAAGAGGGGTTAATTCAATTTGTGATTTTTATTTCTTTTTGCTGCTTTTCAAATAAAATTGTAACAAAACCACGAAATTGTTGTTATCGTTTATTGTTCTTTGGGCTGTTTGTTGTTTTTTTGTTCTTTCATAACAAGGAAATAATTTACATGCCATTTACATGCATATGCATATAACGGTAGTTAATATAAAGTAGTGAGAGGATTTTATCTTTTCTCTTTTTTTTAAGGGTTTCCTATTAATTTATGTTTTATTGGGATTTTTTTATGTGGCATTGTTTAATACTAATCAATTGATAGGATTTCGGTTTTTTTGTTTGTTTACAATATATAAAAAAAAATAAATATCTTATGATTTTATTTGAATATAATCATTTTATTTTAAGAGGATTTTAGTCTTTTTTTTATTGATAAACAGATTTATGGGACATAAATGTTAATATTAGTTTTTTTATCGCCCTTAAACAATTTATGCAAAAAAATATTATAAAATATCATCATTATTATTAATTAAATCCTTTAAGGCTTAAAAAATAGTTTGTTATAATTTAAAGAGGTCATGAAGATTTTTTAGATTTATTAAAAAATTTAAATTAACACAATTGATAAATTGGTAATTCATTATTTTTGCAAATTAAAAAAATATTGCATCCATCAATGTTTTATGGTTAATTAAAATGTGCTATTTTATTATGATTGCAATTTGCTAATAAAATTATGCAAATTTGCACAGCTATTTTACATAACAATTAAAAATTTAAATGAAATTGAAAGTATTGCAAAGCGTAAAAAACATGTGAAGTTTACAACACAAATACAGGGTAAAGTTATGAAATGAAAATCGGTTAAGAGTAATTTTAATTAAAAGCGACATTAAAGTTCATGTCTAATTAATTGATCGAAAAGCATTTTAAATGTCTAATATTTTAATTTGCAAAATCTGAGTTTATATCTTTATTGTTAATTTAAATTATTTTAAAGTTTAAAAGATAACTAAATATTACTTTTGAGATAAGTTTAAAGCTCCTAAAATTTTGTTTATATGAAATTTTTTAAGGAAATTATAAACCTATTTCCGATCCAATTGGTGCTGTATGATTAATGTATATATAATTTTTTCGGCTCAGATCTGTTGAATTCCTTCTCAACAAAAACTAAAGTAAATATTATTGTAAATTTTAACAAAATTGTCAAACTATATTGAAAATTATGTCAGCGTGTGAAATTTAAAACCTTAAACTTTGATTTTTTAATTTTTTTCATTTCCAAAAAATTGTACTATAAAACTTACCCATGCAGTTAAACGCTTCATTGAATATGAACTAAAAATATATGGTATTTATTTTAAAATCTCATCATACAAAAAGCAACAATTGTTGACACCCTTATATAAATTTTATATAAGAATTAACATAAAATTTAAATACCACTTGTTTTTATTGACAAAAAGAACCCCTTTTTAGGAAGTAAAAAAAAAAATAAGGCAATTTAAAGTAAATAAACTTACGAGTATATACATATTTACATTAAATGCATCATTTAACCTTTTAAAAAATTTTAGAGCAAATTTATCAGGCAATAAAATCGAAAAATAAAATATAAATTTGTTTCATTTGTAATAAAAATATTCTATAATAGAAAAATTATCATTTAAAGTAAAATTCTTAGCATGACGAAATTTTGAATTGATTTAAAAAGGGATTTGAAAAACCACTTAAAGCTAGTCAATAGAATTATTTGGGCGTTTGATAAGTGTGAAGAAATAATAATTAAAAATAAATTTAGTAATTATATTTTATGGTCACTATAAAAGAAAATACATATTAAACAGCCAAAAAAAAAGTTTATAAAGAACTAGGGTAGGATATCAATTTTATCCTGAGAACCATAAAAATTGAAAAAAAAATTGGCAATCTAATAATTTTTATATTTTGTCTACTATATAGAGTAAATATTAAGTGTTGAAACCCTTTTGAAATACAATTTTAAATTATGATATTATTTCATTAAATTGTATTTGATATTTTGTTCCACATTTGTTTCAACAACCACCACATCATATTTTATATTTATAAATGGACACATGTTTTTTAATTTTTCAATTAAATGGACAAGTGCAGTTTTTGTTAAAAATCAACCATGAAAAAAATCGCTGGCGTACGTAAAAGTAACAAACAATTCCTTTTTGTAGTTTGCCAACAAAATCATAAGCGTGTTAATCTGATTAATTGTTGTACAGCACACAAACGATCTTGAAAATAGAGTTGAGTGTGTTGATGATTAGAGGTCTGCTTGCGAGGAGGGTTGTTTTATTTTATTATTTTTATTCCTGCTTTATAAAGTTTGTTGTTTTTTAAATTGAAAATTAAGAACAGGATGTATACTCTTTGTGGTTGTAGTTTTAAATATTTTATTTAACGGTATAAAAAAAAGGTTTCAATTACAACGATCTCATCATACAATAACAATAAATGACAATCACTTATGCATGATACTTTGTTTTATGTTTAAATTTAAAAAAATAATCTACTTGTTTCTTTTCTCAATAAAAATATAACACAAAAATATCACATGTCACTTGGATGTTGCAATGAAGAGTAGTGTGAACTGAAAAGAAAGAAATTGTTCTGAATAAAACAAAAACTTTAAGGTTTTGGGATGTATATGGAATGTTTTGGTTAAGCAGGTGGTTAGTTGGTTGTAACAGAGATTTTTTTTTTTTTGTAAATATGTATTTCAAGTACACTTTGTCTAAATTAAATATAAAATTATCTATATTAAAAATTCAAAAATGTTCAAAATTATAAGCCAAAAAAGTTAAATATTTTAATCAGCCCTTTGACCTCTTAGAATTTAAAATTAAATTTTGCAAACTTAAGTACAAAATTATTTTTAGTATAAGTTTTAATAACGCATATAAAATACATTTTTAACCTGTAACCTTTCTATTCATTTGTTTAGTATCTGAAACCTGCTATCCACATTCATTGTGAATAACAAGAATTAAAAAAAATATATATGGATTTGAAATGAAACCTTTTTTTAATTATCTTTCCTGTTATCATTTAGTTTGAATGATTATCTTCTAAAAGAAATTAAAAATATTTTCATCATTCTGTATAAATGTTTTTCAACTTTAAAAAGTTACTTTTTGAAGTGTAATTAAGCAGTTTGTGTATAGATATAGGTCGAGGACTTTCTTCGGAGCATTTTTTTTTTTGGGCTTTTGTTGTAATTGGTGATGACATTTAAGATGTTACTTTTTTAACTTCTTTTGCACATTTTTATTTTATTCTCCCTTTAAACAATAATAATTTATTAGTTATTTCTGATCATTTGTTTATTATCTGAAACATTGTTATCATTCATTATGAATAGCCAGAATAAAAGAAACAGGGTGTTTCTTTCCGTTAAAAAAAGTAATGGATATAAAAATAAACCTTTATTTACCCTTTCCTGTTATCACTTCTAGTGAATGATTGTTTTTTCTTAGAGGAAGTCAAAAACATTTTAATCATTCTATGTGAATGTTTTCCACCTTTACTTTGAGTCTACATTAGACAAATTTTTATCAAGACAGAGATAAAAAATTATCTGCAAATCAAATAAAAATTTGACGTTTGTCTTGATACAAATTTCTCTAATATAGACTCAACGTTAAAAATATACTTTTTTTAATTTCTTTTTTCAAATTTTCTTTTGACCTCCCTCTCTTAAAACAATAACAATTTATAAACAAATTTGCAATTTTTTGTTGTTATTGTTGTTCTTCTTTGAAAAAACCTTTAATCAAAGTAAATGATGTTACCGAGTCATTGTATGTTGATTATATGACCGTGGGAAAAAATGCCCATCTTCCTATACTAACACTCTCATACACACACACACCAACACTAATAGTGTTGGGAATGTCATGGCCAGTACAGTGTTATTGTTGTTGGTAAGTTAATGTGGCTGACTAAATTTAGTAACATTTGTATTGTTTTTGCAGCAGCAGCAGCAGGAACAAAAGTACAAAGGTTCAACACTTAAATATACTTGTTTCAATGATTTGTTTTTCTTGATGTTATTATTGTTGTACTTAGGTTTCATCCTTTTTGTTGTTGTTGATGTTGTCTTAACTGACGAGGTCTTATTAAACTTTGTTTTATGCCAAGTGTATAAACATTTGCTGCTGCAGTCGCTGCTTTGGTTTTATATAGTTTTAGTTGTTGATCATGATGTCTTATAATATGATTGTGTTGATGATGACCTATACCTTTTTGAAAGAAAAAACACTTCATGAATTTGCCAAGGAAACTAAAAATAAAAAAATGCTAAAAAGGAGAGATGGTGTTATGATGTGAACCTTTTTTTTTTTTGGGCAGCAACAAATTTGTGCAAAAACAAAAAAAAAAAAAATCTGTTCACACATCATATGCTTAAGTTTTGTTGCAAAGTGAATTATGAGAATTTTTAGGATTTTTATCATTGACTTGACTTTACACTGTTATTAGTGGTGTTGTTATCCCTTTTCTCTTAAGCTTGATAAATCTCATATTACCTGGGAATCAAAACTAAAAAAAAAAAAAAATAAAATAAAGGTTAAACATCTTAGTGACCTTAACTTGAAAATAATAAACATAAATTCTTAAATTTATATTGATATACATACCTAGTAGACTTGTTTATTTTTGCTTTTAATTAATAAAATTTTAATTTATTACTTTTGTTCTTCTTTTTTTTCTAGTGTCACCGTACCCGGTTATCAGGGTAATTTACAGGCGGCCATTTCTCATAGCGCCTCTTTAGCAGCCTGGGAACGTTTTGGCGTGGAATTTATTTTAACATTTGTTGTTGTCTTAACATATTTTGTTTCAACCGATTCCGTTAAAAAAGTTATGGGACATTCAGCCTCTGCCATAGCAGCCGCCTATAGTGCGTGCAGTTTTGTCTCGGTAAGTTAAATATTAATAAAAAAAAATACAGATTTTTTCTTGTTTGCTGTAATTTTTTTTTTTAGCATCTTGTAATTTGTTTGGTTCCAAAAAAACACCTGCTGTTATGGTATTTTCATGAGTTTTATATAAAAAATCACCAGCAATTTACTAAAGATTTACTTTAATTTTTTTGATGCTGCTGCTCGTTAATGTTGTCGTTGTGGAGCTTGTAAAATCTTAAGGTTTCTTTCTCTTTGAATGTTTAGGTTGTCATATGATTCCATTTTAATTTTAGCCAGACTTCAAAGGCGGCATCATTGTTTTTTGCCTTTTTATTAAATATTTAACATGATGCTTTATGGGTGACCTTCAAAAGCAACAAACATGGTTTAACAAAATGCAAAAACAACATAATATTGATAAATGTAAAAAAATTATCCTTAATGACCTCAAGATTCATGACAGTAACTAAAAATAGTTAAATTAATGAATTTATGGTCATAAACAATATTCAAAATTAAAAATAGCCGGTATAGAATTACCAAAACATTTTTTGAAACATGAAATTCGTTATAAATAAAATCAAACTGGTATTTATTTTGCCATTTGAAGTAGAATATGGCAGCCCTTAGGTTTAACAAGTGATGCCAATATTCACCACAGCTATGGCACATTGTTAAATGGACAAAAGGGCTAAAATGTTAAAGAATTTTAAAACATTAACGTAATGAGGTAAATTAAATATTTTAAATGTTGTATTTTTTCGCATACAGAACTTAAATATAATTCTAGCAAAATATCTGCAATGCAATTTTATTAATAATTTTCTTCTTACATACATGTATATTATTTTCTTCTTACATACATGTATAGCGTCGCCATTTTAAGTCTGTATGGAGACCGACCCGCTCTAATGTATATTTATATTGAAATTTGAATTTGTTTGAAATTGTTAAAAATGCTAATTTAAATTTAGCATTAAACAAAAAATAAATCTAATCTTAAGAGGAAAATAAATACTTTACATTTCACCATATTAAAAACGAACACGTGAAAATAACAAACAAACGCCATTTTAATTCCATAACATTCCCTTTAATAATATTATTTTCATTTTACACCCTTAATGACATTTTTTTTTTTTTATACAATGAAAATAAACCTGATTTAAAATACTAGATAAAACACTATAGTTATTTTTAAAAATATGTCTGCCTGCACCATGACAATTTTGCACAGGTTTTTCTTGTATTGTTCAAAAGAACAAAAGGAAAAATGAAGAATAAAGCGAGAGAGAGAAAAAACCTGCAGCTGCATAACTCTCTACACATACCTGCTTCTGAATAATAGATCAAATAAAAGGAAATCCATGAATTTTCAATAAAACAAGAAACTGTGGGAAAATCTTACGGCAGCTGTTTTACTTTTAAAACTATTTTTATACATCCTTTGTGATTTTAATGTTTAACGTGATAAATACTAGATCCTTTTTTACTAACAAAACAATTTCTTTTTTTCTACTCAAATTACAGATGCCGTATTTAAATCCTGCTCGTTCTTTGGGACCTTCTTTCGTTTTAAATAAATGGGATAATCATTGGGTGTATTGGTTTGGTCCCTTGGTTGGTGGCATTGCTTCGGGTATTGTTTATGAATATATTTTTAATACCAAACGGAATGCACGTCATATCAAAGCTTCCATGGATAATGAATCTTCTTCCATTAATTCTGAGGATGAATTAAATTATGATTTGGATATGGAGAAACAAAATATGCATGGTAAATATCCCGGAACTTTTCAGAGAGGACAAGTTGCCAACAGTGCTCAAACACAAAATCCTACTGCTAATGCTGCTGGTGGTAATGGCAACTATTGTCAAAATTTGTATACTGCACCGCCCAAGTTTGATCAAGCTGAACCTTTATATGGTGGCACTCGTTCCATGTACTGTCGTTCCCCTACTTTGACACGCACCAATTTAAATCGTTCACAATCGGTGTATGCTAAGAGTAATACGGCTATTAATCGTGATATTGTACCACGTTCGGGTCCCTTGGTGCCTGCTCAAAGTTTATATCGCATGAATGTTCAACAGAATCATCAACAGCAACAGCAGCAGCAACAACAACAACAACAGCAGCAACAACAACAGTCTTCCCATTTGCAAAATCAGAATTTACAAAATCAATTGCAACAAAGATCGGAAAGTATTTATGGTATAAGATCTTCGACCAGACAGACTCAGCAGCAGCAGCAACATCAATCGCAAATGCAACATCCCCAAGTAGGACAGCTTATGGCTCATCAACAACCACCACCACCACAACAACAGCAACAACAACAGTCTTCCCAACATCCCGGCCAAGAAAGTAATCCCGGTTTCCAAGCAGTCTATGGCACCAGACATAACCCCAATCCCTTGGATGGTAGTCAGAAATATGATCGTCGTCCTGAATCTGTTTATGGCATGACAGTACCTCGCAATCGTGGCCAATCTGCACAATCTGATGACAGTTCTTATGGTTCCTATCATGGCTCTTCGGTAACTCCTCCCGCTCGTATTCCTAGCACTGAACCACCCATGTTATTGTATAATCCACCTCCACAACCAAATCACAATCAAGTGTCTTCCACAAATCCCTCAGCTATGAGAACACAATCGGAACGTAAAGTTTCGGCACCTGTAGTATCGTCACAAGCTTCCTCAGTCACCTCAACTACAGTAGGACAATACACCACAAGTCAGGGGCCACCAACGGGACCACCTTCTCTACAGCAACATCAGCAGCAACAACAACAAATGATGGTACAACATCAACAACAACAGCAGCAGCAACAACAACAACCTCCACCACCACATCCTCAGCAACAACATCAACATTATGGCATGCTGCCTATGAGATCCAATTGAAAAAGGTTTTCCTGGAGCCCGGCTCTAAATGAATGTGCGAAAGAAACATCGTTGCCAATTGTACTTGAGAAATTTGCACTGAAAGAGAAAGATGATAAAGAAGAATGAACAGACAATTTAGGAAATACATAAAAAACTAATCTTCATTCTCTCAATTACAATTGGAAATAATGTAAATAAGATTTAAGCTACTCTTACAATATTTCTAACACTCATTTCATAGTGTTTTGATTATTGTAAGTGTAAGTTTAAACTTTTCCTTTTATTCAAACATTTCGAAACAAAGTTCGTTGAGTTTGAGTACTATTGCTCCCAAAAAAGAATAAAATATTAAAAAAAAGTCTTTCGAATCTATAGGCCTTTATAGCCCCTAAACTAGATAGATTATAGTTATGTCCAAAGGAATCCTGTCACTAAATAATATAACAACAAAACTGTAGTATATTAATAACGCAAGGTATCATCAATTAATCTTTAAATCAATCATTAGTTTAGTTACTTGTTAGCATTAATAAAACTCAAAAGAAATAACATTTTAATGAAACGTTATAAAATGGAACTATAAACCTTGCAAAAGTCACTTATTATTAGTTTAAACCATAGTTTATTTTAACCAACAAAACACATTGTAATCAATCTTTAAAATATGAATTTAAATATACATATAACCATAATCATTTTGTGCAAATATAAAACCTATAATAATCGCTTAATTTCTCATTTTAAACAAAAATTTTATAATTTTTTTTTTAATATAAAATGCATTTATTTGTATAATTTTTTTAAACCAAGTTTAGACTGAATTTCCTTTTGTATCTATTTAATATAAGTATTTTAGTTTTTCTTTTATAGATCTTAAACCGGAAACATTATCAATATATTTGGATTTTTATTATAATTTTAAGTTAATTTTCATAAAATTGTGTGTAAATAGTATTTCTATTAAGTTAAGTTTAATTAAATAGGAGTTTATTTCCTTAAGATTTGTATGTAAAAATTATCATAGTTAAAGAAAAAAAAGTATTTACAGAAAAAATATATAAATTCTCTATATCAAAAAAGAAAAATGTCGTTATTATTTTCAACAATAAGTAAAAGGTATTATCATTGCAGAGTGGGGACAAACGAAAAACGTTTGGTAATAAATCTTTATCTCTTAAACTACTGATCGGATCGAGTTGGAATGTATAGAAGAGTCGTAGAGGAGACCTAATCATTCAGAAAACTTATCTTGTTGACACGAAATAAGCTACAGGGTGTAGCTGTAGCGACTACCTCAAGTATGTAAAAATTTCAAAAATCTTCCATAAATCAAGTCTGAATTCAAAGAAATAAATAAAATAAATAAAATAATTTAGAACATATTCTAAAATCATTAGTTCTAGAACTGGTGTAATCAGAACCACTTCAGATTCTTTAATAACATCCTCATAACTAGTGGTATCACAACCAATTCTGACACTAATGGAGTAGAACTTTATTGTGATTCTAAATTCGTTTTAAGGAATGTTTTAGAGAACTAGTGCTTAAGAACTAATTCTGTATGACTTCTACATCACTTCTGAGAATGCCTTTAGAAAATAGCCCATTAGAATAAAAAACATTTTCTGAAACCGATCTCTAACGCTTCTATAGAACTAGTTCTGATTATGACAATTTCGAAAAAAAATCACTGATTAAAGAACTAGTTCTAGATCTATTCCAAAGAATGGGTACTGGCTAGCTAACACATCCACATAACTAGTTCTGGAGGTGACAATTTCAAACAAAAATCATTGGTCGAAACGTCAAAGTAGAATAAGTACAGGCTATTTTCATGTGTTCTGGAACTAGTTGTAGAACTAATAAATTTTTTCCTGGATTTGTTTAAATAAATATATATTTATTTTATACATTACATAAGAAATAACAGTGAAAATATAGAAAACTGCATGAATTTTAGCAAAAATGCTTACATTTTAGTAATTTTTTTAAATAAAATTATACTTATATCAGCTATATTAAAGTTTTTGTGTACAATTTATTAAATGGTTTATTTGGGAAGACTTTATGGCATTCATTCAATTAAGCATTTTAATAAAATGTAAAATGTATAACTGATTAAAAGAATATTGAAGACATTTATAAGTTGTCAGTAGTATACTACAACATGCGGAATTTGTCTCATATAAATTTGACAAAACATTAACATTAAAAGTTAAGAGAATAATTAGGAAGTGAATCCGACTAATTCTTAATTATTCATATAACTTTCAACTGGAAAGCTACAGATAATATTATCTGTTATGTATGAGAACGTCTGATCGGATCTATAACATCAAATCAAATGTTTTATTAGGGCTATTAATCGATAAGAAATTGAAGCTTAGAGTGGTCTTAAGTTAATTTTTCAAGTAACATTTAAACGTACTTTAAATTATGAATAGGGTCATCATTTAAAACATTTCAGTCAATATATTTTCAAAATATAAGCTACGTTTAAATTGGATTACGATATTGAAAGTATAAATAATTTAATACTGTTTGAACTCACGATTGAATAAAGTAACTGAAATGGTCAAGGTACACACCCTCCCGAATTCGACCCATTTTATATGAAAGTTTTGACTTTAGTCTATATTTTCTCAAATCCCAAAGCACGAATCGGCAAACGAAATACAGTTTAGCAATATGTAATGTGTTGTTAAAAGTTTTCAATCAAAATCTACGGGACTTCGGAAAAATTTGTGTTTTATAGCCGAAATTGTGAAAAAAGCCATTTTTCGGATTTTCGACGTTTTTTGGGAATTGTGGAATTCCTTTTACAAAAATCTAAAAGTGTACAATGTTAACTTTGGAAGGGGAACCGAACAGACCCCTCAGGGGTGGAGCTAAAGGGGCTCAAAATTGGGTACCTCTAATATACAAATTTTTTAATAGCTTGCCAAATTTTTGTGTCTCGTCCAATTTCAAATATTTTTATACATTATTATAGGCACTGATAACACCTACAAAAAACATGCTTGCATGTTCCATTTATCTCTTATAGTTTTTAAGTTATTTGCATTTGAATTTTTAAGTACCTCAATTTTTCATGTTATTGGCCCAGGTTTTTTCATATATATCCGAGTGTTCCGACCGATTTCATTTGTTTTTTCTCTAGTTAATTAAAGAACAAAATTATCTGTTGAATAAAAAAATTTGAAGTCGATATCTTTATCGAGTCCAAAAATAAACGATTTTGAATTTCAAAATTGCAAAAATTACGAGTTTTTGTGTTTTTTTTTTTTTTGGCCGAAAAAGTATCTTCACTCTTTTTTCTCTAAAATAAAATTTTCTTTAAAAACATATAACAATTTTATATTTTTCTGAAAGGTATCTTCATAGAGAACACTTTAAAATAAAAAGTAAGACCAATAATTGAAATAGACAAGGTACACACCCTCCCGAATTCGACCCATTTTATATAAAAGTTTTGACTTTAGTCTATATTTTCTCAAATCCCAAAGCACGAATCTGCAATATGTTATTAAAAGTTTTCAATCAAAATCTACGGGACTTCTGAAAAATTTGGATTTTATAGCCCAAAATGTGAAAAAACCCATTTTTGGGATTTTCGGCGTTTTTTTTTTTTTTTGGGAATTGTGGGATTCCTTTCCCAAAAATTTTAAAGCTTTTTTCACTTTCTTATTTTATACAACAAAGTCTACATCCACCGTAAGATATTTTGTTAAGATATCTTTAATAAGAAAAATTTTATTACAGATGAAATATTTATAGTTTCTAAAAAAAACATTTTTTTACAAAAATTTTACTTTAATTTAAAAAATCAGAAAAAATATAAACTCGATTTTTTTCACCTAAATTACATTGCTTAGCTGACGCAATTGTTCGTTATGCAGAAAAAAAATTGAAATCAATATCTTTTACGGAACCGAAACTATGCCACTTTAAAGTTTATTAAGTCACATAAAATTCCATTTCTTGCGTATTTTTACACAAACAAACATTCGAACATTAGCTACGGGAACAAATTATTTATGTTGTTATGGCATTTTCACATCCACAATAGTACAACGTTTTTGGAATTTTCCTTGACTTAATAAATACATCTGTGGATGTAGACTTTATCGTATAAAATGGGATAGTGAAAAGCACTCTAAGATTTTTGTAAAAGGAATCCCACAATTCCCAAAAAAACGTCGAAAATCCCAAAAATGGCTTTTTTCACATTTTCGGCTATAAAATCCACCTTTTTCCTAAGTCCCGAAGATTTTGATTGAAAACTTTTAACAACACATTACAGATTGCTAAACTGTATTCCGTTAGCCGATTCGTGCTTTGGAATTTGAGAAAATATAGACTAAAGTCAAAACTTTCATATAAAATGGGTCGAATTCGGGAGGGTGTGTACCTTGGCCATTTCAGTTATTGGGCTTACTTTTTATTTTGAAGTCTTCTCTGTGAAGATACCTTTCAGAAAAGTATAAAATTATTATATGTTGTTAAAGAAAATTTTATTTTAGAGAAAAAAGGGTGTAGATACTTTTTCGGTCAAAAAAAAAAAAAAAAAACACAAAAAGACGTAATTTTTGCAGTTTTCAAATTCAAAATCGTTTATTTTTGTACTCGATAAAGATATCGAATTAATTTTTATTCAATAGATAATTTTATTTTTTAATTAGCTAAAGAAAAAACAAATGAAATTTGTCGGAAACACTAGGATATATATGAAAAAAACTGGACCAAGAACATGCAAAAATAAGGTACTTAAAAATTCAAATGCAAATAACTCAGTTTTTGAGATAAATAGGACATGTAAGCATGTTTTTTATAGGTCTTATCAGTGCCTATAAAATGTATAAAAATATTTGAAATTGGGCGAGAAACAAAAATTTGGCAAGCGATTAAAAAATTTGTATGTCAGAGATACCCAACTTTGAGCCCCTTTAGCTCCGTCCCTGAGGGGTCTGTACGATCCCCCTTCCAAGCTTAACATTGTACAGCCGATCAGAAGTTACAGATTTATTTCCAAAAAATGTATGTTCTGCCCACTGTGGAAGCCAGAGAACATACGTAATAAAACAACGTACTCAGTTATTCTCTAGGACGTCAAATTTCCTCCAAAAAGGACTTCAAAGTTTCGAAGGATATACATTAAAAAAAAATCGAAAGATGCGCTATTTTTAAAAATATAAAATATTTGCGAAGATTGTATCGACATAGATGTTAAATAAGAGCTGCGAATGAATACCTGCAATATAATAATATTTTTTATTTAAATATTCCGGTACAAAAATTTAAGAAAATATCTTTTTGAAAATTTAATCCTGTAATATTATAAAGAATTTAAAATTGTCGTATGCAGTATTATTTTTAATATATTTTTATTTAATTAAGTTATAAAAACAAAATTAATATCCAACACATTACTTAAAAAAATACAAAATAATGAAAATTCATTGGGACAAAAGTATTTGTACATATAATCTACACCTACTTATAATACTTATATTGGAAAAATTTAATATTTTGTGGGTCCTCCTTTTGCATCTATCACGGCCTGTAATCTTCTGGGCATCGATCGGACCAAATTTCTCGTTTCATCTGGAGATATTTCCTTCCAGGCTTCCTCCAAAGCAATTTTAAGTTCATCCCTGCTTCGGACGTGCTTTGTAGCGACTTTACGTTTCAAAATATCCCAACAGTGCTCGATGGGGTTTAAGTCAGGTGATTGGGGAGGAGAATTAAGTTGTCTTGGTGCATGGCAAAGCAACCACTCCTTCACTGAACGCGCTGTATGATTTGGGTCATTGTCCTGTTGGAATATCCAACTTTGGCCAAGACCCAAACCATCTACGGAATCCTTCAAATTGTCTTCCAATATACGTTTATATTGATGCTGGTCCATTACACCATCTATAAATACCATTCGCCCTACCCCACTGGCTGCTATTGCCCCCCATGCCATAACACTTCCCCCACCATGTTTCACTGTTGGGGTCAAATTGTTAACATCTAACGCTGTATTTTTTTTTGCGCCACACTTTTCCCCTGCTATCATTTCCGAAAAGATTGACTTTGGTTTCATCAGTAAACAAAACCCTATTCCAAAATTCTTCGTCCTTATCAATGTATCGTTTGGCAAACTCTAAACGCAAATGCTGGTAATCAGCGGTTTCTTGCGGGGAATTCTACTTGCATATCCCGCAGAATGTAAGATCCTCCCTACTGTTTTTGGATGAACAATTGTTCCGGTAGTATTTGCGATTTGTTCCGCAAATTTTGCCCGAGTTACTCTTGGATTTCTTGCCACTTCTTTTATCACCAAGTTCGCTTCCCGTCTGGAAACCTTTTTTGGCCGTCCAGTTCTTGGCTCATTTTCTACAGATCCGCTGTTTTTATACTTGTTTACAATGTATTGTACTGTGGAATGTTGCAAATTTACTAAATTACTTATATTCCGGAGAGATTTTCCTTTTTTATGTTCATCAATAATTAAATTTTTAATATCCAAACTCAACTCTTTTCGCTTTCCCATTTTTGATGTGCTTATTATTCAAAACGTTAAAACCAACTTCTTATTTTGTAAAATAAAACTCGATTAACGAAGAAAATATAACGGTATTTAAAAAAAATCATCATACAAGAGTCCAACGTACAAATAATTGTACAAAGTACTGATGTACAAATACTTTTGTCCCAAAGATTTTTACTTAAATTGTACTTTTTTTTAACAATGTGTTATATATTAATTTATTTTTTATCAAATAATTCAATAAAAATGGACCTGAATTAAAACTACATATAATAATTTTTTATTCTTTATAAATTATTGAAGATATACGAAATGCATGGGGTGTACAAATATTTTTGTCTCATGGTCTCAAAACTGACAACTTAGGTCAACTCTCACCAAATTCACTGATTTACAATATTTCCATATGTGCGTATACGTAACAAACAATTGTATTGGCACGTTTTGGTTGTTGAACGAGATAACATTCGCAATAATCGCTTACATTTATTAAATATTGTTTATTTTTGAATAATTGCCAAAAATTTATTTGTAAAGTTTTTTTAATGATTTTTGCAGGAGTGAAAGATCAATATATATTTTATACACTACTTAAGAAATAATGAAGTGAATATCATGCGAATATGCTTTTTCATGCAATTAGTAAAAGTCGTTTAAAAAATTGACTTTTTTCATGAAATCTTCTCTCCTGCATTCGTTTTTGGCCGGGAGGGAAGCAGTTTAGTGTCAAATCGTTCTAAATCTATTATTTTATGAAATATCATCAAAAAATTTAAAAAAGCTCGCGTGACATTTTTTATATTAATCGATAAAAAATTTAACCTTTTCCAAAATTCACCATTTTCGACCAATGCCTAATGTAGGGTGCAAGCCTAAATTTGTTCAAAATTTCTATATTAGTCATTTGTGAAAACTTGTCTTTTGAAATATATAAAGAAGAATTTTTTTCTTAAACGGAACTTTGAGGAAAAAGTGAAAGAATTGTACTATATTTTTGTTAAAAATGAGCCATTTTTCATACCAGTTTCAGAATGTTGACTTTGAATATTTTTCACGTCTAGACGCATTGAGATAATCCAAAAATTCTTTCAGTATTATATTTTGAAATATATAGCAAATTACAAAATATTTTTAAACAATTTTTACTTCATATACCTCAGGACTTATTCTCGAAAAACGAAAGAACGTCGAGCCAAAAAATCAAAAATTTAAAATTCAAGTGTAAATATCTTTTGAACTGTAAGAGATAACTTGGGTAAGTAAGCTTATTTTTTCTTTATCTTGCCAAGCACTTTACAGAAATATAAAAATCTTTAAAATCGGACTTCATTTGTATAAGTTAAGATTTTTTTAAACTTTTACATACTCGAGGTAGTCAATTTTGACACCCTGTACATTTTCTTGTGTTATCACAGGGTGACTACAGGATGATTTTTCTCAAAGCTTAGGTCCTCCTCTGAAACTCTTTCATATATTTCAATTTAATCCAACCAGTTGTTTAGGAGATACAGATTTATTACCAAAAAATTTGCGTTTGACCCCACTGTGGGGCGTTACGGTCGAAAGTCGGCATATTTTGGAGCAGTCTAATCTCTAAATATAAACACATTTAAGGATCCCCATAAAGTATGCTATATTATGTATGATATATGTATTCTACTATCACTTTTATCTGTTTTATAAGCATGATTTTTTAACAAGTGCACAAACCAATTTGTAATTTATTTGATATTAAAACCACCATGTCTTTTTTATAGAT
This sequence comes from Protophormia terraenovae, assembly GCA_951394005.1. Lineage (NCBI taxonomy): Eukaryota > Metazoa > Arthropoda > Insecta > Diptera > Calliphoridae > Protophormia > Protophormia terraenovae. The sequence goes on along the minus strand of OX596074.1, from coordinate 43,622,284 downwards.
AAATAAGTTAAGTTATATGCTCAAAGAAAATATTTTCTATATATTCATGTTTGTTTCTCAGCGCCATCTATTGTATTATGAAACCTTTTTTAAGTGCTGCCACAGTCGACATTTCGACATTTTGGGCTTTAATGTTATACTACTTTCCACCGTCGGTTGAAGTTATAATTTTGGTTTTATACAGCTTTTTCCCTAAAAACATTTCGAAAATATTATATTTGAACAATATCTTATTTTTTTATTATTTAAAAGAAAATCATCAATCAAAGTAATGTGAAAAAGTGAATTTTAAAACATTTATCTCAAATGTTAAAAAATGGTGATCTGAAGGCTCACAAAGTACAAAAGTCATGATTCTTGCTAGGAAATATGTGCGGTCAAAGATAGCGCGAAAATTACTCATGTTATTATTTTTTCAAAATTATGAATTTTATTTAAATGATGGTAAAAAGTACGATTTTTCAACGTCATTGTATAATTATCGTGTGAAGAAAATAAAAACTGTCCAAAATTTTTTTTTGTGTGGCAAGTTACTTATACGTACAGGTAAAGAAGCATTTTTGTAATAAATAATAGCACCGTTAACACAGAAATAAACGCGGATGAGTGTTTTTTGAAAAGATTTCTGGGTTTATATTTCTTCTTGTCCTTATAACAAAAAGCAATTGAGTGCTATCAAATAAATTTTGTTGGTATGTACCAAAGGAAACCAATCCATCAAACTGTCCAGAACTCAGTAAATTTGAATCATTCCAACAAAAAAAGTAACCGATAGCACAATAAAAGCTCTTATGGAAGGAATTTCAAAAGAAACTAATAAAAAAATAATTATTCTTTTAAATTTATAACTTAAGTATAACTGTTTTTATTAAATACAACATCATATAATTCGTGATAATCAAGTATTAAATTTATTACAGTTTGATAAGTTTGAATTTTGTACGAAAAATTTTTTTATTAATGATTATGAATAAGGCCAAAAATGTATACTTAACTTTTAAAGTTTCACAATAAATATGTCTGCGTAAAAAACTAGAGACATCAACAAAGATTTTTAAATTTAACGGTTTCAATTATTTATTCCATGTTATCTGCTATATTATTTAAGATACATAGCAATATTCATATGAAACAGCGCCATCTAATGTTGAGCATAGCATACAAAAATGTCAATTATATTTTTACCGACCGGCTTTAAACCGGCTGAGTCGAGCCGCCGGTGGTTTTACAAGAGCCGCCGCCGTCGTAAAAATTTCGGCTTAAATACAGCCACCGATTTTGGTCAAACTTTTAGTAAATTCAATGTGAAATTCATTACAATTTTGAAATTTAAAATTTTAATATTAATTTTTTTAGAAACATGTCTTAACTTTTCTTATGGTGTCGGCGACATTTTTAGCAGAGCTGCCGTCTAATGATTTTCCACGGCAATAATTTGTTCCTCGTGGCTATGAGGTGTGCGCTAAAAATACGCTGCTGCTTCTGCTTCAAAATCCTTCAAATTGCCATTCATGTACATTTTAAATACATTTGGAGGTATTTGGACCTGGGGGCGTTAGAAATATTTTGCTTGAACCATCTAAGTGCATGTAAAAGCGCCATCTTTGTTTTTCGGCAAACATCTTCAAACGAAGCAATTTGCGCTGCGACAGCGAGGAGCAGTAAACAAATACAAATGTCAAAAACTGTCAAAATATATATTTTTTGCAATCCAAGAAAAAAATCAAGTTGTCGCTCGTAGGAACATAGAACTCCTAGAAAATTAATACCAAATAAAAAAAAAAAAAAAACTGAAGTGGCAAAAATTTTTCAAATAAAACTAAAAAAAATTAAAAATCAAAAATAATATTACGTAAATAAATAAAAAGATTTATAAAAATCAAATGCAAATTATCATTTCTTAAATAACCAGTGATTATAGTGGAAATAAAGCAACAAGGACTTTTTTCCTAGAACTTTTGGCAAACAAACCAACACCTTTAAGGAGAAGAAGACAACAATTCTACGACGACACACTGTTTAAAGTGTAGGTATGTTGGTTTTCTTTTCAATTTATTTTACTTTGGATATAATTTAATATCACGGTTTATTTGTTTTAGTCAATTATTTATTTATAAACTTGTGAAAAAAAAAAAAAAAAAATTATTAAACTATAATCAGTATCATTGGAAAAATGGAACCACCACATTCATTTCATCCTTGTGATGAGGCTGTAATTGCCACAAATGACGATGCTAGTGATTGCAAAAGGGGTGCCGTACGGTTGGGCTACTGGAAGGACGATTATATTGGCTTTTTTGTGCGCAATCAAGATCGCAAGGCACCAGAGATAAATCGAGGCTATTTTGCCAGGGTCAAGGGCGTTGAGATGTGTGTTGAGAAGTTCCTGAAGGTCAGTTTTACTACTATTTTTAGTTTACTTTTGCAAATTAAAAAAAAGTGAAAAAGCAAACATTGTGGGGGAGATCTAAATAGATGAAGAGTGGGTGGGGTGTAGGCATGGACTGAAGGCAGAAGTCAGTGTTTTTTTTTTTTTTTTTTTTTTTTTCTATAAATTTATACAATGTTTGATATTTGCAGAAGAGGTATGAGTGTATATACATCATAGCTGTTCATTGTGAATATTTTCAATCAAAATATTTGTTAAAAGTAAATTATTTTAATATTTTATTTATATTTTTAGAAATAAATTTCTTTAAAATTATTTTATACTCTTTGTAATATGATTTTCAGTTACTTGAAATTAATTTGAATAAAAATTATTTAAATATTATTCCATTTGTTAACAAGTTAGATAAAATAATATTTCCACAAAAGTATTCGAATATAAATTTATAAAATATAAATCAAATTCTTAATTCTTTAACTAATTTTAAAATATATTTTATTTCTTTAGTTTGAATACAATTGTTCTTTATTTTATTTTCCATTTTCAAAATAAAATAATATCTGTTTTAAAACATTCAATTTTTATTATTCATAGAAAACTTTTGAATATTTTTATTCAACATGAATTTGTTTGAATAGTTTTAAATTTACTTTGAAAAAGAAAAATAAGTAAAATATTTTTTTTATACTTGAATATTTGAAAAAATTTTATAATTTTTTGTTATTCAAGCCTTTTGAGGCTGAATATTTTTATTTTTTGGAGTTTTTGTTGAATAAAATAATAAAAATATTTATTTTAAATGTTTCTATTTGAATATAAAGTTTTTGAATAAAAATCAGAAAAATTTGTTGAACTTTTTTTATTTAAATAAAATACATATGAATATTATTAAACTTTAAAATAGTCAAATAAAAAACTTTTGATTATCTTCTTATAAAAATATATTTGTTTTTCTTTTGGTTAAATAAAATATTTTAATTTTTAATTTATTTTGTTCAATCAGATACAAATTTATAATAAATTCAATTGTTTTAGTATAAATAGAAATCCTTAATATTTTTATTCAAAAGATAATAGATTGACTAACAAATATTTTTTAATTAGAAATAAGAACTAGAAATGAAATAAAAAGTATTTTTATTTTTTATTTCATTCATAAGTTACAGCTATGATATACATACACAGTTTCTAATGTGTATGAGTTTTGTTATGTGTTAGTATGCGGCAATTCGATGGTGATGATGCACCATCCGTGGTAGTGTCGTATAAAATGTATTGTTTTTATATGAGAACAAGCTGTTTTTAATTGGTTTTATTGTTTTTGTCGGTTTGACATTGAATACCATTATCCTGTTGCATGTTTTAATTTTTTTTATTGGTCTCATAAGTTCGTAAAGTCGACTCTTACTTATAATATATGTGTAGCATTTATCTATTTAATTTATCTTTTTCTGTAGCCCATAAAGCAAATAAATAAATTTTATATATTTTTATGTTTTACTAATAGTAAAATCTTAAATTCTATTATGTAGGTATATTACTTCCAAATAAATAGTTCATTATGTTTATGTTTTCTTTTTTATATTTGATTTTTTTAATTATGTATTAAAAAATTTGTCCCCCATGAAATATTCAAAGTTAAATTGTCCGGTAAATACGTCATTAATATATTATATCAATTGAATTTTTGTTAAAATTTGGAAAACTTCCAACAACAAAAGTAAATATTTCTGTGCAAGAAAGCCAATAAATAAAATACCAATCGATTTTATATTTGAAAATAAGTGTTTTTGGAATTTATGTTTGTTCATTATTAAATTTTTAGTATTTTTATGTTTAAAGGAAATTTAATTTGCTTTATAATTTTAATGCAAAATTGTCTAATTCAGATATTTTTTTGATTTTTATCAAAATTAATATGTTTAGAAACTACTTTGGCTTGAAGAATGACAAGGAAAAAACTAATAATAGTGATACAGATTTCATTTTTGTAGAAAATTAATTAATATTATATTTGCTTCAAAACTTCGAACAAAATTACCGTCAATTTCTCTGGTCATAGATACAATTGATAGAAAAATTTTATTTTTCTGATTTATTCAATAAATTTTATTTTAACAAACTCAAAAATATTGTGTAATAATATAATACATATTACAAATTAACAGTAACATTAATATAACAAGGAGTGCGCACGAAAAAATTTGGCGCAATTTAGGACCTATAATTTTTTACTGTACATGAATACCGTTAATTTGTTTACATTTTTTATTATACACGGTAACTATGATCTAAATTTCGTTGTAATAAAATAGTTCTATTTTAAAATTTATGAAAAATAATTCAAATTTAAAACTAAAATCCATGTCGATCAAATAGAACAATTTGTTAGGAATGTGGGTTTCTTTCGAAATACAGTTTTTTTATTAGAAGAAAATTGAATTTTCAGACTGTAAGACCTCAAACAAATTAATACAATTAAATTCCCACATTCCTGAAAAAATGGCCCATTTATTGAATTGCTCTAAATCTTTTATCAGAAGAAGTAAAACAAAAGATGAAAAGTTTTGAAATGAATACTATAAAATCTATGAATGCTATCTAAAGGATGATTAAACTTACGTACAAGTGTTTTTTTTTACAAAATCCAGCTCAGAAATTCTAATTCTATGTCGCAAATGTTGTGGGGAATAAATATTGCGTAAAAATTTAATTGTCCAAAAAAGTTTGTTCTATGAAGCCATTTGAACTTTCGGGGAAAGAAGCTCCTAATTCATAACTAATAGCTTCATTAATATAGAAATATACATTAATGAGTGCATTCGATAAGTTTTCTTTCTACTTTTATCAGAATAGAACCACATTCTGTTTTCCTTAAATTTGTTGTCGATTATGAAAAATCTTAATCTGTGACAGTAATTTCAGAGGCAAAATGGATAGAACAAATGCTTTAAATTCATTAGAAATGGTAAAAACTTCTCTTCATTACGCTAAAAAATATTTTTATTGCAAAATCTCTGAAAGAGATCACAAATGAAGAAAACTACAATACAAATTGCAAAAGAGATACCTTCTCAGCTTTAACAACTCAGGACAATTGATAAACTCCTTGAGTTGCGTAAAATTCAGCATATTCTACCTCTAAAACTAAGCATTCAGCAGGAGTAATTATAACAAAAGTTTTTTTTGGCACTTAACATCCAAAATTCTAAGAAATGAAGAAATAATTCCCACTTATACTTTTGATAAAGCTACTTCACACAATAAAATGCTTTTTTTTTAATATAATAATTGTATGTTTGCTTGATTAATCAGATAAGTAAAAAATGGTTCTATCCTAATGAAACAAGGAAACCCGAGGAATTTTTCATATGATTGCAAATAACAAGAAAAAAGTTTTATTAATTTCAAAAGTTAGAATCATAAATGTGTCTCTATTCAAAAATTTTTGAGATTTTTTATTTAAAACTGCTGGTTCTATCCTGCAAATCAATTTTATTTTTTATTAAAGTGACATTTCCAAATCTAATTGTTTACTAAAGAAATATTCTCGTAGTGTTTCTGAAGAATTTTCCAAAATTATAGTAGACTTATTGAACTATAAGGTGTATCTATTATTTTGAGCAGATGTGTATTAGTTTTGCATTGGTTTCGTTTTTTGAAGCAGAATTCTATGCGCCAATATTTTCGTAAGCACTCCTCTCTATATTCTCAGATTGAAAAATATTTAAAAAAGTACGCGAATAATATTGTGCAAACATTTGCAGGTTTTTCTTTTAAATAATAAATTAGTTGTTGTTGTTGTAACAGCTAGAACTTCTTTACAATTTTCAGTCTGGGGGTTCTGCATGGAGGTCAAGTCCAAGAAATTGTGCTACTTCCACTGGTTGTGTCCATAAATCCGTTGGACAAAGAGAAGTAGGGTTTGCTGTACAGTTGAAAATGTGGTGGATATCATGTGGGCCCTCACCACATGCTGGGCATAAGTTGGGGGCGGCACGGTCTATGCGGGACCAGTAAGCATTGAGCATGTTGCTCCATCCCGACCTCAGTTGGGCCAGAACTACTCTTGTTTTCCGCGGTAGATTCTTTTCGTTATCTGCAATAGGCGGTGGGCGGCCTCCTAAAACGACATTTAAGCGGTAACCTGCAACCGCGGAATCGATGGCGTTTCTGTGAATGTCGTTCAAAGCTGTCGCTTACGAGTTGTGGTCCAAGGGATCCTGAACATATCTTAGTATGCTCTCCTCCTCTCCGATGACATCCCAGGAGGAACTGTTTTGTTAACATTATGTTATGTTCCTTGACCCGTAATACCTTCGTCTCCTCATGTAGGTGGTGTGGGGAGGTGATCAGTAGGCAGCCTGTGACGGTCCTTAAGGCTGTATTTTCACAGCTTTGTAAATTTCTCCACTGGGTATCACTCAACGAAGGAGACCACACTGGAGCAGCATAATTGACTACTGACCGACCAATAATAAATTAGTAATGTGCACTCATTCAATTAAAAAACGCTAATCTATAAAAACCAAAAAAAAAAAAAAAAAAAAAAAATATAGAAAATAGTATTTTTATTAGCAAAATGAAAGTGATATGTTATACCTATTATATATCATTTGTTAATAACATTAAAATAAAAGTCGATTCATTAAAATATAATTTTTAACAAAAAAACTAAAAAAGCTAAAAATCGCTAACAAGATGTTCGACAGAAAATAAAAACTTTTATAAATAAATTTTGAATTATGAATTGTAAATATTACGTAATTTATTACATTTACTTCTCTAAATTTTCGCAGAATTTGAGTTTTATAAATTTAATTTTTTTACCTACTTTTGTCAACAAATGATCATCTTATTTTTTTTAAACATATTTTTGTATTGACGCAAGTTGATAAAAGAAAAACATCCAGCAACTTTTATTAAATTTCTCTATCAATGAACTGTCAAATTTTGTCTCTCTCACTCTTGCTATCACTTGCTAGTTTTCAAATTAAACGAACGCGATTTAGCAACTTTCATCAACATTTTATGATAATTATCACAAAATAAAAATTACGCGAACACAACTATTATAAGAAATACATACTATTATTAATACTTATTACGTATACGTACACAATTTACATACAATTTTACTATAGGTGTCCTCAGTGTTGCCCGTTGTTTTTTTTTTTTTTTTTAAATGCCAACGGCTAATCAAAAGAATGCGATTTTTCCCTACGCGTCCAACAAATTTTCCCTACATATTTTAAATATCAAAGTTAATAAAAAGTTGCTTAACATTTTACAATAAAGCTATATTCAAACTAAATTCTTTAAAAATAATGACATTTTCACTGTTTCCGATTTTTTTATCCCCAAAAACACAGTAACAAATTCTGCATTTTATTGATAAATATATCAAAAATGCAAAATTCGAGTGTTTATTTCAAAAAAGTGGTTTTTCAGAAAAAATACCTATATTTTTAGGAAAACAAAAATCTGTTCGATTTTCCCTACAGTGCTTATTACGCGTAAAATATACCTGAAATTTTTATTAACCAAACAAGAAATAACTTTATTTTTTTAATATAAACTAATAAAATCATTCCCTTTATAGCGAACAATTAGAAAAATATATCGTAATAAAATCGTATAAATATTGAAATAAAACTATCTCTCGATGAAATTTTTAATATTAAAATTAATGTGCTTGCCAATATAAATCAAACAGCCTTAATATCTAGATATGTCTAATAAAACAAGCAATCCACCCTTATTCTTAGCTGCATTTTATTCGCAAACAAATCAATATATTAACGACATATGTATATTGCTCTATAAAATATTGTTATGTAGTTGCAAGTGTAAAAGGAATTGCTATTAAAATAACTTAGATTATAAACTGTAATCAAATTAATTGACTATATTTTTACTTTATTATTATAATTGTTCTTTACATTTCCTTAGAAAACCGATGGAAACTGTCAGATTATTAATCTTGGCTGTGGTTTTGATACCCTCTACTTTCGCCTGCGCGATACCCCACATCAGGTGAAAAACTTTATTGAATTAGATTTTCCAACTGTGACGGCGCGCAAGTGTTATGCAATTAAACGTAATAAAGTGCTATTGTCCAAAATACACGACGAAGATGGTGAAGTGAAATTAAGTCCAACAGATTTGCATGGACCCAATTATCATTTGATGGGTGTAGATTTAAGAAATATAGATGAGGTAGACAATAAATTGCAGCAGGCTGAAATTGATTATACACTACCAACAATATTTTTGGCAGAATGTGTGCTAGTTTATATAGAATTACAAAATTGTAAAAATCTACTCAAATGGATTGCTAGTAAGTTTACCAGTGCTGTATTTGTCAATTATGAACAGGTAAGATAATGAAAATTCATTGATTAAATTATTACATTGTTTGCAATCTATATCGATTTTAGGTGAATATGAATGATCGTTTTGGTGAAGTCATGTTAAATAATTTACGCAGTCGTGGCTGCAGTTTGGCTGGTGTTGACGCTTGCCTTTCGTTGGATACGCAAATGGGTAGATTTTTAGAATGTGGTTGGAGTGGTAGTCGAGCTTGGGATATGGTACAAGTTTATCAAAGTATACCGCCTGCAGAAAGACAACGTATCGAGCGTATCGAAATGTTGGATGAGGGTGAATTGCTTTTACAATTATTTCAACATTATTGTCTTGTAGTGGCATGGATTGGTGAACTGTTTCAAGATATTGAAATTACGTGCGTTAACGTGTAAACTTTCTTCCTTGTTTAAACTATACACATACAAACAAATTATTAATAATTTATTTTGTTTTGTTTTCTTTTCTCTTTTTCCACTTTGCATATTGTGCTTTGGTGTTAACAGGGTTGAGAAGCGTATGTCTTCTTTGAACATCGATTAGAAAATGAATCAACAACATCAACATGTACATGAATAAAATGTAAAACAAAAAATTGAAAAAAGGCTGCACAATTTACAGACTTATGATGAAACAAATTTGTTTAATAATTTTTAAATTAGAAACAACTACAACAAAATTAAGCTTTTTTTGGATTTCTATATATGTATGTAAAAAAATGGGAAAAAATCTATTATTTAATGGATTGCCAACATTATGTTTAATAAGTGTAAAATTATTTATAAATTATAAATGTCAATGGTTGATGAAAAGGAACAAAAGAATTGTATGAAAACTTTGCACTTTTTAAGGGTAAATATTTTCGTTTTCCAATTATATACTTTTATTATTGTGGAAAATAAATGTAATCAGAAAGAAAAAGAACATGAGTTAATCAACATTATACCTTTAATGCTAATATTTTATTATAACCTATCTAAATGTCTTTTTTTATTATTAAACTACCACTTGTTAACGAATTATTTATTTAAAAAATAGACTTATAAAGTTTGAAAATACTTAAAACATAAAAATACTAATTTACTTTAAACAATCTAAAAGCTACATTTTTTATTAGTTTAAAGTTTTAAATTGGAATTAATAAAAGTAATCATTGTTTTATACAATTTTGTTTTGTAATCAATTGTTAACATATTTAATATTACACATAGGGACGAAGAAGAGTAAGAGTTTGTGAATTTTGAAATGGGATAAAGAACAACATACAAATAAAAATTTCATTCGTTCATGTCTCTTTCTTTAACATTTTAAATGACGTACTGATACATTCAAATCTGTAATCCTATCATTGAACTAATAATATATGCCTTCAGGTTACTATTTTTTTCTACAATTGTTTCAAGATGATTTTGAAATAAAAATTGATTTTTTTTAAACCTACCATCATATTGATTTTGTCATTCCGTGTGTAACATGTCGAAAAAATCATTTAAGAACCCATAAAGTATATATTTTCTGGGTCCTGGTTAGATTCTTAGTCGATCTAGCTGTTGAAAGCAGGATAGGACTCGGGGGACGAAATTCAAATACTTATATAAGGTTTGTTTGGGATTAGAAATGGACAAAATCGGTTAATAAACAAAAAAGTTAAATACTAGAAGCACAAGGTGTCCGTTGTAGCTTTATTTCATACTTTTCTGCCGATATCTCTTAAACAATAACATGTACGACAACGAAATTTTGTACAGATAGTTCGAGAGTCGATATAAACTTGGAAACCAAAAATGGTCCGCCCACCTCCCATATAAGGTGAAACGTCAATGAAATTTTTTACAAATAGTTCAAGGATCAATGTAAACTCGGAAACAAAAACCTCCCATATAACATAAAATTTGGAATAATTAAATTGAAATGTATTTTAATGTTAATGTTTACTAAAAATTTATTTAAAATCATATTTAAAGAATAACAGCCGTATGCAAAAAATATTATTAACTTTGCTTTCAAGTACACTTTTGTTACCCAATATTTAAAGGCTAACAAACTTTTGTTAAAAAAACGTATGCAAAAACATTTTTTTAAAACAAAAAGTTTTTTTAACGTTGATAACGGCAAGACTTGTATTATTTCCCCTCTTTATAGTTAAAGTTGTAAACTACCGAATATTAATACATTCGGTTATTAAAATTTTTAAAAAAGCTTTTTATTGTTTAAACATTAAATTAATTATTTTTCAAATATTGTTTCTGTTTTTATTATAACTTAGTAGAAATACAAAAATAAAAGAAATAATATTTTATTTGTTTTGATTGAACGTACATCACTAAAACATTTTTTACATTTTTATTATTTTTTATGTGATGGTTTATGAATTTTTTAGATTTTTTCTCTAAATATTTGTCTGGGATAGACAAGTCGGAACAACAATGAATAATGAATAAATAAATAAAAAAAAAAAAAAATATATAACGGTCTAAAGAAGAAGGAAGATATAGACGACTGGAATAGGTGGGAACAAGCGAGTATTTTTTGCAAAACACCAAGAAAAGGAATTTAATCATAATGCCCCTTGTAGTAAGTTTAATGTAAGTTTATACTTACTTTAAAATATTTATATTACATTTGTTATATTTAAGTTAATAAATGTTTTTGCATACAGTTTTAAGGAATTTAGCTTTACAATGCTTGTAAAGCTGTTTCAAATTTTTTTTGCATACGGCCATAAAAATTTAATAACAAATATAATGATTTTTTGCAACAAAATATGCAAAGATTTCGATTTTTATGAAAAAAAAAAAAAAAAAAAAAAAATTATTTAATTGATGGCATTGGCTGTAGTGAGACAATATAATTTGGTTTCTAATAAAAATAATGCATTATATGAAGAAATTAAAAAAAAAAAAAAAATTAATTCAAAACTTCAAATCGTTTTTAACGATCGCGAAAATTTAATATCACGTTTCTTAATATTTTTCATGGCCAATAACGCTATATCCTGTAAATTTTGATATTAGCAAAAATTGCAAAAAGTTTTACCCCTAGTGTACATTAGGTATGCCAAACGGGACTGGTTTTTGCAAATCCCGGGATTCGGGATTTTATAATTTCAAATCCCGGAATTTTTCTGGTCCACGGGATTTTTAGGGATCCCGTGATTTTTCGGTATTTCGGAATTTTTCAGGATTCGGGATTTATTTTTTATATGAAAACACATTTTAAATATAAGGAAAAAAATAAATTTTGTATACATATTTCAAATAAAGAAATTCATTCGTATTTTAAAAAGCAAAACATAACGTTATTATCTATGTAATCGATTTTTAAAATATTTTTGAAAAATTTCTGTAAATGTATTCATGTTCTATCTTGCTTACTCTACGTCTCCACGCAGACATTTTTATTTCCTAACATAAGAAATAACGTCAGCAGAATAACGTGAAGAAACTTTTATTTCCAACTTTATGTTAAGGGGTGGAGAAAACGTACATGAGAAATTTAAATTTTAATTTGTCTTTTTTATCGAAAATTTTATTTTTTTCTTCGCGTTACGCCTAGTCTCCACGCAGACATTTTTGTGTCCGCAATTGTCAAATTCTATCTCTCTCTTGAAAATGTTACGTGTGGACCAATAAGAAATCTATTGTGCAATCTATTTCGCAATAAATGTTTAAACACAAAGCTGAGCAATAATGTTTAACATAAGCTGTCAAATTTATTGTTCTTTTTTAAAATTTTAATGTTTTTTAAGAAAACAAAGATGGAAAATGAACTAATTTTGTTTTAAAAATACAAATAAAAAATAAATACGAAGAAAAAAAAAAATCAAATTTTCGATAAAAAAGACAAATTTAAATTTCTCATGTACGTTTTCTCCACCCCTTAACATAAAGTTGGAAATAAAAGTTTCTTCCCGTTATTCTGCCGACGTTATTTCTTATGTTAGGAAATAAAAATGTCTGCGTGGAGACGTAGAGTTAAGTTAATTTTTTGAATTGTATTTACGTAAATAAATCTCGAAATTGAAATCCCGGGTTTTTTTTTCGTTGAATCCCGGGATTTGGGATTTTGTAATCCCGAAAGATCCCGAGAATTTCGGAATTGGGATTGGCATCCCTAATGTTCATATATTCTTTTTTCACTTAAAATATACGATTCTAAAAATTTTACTATTTTTATAAAATATGTTCTGCTGTCTACATTTTTGAGCAGTGGTAATCATGATATAAAGAATACAAGGTAGTTCCATTTCAAATTGTTTGACAAGAAACGGGTTTATTGAAGTTTATAAACAATATAAAAGACGTTGCCACGCTAACAAAAAGAACAAATATTCCTAGAAATTTTTAAGCAAAAATGCGTAATTTATTACCAACAATATAAAGAAAATAATTGTTTAAGTTTTCGAAAATAAAATGTTTAACATAAGCTGTCAAATTTATTGTTCTTTTTTAAAATTTTAATGTTTTTTAACAAAACAAAGATGGAAAATGAACTAATTTTGTTTTAAAAATACAAATAAAAAATAAATACGAAGAAAAAAAAAATCAAATTTTCGATAAAAAAGACAAATTTAAATTTCTCATGTACGTTTTCTCCACCCCTTAACATAAAGTTGGAAATAAAAGTTTCTTCCCGTTATTCTGCCGACGTTATTTCGTATGTTAGGAAATAAAAATGTCTGCGTGGAGACGTAGAGTTAAGTTAATTTTTTGAATTGTATTTACGTCAATAAATCCCGAAATTGAAATCCCGAGTTTTTTTTCGTTGAATCCCGGGATTTGGGATTTTGTAATCCCGAAAGATCCCGAGAATTTCGGAATTGGGATTGGCATCCCTAATGTTCATATATTCTTTTTTCACTTAAAATATACGATTCTAAAAATTTTACTATTTTTATAAAATATGTTCTGCTGTCTACATTTTTGAGCAGTGGTAATCATGATATAAAGAATACAAGGTAGTTCCATTTCAAATTGTTTGACAAGAAACGGGTTTATTGAAGTTTATAAACAATATAAAAGACGTTGCCACGCTAACAAAAAGAACAAATATTCCTAGAAATTTTTAAGCAAAAATGCGTAATTTATTACCAACAATATAAAGAAAACAATTGTTTAAGTTTTCGAAAATAAAACGTAGTACAAAAAAAAAAAAAAAAAAAAAAAACGAAATGTACCTGGGATATGTAGCAGTGTTACGAGTTTGTTGGTTAAAGTTTTAGAGCTTTCAATAATCCAGATTTTTCTTTCGTATTCCTCAAGTTCAGTTTTAAAAGAGTTTGAATTGTCTACGGCACAGCATTTTAACAAAATATAAAATAAATAAAAAGGATTTCTATTTTCTTATCAATCCACATTACCACTCCACATTAAAAAAACTCGGATATTATTTTACATTTCCTTATGAGAAAAATATCCATTCAAATGTTAGTTGTAATTGTAGAATTTAATACATTGTCCTGGTTCACACACAGCAATTTTTCTTGCCGCAATTCTGAGTTTATAGAAGAGAGAGGAGAAGGGAAGAGCAAACATTTACATTCTCTTTGCTTTTCTCGCCTACGAAGTCAGAATAAGTGTTGCCATTTTAGCATTTTTTCTGCTAGATTTGGCAGAATGGATTGGGAAATTGCATATTTATTTTGAAAAATTCTGCTAAATGCTTTTTAGCATATTCGACCTACTAACAGCAGTTTTTTTTAGCATATATATTTATTTATTTATTTTTTTTTTTTAATTTTATTATTTATAATTTTAACTAAACGGGTTATAGATCTGAACTTACAAGACTTGAAACTAATAGAGTGCAGAATTTTAGCACCATGGGTTTAATTTTATAATGATTATTGTTGTTCAAAGTTCAAAAACATAGAAAAAGGGCTAAACATTACTTAACTTTTTACCAGTTTTCTACACATTGTTCGCGCGTTTATACTTTTTAATCTCATGCGATCTCATATAAACTAATGGGACTTTGTTCATAAATTCTGCAACATTTTTGTTATTGTGCAGACTTTAAACAGTTAAATACAGGGTTTTGATCACAAAATTTTTTAGTTTTTAAAAATGTTTGGGAGGGATTGCGATTTTGAAATTGGGATTGATACTTGTTGTAATTGTATGTGTTCTGTGCTATATATTGTTGTTGTGCCCAAAATATTCAACGTAGTAGTTTGGAAAACAATTGCGAAAAATCGAAAACTTGATGGATGAAAACCTATTCGAACAATTGTCTAAATTTGTAATATCTTATTATATTAGTGTTACCCTTCTTTAAAGCCTAAGTGGAGCTTTTATTTAGCGTTATAGATTTTGTTAAAAACAAATGGCGAAACAAGATGACGGAAATCTTTAGTAGTAATTTATAAATTAGAGAATGAGTAAAATTAGAAAGTTCATGATGCAATTTCTTCGATATTCCAAATAATTTTGCTCGTAAGTAAAATCATCAGAATAATATGAGAAGTTCGTAGCAAATATTTTAAACTGTTTCGACGAATTTTAAATGTATTATGTTTATATTATTTAAAATAATTAAATATTTTTCAATATATTAATTTTTCATTGATAAATAAATTTGAATTATTCAAAATTCCATATTTAGATACAAAATTCAGTTCAACATATATTAACGATTTAAAGTTAAAATAATTACCAACTAATATTACTTTGATTTTAAAAAATCTATTTCATGATTATTATTATTTTTTTTTTTTTAAATCCGAATATAGTATAATTTAAAAATAAAAAATAGGTGATAATAGTTTTATCTTTCAGGTTCATTAAACCTAAATTTTACACCTGTTAGTGATGCATGGTGAAGAACAAAATTTGCTCTATCCTTGTCAAATATTTTTCTTAAAGGCTGATGCAATATTTTTTGTGCATTATATTTATTCAATATTTATGGATCTGTTTAAACAATATTATAAATCTTATTAAACAAAATATAAAATATCGGAAATATTTAATATAAACAAAATATAACTTGTAAAATGCTTGAAATGAAATATGTCATATGAGAACAATACTTAATATTTTCTTATAATTTTAGTTATCCAATAAAAATTTCGAAAAGAGGGCCTCCCAAAACAATATTTATAGCAAATCTTGTAAAATAGAATAACTTATATATATTTATATTTTCTTATGTTTCTTTCCTTTTATAAAATATATCATTCATTCCACAAAAGATTTTTAAAAAATTTAAATTTTATTATGGGGGTCATGCGATTTTTTCATACTTGGTAATAAAAAAAAATATTAAAAGTAGTAAATTATCTTGTCCCAGAACAATTATTTTTGCATTTTATAGTAACGGTATTGCTTTTCAACATATTAAAATAAAATTAAAATCGAAGGGGTAGACATTTTTCAAAAATGAATCCTAAAATTGGATTTGCATAATTATTGCATTTTTAAATTATAATATTATTTTTAAATTACTACATTTATAGAGGATATATTCATTCATCTTCTATATGCAATTTAAATCATTAAAATTTGTTTATAGTGATATTGATGTTTAAAGTTACATACTTTTCAGATTTTTTTTTTACTTTTCGTAAAGTGAAAATCGTTAATAAATTTATGAGTTTTTCAAAATTAAAAAAAAAAAAAAAAATAATTAAAAAAAAAAAAAAAATGAGATATTTGAATCCATTGGTTATGCGTATGTCAAATATTTACAAAATCGGAAGATAAAAAAATATTTTTGGGCGTTATCTCGTGGAACGAACGACATGTATTATGTATAAATAAAATATATATGTTTATATACATGCTATATAAATACAGTGGACGTCCAGTAGTACGAACGCTCTTTATTACGAATTTCCAATAATACAAATGGCAAAATTTTTGCATTGACTATTCTATAGTACGAATAGATAGGCATTTTTTCTATTCGATAGTGCGAATGGTGGTTTGTTATAAGCATTTTTGTTTTTTTTTACGTATGAATGAAGTTTTTATTATGTTTTTACTTCATTCTTTCGCGGTCATCCACTTTTAGCGAAGTTATTGTGAAGTTTTTTTATTTTTAAAAGTGTTTTGTGTTTTTAACTGTCAAAATGTTGCAAATAAAACGATGTAAAAAAAAGACAATTTCTTTGCAAGATAAATTAAAAATTATAGTAGACCACGAAAATAAAACATCGTTGTTTGAAATTTCAAATAAATATGGATTATCCAAATCCACAATATGTACAATCATTAAACAAAAAACGCAACTGCTGGATAATTCCATGAGTTCGTTAAAAAATCGGTATAGACTTACAAGTGGTGAATTTAAAAAAATGGAGGATGCACTTTACGAGTGGTTTTTAGCTCAAAGAAAATTCTATATCACAGTCGATGGAGAACAATTAAAATGCAAAGCTGTGGAGCTGCAGAAAAAATTCTACAATGGTCAGTTTTGTGCCAGTGATGGTTGGCTAACAAAATTTAAAAAGCGTTATGGAATACGATTGTTAAAAGAGTCTGGTGAGAAATTATCTTCTTCTAAAGAACTTGTTGCGCCATTCGTTAATAAGTTAGTGTCTACATTTATGGAGCATGGGCTATCAAACGAGGCAATTTTTAATGCGGATGAATCCGGTCTCTACTGGAAAATGTTGCCAAACAAAACATATGTTCACAGTGGAGAAAAATCTGCTCCAGGTAGAAAATTGTCAAAGGAGAGATTAACATTTTTAATGTGTGCTAATGCTGCAGGAACTAAGAAAATTAAACTTTTTGTAATAGGAAAAGCTCAAAAACCGAGATCTTTTCGGAACAAAATTCTTCCTGTTGAGTACGGAAACTCTAAATCTGCTTGGATGAATGCAGCTCTGTTCAAAAAATGCTTTTTTTTGATAAATTTATTCCAGAAGTAAGTGTTAGTAAATTGTTTTAATGTTATTAATGATTTAAAAAAAATAAAAATATATTTACAGGTAGAGACATTTTTAAAAGAAAAAAAAAAAAAACTGATGAACGGCAGATGAACTGGTCTGATGGACAGATTTGGGTAATGTATATGTCCCCAATGTAACTCCACTAATACAGCCCATGGACCAGAATGCAATTAGGCTCTTAAAACTGCATTACCGTAACAGTTTACTGTCAAAAATTGTATCTTCCAACGAAATTTAGAAACGTCCCTCAAACAAACCACTTTATTTGAAGCCGTTTCATTGGTTGCCTTAACCTGGGAAAAAGTATCCAGTGATTCCATAAAGAAATGTTGGAAGAAAATTTTTGAGGACGAGGATGATATTCCACTATCAGTAGTGCGTGACAGTGGGGAGATAAGAGCAATTTCCAAAATGCACAATTTACTACATGCAAATCTCCAAATTTACAATTTGATTTTCTTGATTTATTTGAATGGAATCTTGATGATCCAAGTGAAGAAATTGAAGTGGATGATGATGTCGATGAGGATAATATTTTATTAGTTCCTGACAATAACTCTACAAAAGTAAAACATGCGGATGCAATAAACTGCTTTTACACATGTATTAAATGGGCTGAGAAGTCTTCAGGAAAAGGCTGTAGAAATCAGTTTAAAAAGTAATAAACGTCAATTTTTTAAATAAGTAAATTGTTTTTTTGTTATATGTATGTATATGTACATACATTAGTATGTTCTTTCATGCCTGTTTAAGGGGGTCTTACACTATAATACTTTGTATTAATACCAAAAATATTTTGAAATGTATTACAGTGTAAATATCTTTAATACCTTGTATGTTGAAATCTTGAAATGTTTGAAACTTAATTGCACCTTTTGAAGCAAATTTTCGCACACATTTTAATTTGTAGTTTGATTTGTAATCAATTCTGTTTAATTTTTCGTTTTTTATTTTTTAAAAAATATTTTAATAAAGAAAATAAAAATTTGACATTTAATAATACTTTCCTTAATACATTTTTTGATATGTATTATAGAAAATGAAACTCTGGTATTAATACAAAGTATTATAGTGTAAAACCACCTTTAAGTACAAAAAATGAATTCAAAATATGTAATACAAATTAATTATGTCTTGTTTCGTTATGTAGTTTTTTATAAAAAAAAAAATATATATCTATATATATAAAAGAGTAACGTGACTGACTGAATGACTGACTGATTCATCATCCCACAGCCCAAACGGCTGAAGCTAGAGAGACGAAATTTGGAACGTAGCTAGGTCTCCCACCATATAGATCCACTAAGACGGGATTTTTGGAAATTTGAATGTTTAGGGGGTAAAAAAGGGTAAAATCGGTAACTTTATATCTCCCAAACTAATAAAGATACAAAAAAAGTTGAATAGTTATCGTTATTCATTTAAAAAATAATTGGACAGGTGTCTGGTACTTTTTTGAAAATCGGCCGTTTTAGGGAGAAAACGGGTAAAAACTGTATTTTAGTACTTTTTTGGCACCATATGCATCTTTGAAACCAATCAACATACAGATAAAATTTATATCGTATTCACAACTTATCAAAAAATGAGAAATACAAATCGTAAAAATCGTACCTATTTTTGGTACTTTTTTCATAAAATATTTTTTTATATTTATTGAAATATTCATATGAGTATTTCAATATGGGATACCACTACAATTTAGAAATTTATTGGAATACAATTTTTGATACTTCAATGGGTGAAAAAAAGTACCAAAAAAGGGGTAAAGGCGGGAAATTACATTTTATTCAATTTTCAATTACATTAAACATAGAAACATGGAATTAAGAAAATGTAGATAGGAATTCACAAGAGTGGAATTTGTGGTACTTAAAGATACGTGGTCCTGTGGGTAAAAATTCAAGAGGATGGACTTTGTGGTACTTTTTTCTTCTTCTATTGGTACGTTTTTTCATTTTCTGCAATATTTAACCTAGAAACATGAAAAGAAATACGCATGGTCCGATGTTGTAAAGAATTCACAAGCGGGGACTTTGTGGTACTTTTTCGTTCTTCTAATGGTACTTTTTGAATTTTCTATAATTATGAACCTAGAAACATGAAATTAGGGATATGTGGTCCTTAGTTAATGAGAATCCATAAGACGGGATGTTGTGGTACTTTTTTGCTATTTTAATGGTACTTTTTGAATTTTCTATTATATTTAACCTAGAAATATGAAATTAAGGACATGAAGTGCTAAGTGAATGAGAATCCATAAGAGAGAACTTTGTGGTATTTTTTCGTTCTTCTAATGGTACTTTTTGAATTTTTTATAATATTTAACACAGAAACATAAAATTAAAGATATTTGGTCCTAAATGAATGAGAATTCATTAGAGGGGACTTTGTAGTCCTTTTTTGTTCTTCTAATGGTACTTTTTGAATTTTCTATAATATTTAACTCAGAAACATGAAATTAAAGATATGTGGCCTTAAATGAATAAGAATCCATAAGAGAGGTTTTTGTGGTACTTTTTTGTTCTTCTAATGGTACTTTTGGAATTTTCTATAATTATGAACTTAGAAACATGAAATTAAGGATATGTGGTCCTAAATGAATGAGAATTCTTTAGAGGGGACTTTGTGGTACTTTTTTTGTTCTTCTAATGGTACTTTTTGAATTTTCTATAATATTTAAAGTAGAAACATGAAGTTAAATAAGCATGGTCCTATGTGAGAAAGAATTCACAAGAGGGGTCTTTGTGGTACTTTTTTGTTCTTCCAATGGTACTTTTTTAATTTTCGGTAATATTTAACCTAGAAACATGAAATAAGGATATGTGGCCCTAAATGAATGAGAATCCATAAGAAGGGACTTTAGATTCCCATTCATTCTAAATGGATTTTGTGGTCCTTTTTCTTTATTCTTATATACTTTTTCGTAATTCTGATATTTATTTTTCATTATTCTAAGATTATAAACCTGAAATTAAAGAGATGTTGTTATTTATGGATGACATAACATCATTATTAAAAATCTTCCCAAGGGAGTTAAGAATCTTAGTTTAAATTTATTATATAGTATAGTTTTTACAAAATATTTCCGCTGACGAAGTAGCGGGTTTACAGCTCGTATATTAATAAAATATAAATATTTTATGTGAATTATTTGAATTGGAACATAAAAATGCGTTGTTCAATAATACGAATTTTTCGGTACTACGAAAAGGTCTGACAATATATAATTCGTACTAGCGAACGTCCACTGTATTATAATTCTCTGATTTTATTACAATCAATTTTGAAACTTAATTTTAGCAAAGCAAAAAAATTTAAAACGTGGGTAAAACTTTGTATTTAGCAGATTTTAGCATATTATTTTTGGAAATTTAGCAGATCAAATCGAGAATTTTCTGGCAACACTGGTCAGAATTGCGGCAAGAAAAATTGCTGTGTGTGAACCCGGATATATTTGTGAAATTTAGATACATTTGTGTTTAAATTTATTTATTATTATTTTTTTAATTGTTAAAATTTGATTGTGCTGATCAGTTTGCTGTCAAACAAATCTATGCATACATGAAATTATGAAAACAAATTTTTAGAATTGAAAAATACCGCGTGACATTTTTTTAGTCCAATGAACTTGAAATTTCATTAAACATTTCACAATTTTCGAGCAATGCTGGACGTAGGGCGCAACGCTCAAGCAAATGAAATTATCTACTATCCACACTTAAAAAGTCCTCCTCACATTTTTCGTACTCATTTTAAAGTCTACACTACTAACCATTTATTTTCCATAAAAATAAATGGACCGGTATCCGGGAGCTTGAAAATACGATAAGAATTTTGAGGTATGAGATGATTATAGTTGAATTCCGTCATTTTCATTTAAGTATGTATTACATCAAATATTTTTCAGTAAAAGAAGTACCAAAAAGTTTGTCTTTTTTGGGATAAATGACAATTTATTTTTAGAAACTTTAACCCTGCAAAACTACATTTCTTCGAATCGACGACGCATTTTTCAGGTGATGTTGTTTTTCACTAATAAAGCAGTATTTTGAAAGTAATTAAGCGGAAAAATAATTTTCTTTTTTCGTTACATTTATGTATAAATTAAATAATTCAAAAAGTTCGATTTTGGAAAATTTTTAAGATAACACTGAGGCTCTGGTTTGTGTCATTAGTAGGGGTCGGAGAACTGCGACGCAAACTTAAACTACGCAGTGAATCACTATGTTCTATGTACACTGTTTTCTTAATAATTGGTTTGAGGATAAAAATATTCAAGCAGAAAAAAAGTTAATGTTTAAGGAGTACTTTTTGTACGAAGAAGTGAATTTAAATATAAAATATACTATATATAGCAAATCGAAAGTATTATCGAAGTGTCTATATTATATATTGCAATTTTTGTTAATCAAATTTTAGAAATTTTAACCGTATCTTCAAATTTTGTATACGCATTGACGAAAAATATCTGGCAATTCTTTCTGGAAATTTGTCTTGCACAAAACAAAGGCAAACTCTTTGCAGACCTATTCCATCAAAAATTTCAGCTGAAGTAGCCTTCAGAGAATTGAAGGGGTTCTTTTATGACTCCAAAATAATCCTCCTAACGTATTTTGGGGTTTTTTTTTATGAGGTTTCAATCGTTTGAATTTTATATCAAGCATTTAGTAGAAAAAGTAGATATTTCCTAAATCCCTTTTGGCAATTTTAAGCAACGATTTTCCATTTTTCTCTTCTATTTGATACAATAGTTGTTGCACCCAATTTTCTATATTAAAATGTTATTTCTTTATATTTTCAACCTAAATGCAGCTGTCCTTATTCTATTATGTAAAAACAATTAAAAAAATACAATAGAATTCGACTTAATATAAAAAAATACAAATAAGTTATTATTATGAGCATAAATTTTTGGAATTTTAGTCGAAAACGTATGTGTAAATCAATTTTCATTCATATACTTGCTATATTTTTCATTAAAGTGTCATTGTCAGATCAAATTGTTTAATAAAATAAAAAGCTCGAAGTATTTATGAAAAACTTTCTAAAGTTATTGTCACTCTAATATCATCCCATAAGGTGTATCTATTATTTTGAGCAGGAGTGTACACATATTTTTAAGCTTGAATTATTTAATTGATTGTAAATTCTATAAGGAATTTATTGTCTATAGAATACATGATTAATTCGATTTTGATACCGAATTAACCAAAAATACCGATAACACTAAAAACCGTTACCGAAATAGTTCGAAAATAAAATACAGATACAGTTATTTCTCGTTTAGGAAAAACTATTATTATTTTTAATAAAATTTAAATAAAACTTGTAATAAAGTTAAGGCTATCCCAGTCCGACCTTATAATACTGACTCTTGGACTTTGGATATTCGAATTTTTTATTGATTTTTCTTTTTTTTAATTTTAAGAATACAGTAGACGCTCACAAATTACAGCTTTCAGTAATTCGAACGTCCAGAAATTAGAATCAGTGTATGCAATACATTAAACGCTCTGAAATTTGAATTTAAAATTCTAATTTCCGAGCGTTTTTTTTTTTTTTGAACACAAGAAATCTCCAATTTATTTTTATTCTGTTTGAACATAGTAAAACTAAAAAGGGGAATCACCAAATACAGTAGACGCTCACAAATTAGAACCGCTTTGTTTTTGAGGAAATTCTAATTTCTGAATTATTCTAATTTCTGGACGTTTATTTTTTTCGAATAAAAAATAAAAAATTGAGTAAATTTACTTCTAAAAACTAAAATAAAACACTTTTGAATTTTTTTTTTAAATTCAATTTTATTTGTTAAAAACAAGAAGACAAACCGTAACAATTCAGTCCAATACATTAAATGTATTTTTATAAATTTTTATAAATTAAATTAAAAAACAGTCAAAAAAACTAAAATATTTTACATATGTATTAAAAAAAATATATTAAATAATAAAGTTAAAAGTTATTGGAGGGATATACTGCACAATGGCCAAATTTAACAACTAATCTTTGTTTGACATATAATCAGTTATATTTGTTTGTATTTTTGGTTTCATTGAATTCGAAATATCAATACGGAGTGCCAAAAGATTGCTTATGTGCTTAGTGGAAAACAATTCACTGTTATTGCACCATTTTATTAATGGTGTAATATTAGAGACAACTGGTGAGACTTCAACAACATCGTCTTCTCTGCTATCTGAAGACTCACCATCGCTACTGAGAACATATACAGATCCGTCATCAAACACATCTTCATTCCATCTGTCGATGTCTTCTATACCAATGCAATCGTTTGGAGCTATTTCTTCTAAAAGAGCTTGAGTTCTCTGAATAACTTCGTTGCAGTCCTGATATATTTGCAATAATTGCGCTATTGGCACGTCATCGTCGCTGTCGTATTGGTTAGAGTCCCAATTGGAAAACTTTGTTCAAGATTTCTTCATAACACTTTGTGGTACCTCATCCCAAGCTTGTTTCAGTAATAATATTGCATTTCAGATTGAATGGAATTTCAAATAATTCTTCAGTTCACCACCTTCAGCAATTAATTGAGAAAGAAACATACTTTTGTAATTGAGCTTTGTTAACTTAATTGGGTTTTGATCCATTGGTTTTAAAGCTGCTGTTACATTTGATGGTAAGAATAATGCAACTATGTTTCCATCGTCACTTTTAAGTTTCTCAATGGGTGAATGAGTGGAGCAATTATATGTAAGCAAAATGGCTTTCGGTGGCAAATTATTATCCTGAGAAAAGCGGATCATCTGAAAATTTTAAATGTTTTAAAATTACTGAACCTGAAATCAATATTTGTTCTTACCTCTTTAACAAATATTCGGTGAAACCAAGCATTTTTTGGAAAGTTGTAATGCAGAGGATTATTGAAACTTTTAAAACACCTGGGGTTTTTTGCTTTTCCAATTACCAATGGAACTAATTTATGTGATCCATCAGAGTTTGCACTAAGTAGGACTGAAATTCTGTCTTTTTGAATTTTATGTCCAGGGGCGTTTTTTTTCAAAAGTAGAGACATATGTTCTGTCTGGTATATTTATATATACATTATATATTTGTGATTCCATTAACCCCATCTCAGCGACCTTTGCACGATATCGATGAATAAAAGGAGTGACTGAAGCAACATCGCTAGAAAGAATCTCGCCACAAAATTTAAAAAAACGGATACCGTGTCGTTTCTTAAATTTGGTAAACCATCCATCAATTGCACGGAATGCATTTTCATCTTTATCGGGATATTCCTCTTTAAATATTTGTTTAGCTTTCTGTTTAAGTATGTGCCCAGTCAGTGTACACTTTTTTTCTCGTTGATTTAAAAACCACTCATACAGACGACTTTCCATTTTAGGATATTCAGCGCTATGCAAAGATTTATTGCTTGCCTCCTGATATGTGTTGGAAACAGCATTTAATATTGCTGTTCTACGTGATTTGATGTAGCTGATTGAAGATGTTGTCACATTAAAATCTAGGGCCAACCGCTTCCCTTGAACTCCTTTGTCAAGCTTTTCTAATATTTTGACTTTAGTTTCCAATGATAAAGTATTTTTTTACGTTTATTTGACATTTCTAATGATACACTTTCACTTTTTAATAGAGACTGCCAAAATACGTACAGGCGTATCAAATTTCGCAAATAAACTAGCCACAAATATACATAAATGCGACAAAAAAACAACAAATAGAGAGTAAACATTTCACCGAATATTTATTAAAGAGGTAAGAACAAATATTGATTTCAGGTTCAGTAATTTTAAAACATTTAAAATTTACAGGTGATCCGCTTTTCTCAGGAAAATAATTTGCCACCGAAAGCCATTTTGCTTATAGATAATTGCTCCGCTCATGCACCCATTGAGAAACTTAAAAGTGACGATGGAAACATAGTTGCATTATTCTTTCCACCAAATGTAACAGCAGCTTTAAAACCAATGGATCAAAACTCTCTTAAATTAACAAAGCTCAATTACAAAAGTATGTTTCTTTCTCAATTAATTGCTGAAGGTGGTGAACTGAAGAATCATTTGAAATCCCATTCAATCCGCAATGCAATATTATTACTGAAACAAGCTTGGGATGAGGTACCACAAAGTGTTATGAAGAAATCTTGGACAAAGTTTTCCAATTGGGACTCTAACCAATACGACAGCGACGATGACGTGCCAATAGCGCAATTATTGCAAATATATCAGGACTGCAACGAAGTTATTCAGAGAAAATAGCTCCAAACGATTGCATTGGTATAGAAGACATCGACAGATGGAATGAAGATGTGTTTGATGACGGATCTGTATATGTTCTCAGTAGCGATGGTGAGTCTTCAGATAGCAGCGAAGACGATGTTGTTGAAGTCTCACCAGTTGTCTCTAATACTACAGCCATTGAAAGCGTAAATAATTTAATAAAATGGTGCAATAACAGTGAATTGTTTTCCACTAAGCACATAAGCAATCTTTTGGCTCTCCGTATTGATATTTCGAATTCGATGAAACCAAAAATACAAACAAATATAACTGATTATATGTCAAACAAAGATTAGTTGTTAAATTTGGCCATTGTGCAGTATATCCCTCCAATAACTTTTAACTTTATTTTTTAATATTTTTTTTAAATACACCCAGGAAAAATTGTTTTAGTTCTACAACTGGTTCCAGAACACATGAAAATAGCATGTACTTGTTCTACTTTGGCGTTACGACCAATGATTTTTGTTTGAAATTGTCACCTCCAGAACTAGTTCTGGGCAAGTGTTAGCGAGGCAGTACCCATTCTATGGAACGGTTCTAGAACTAGTTCTTTAATCAATGATTTTTGTTCGAAATTGTCACATTCAGAACTAGTTCTATAGAAGCGTTATGGAACAGTTTCAGAACCTGTTTTTTGGGTTATTTCCTAAGACCGCTTTTAAAATCAATTTAATTTTGTAAATACTGTTTTTTTTTTTTTTTTTTTTTTAATTTTTAAAGTTTTTTATACAAGTTTTTTAAATAGTTCTAGGAAGTCATTCGAGAACCAGTAATTTGTTCTTAGAAGTGATATAGAAGTCATACAGAATTAGTTCTTAAGCACTAGTTCTCTAAAACATTCCTTAAAATGAATTTAGAATCATAATAAGGTTCCACTCCATTAGTGTCAAAATTAGTTGTGATACCACTAGTTCTGAGGATGTTATTGAAGAATCTGAAGTGGTTCTGATTACACCAGTTCTAGAACTAATGATTTTAGAACATGTTCTAAAATTTTTCCTGGGCATATGTAAAATATTTTAGTTTTTTGGACTGAATTGTTATGTTTTTTAATTTAATTTATAAAAATACATTTAATGTATTGGACTGATTTTGTTACGTTTTGTTTTCTTGTTTTTATCAAATAAAATTGAATTAAAAAAAATTCAAAAGTGTTTTATTTTAGTTTTTGGAAGTAAATTTACTCAATTTTTTTATTCGAAAAAAATAAACGTTTAGAAATTAGAATAATTTAGAAATTAAAATTGCCTCAAAAACAAAGCGGTTCTAATTTGTGAGCGTCTACTGTACTATTTTTTGCATGAAATGTATTGGACCCGTGACATTCAACGCTGGTATTGAACTGAAAAAAATTTGTTGTCTACGAGACACTCTAATGTACATATTAACCTTAAATAAAATACAAATTAAATGTATTTCTTTTAAGACTTCCAACTAAATTATATTGAAAGAAAACAGTTTAAAATGAAAGTGTAAATGATGATTCTATTAATGTGTATTTTCTTAAATAAAAATACAACTCATAAAACAATTGTGTTATTTCTACTTGTATCTTAATTTATTCATTCCGTTTTCATATTTTTTGTCTCTATATTCAACCACTTATAAATTAATCATAAATATTAGTGCTTGTAACCCCATGTTACTTAAAGTTCAATAATTAACTCGCACTCTTTTTTTACAATTTACTACTTCATAAAAATAAAAATCCATAAAACTGTTGTGGCACACTATGTACTTTTTTTTAGGGTGTGAGTGATCAAAAATTTTAATTTAATTTTTTACTCTTTTATTTGAAAGGTATGTATGTTCAAATGTAGACGAGTGCAAATTCTTTTTAGAATTTCCGATAATTTCAATACAGTGAACTCGCGGTAATGTGAACATCCAATATAATGAACTATTCACTAATGTGAACACTCAGTTTTTTATATGGGCGCTCTAAATAGTGAACAAAGTTTAATGGCTCTAAATAGTGAACATTTTTTTTTTTAATTTTTGGGGATTTTTTAATTTGTAGAAGCATTTATTTTTAATGTTGGGAATCCCCGAATTAATAAATGCCATTATTTTAAAGGTATTTAATGCTAGTCGCTTTATGTAACTTATGAATTTATTTTTAAAATTAGTAATGTCTAAAAACAGTCGAAAGTTTTTATCCTTAAATGAAAAATGCGAAATTTTGGAATATTTAAAAAAAGGATCGAGTGTTACAGTGTTAAGTAAAAAGTATAAAGTTGCAAAATCAACGATATGTTCAATAAAAAATAAAAAAGACAATATTTTAAAATGTGTGAACAATACGTTTTATGGACCCGAAAAACGCAAAACATTACGATCTTCTTCAGAGCTTCCAAAAATGGAAAAATCGCTCTATAAGTGGTTTATTTGCATGCGGAATAAAAACCTCCCTGTAAGTGGGTTGATGTTGAAAGAGAAAGCCAAACTAATTCACAAAAACATAAGTGAAAACGGAAATGACTTCATTGCTAGCGATGGGTGGCTACAAAAATTTAAAAAGAGATACGGAATTCGGCTCCTTCAGATAAGCGGTGAAAAACTTTCTGCGCAATCTCAGTTCGTAAATCCTTTTAAAATTAAATTGAAAGCAAAGATAGAAGATTTGGGTTTATCCAATGATCAGTTGTATAATGCCGATGAGTCTGGTCTATATTGGAAACTTCTCCCACAAAAGACATATGTAACGTCATTGGAGAAAAGCGCTCCAGGTGCAAAAATGGAAAAGCAAAGGATAACATTTTTATGCTGTGCAAATGCGTCAGGATCTCATAAAATAAAACTTTTAGTAATAGGAAAATCGAAAAATCCTCGCAGTTTTAAAAATTTTATCTGTCCCGTAAACTACAGAAATTCAAAGTCTGCTTGGATGACTTCTTCCATTTTTAAAGAATGGTTTCACAACTGTTTTGTGCCAGAGGTAAGTAAACATGTAAAAATAGTTCAATTGGGATTCTTACTGTTTTATTTTTCATTAAGGTGACAGATTTTTTAACGAAGAAAGGATTACCAGTAAAAGCTTTAGTCCTAATAGATAATGCCCCATCCCATCCACCAGAATCCGACCTTAAATCCGAGGATGGTTCCATAGAAGCTATATTCATGCCTCCAAATGTAACGGCTCTGATCCAGCCAATGGATCAAAATGCAATTAGAATCACCAAACTTCATTATAGGAACAGTCTTCTGGCAACAATTATTGCAAAAGAGGGGGATTTGCTTGAATCGATGAAAAAAATCACACTTAAAGAAGGAGTTTCTATTCCAGAGACATCCTGGAACCGAGTTGGTAAAGAAACTTTATCTAACTGTTGGAAAAATATTTTGAATATGGTAAATGATGAAGACGATCCTGAATTTAATGTTCCTTTGAGCGTTTTAAAAGAAAAGTGGCAATCAGAGGTTAGATCTTTAGAAAATACTGCTGCAGATCTTCTACAGACATTGTGCCCTCAGGAAGTATTTACTGCTGTAAACATTAGAGATTGGATCAATAATCCTTGTGAGGACGTCACGCCATTTGATGAAAATGATTTAATTGAAGAGTCCGACGATGATGACGACTGTTTTATTGAAGCGCCTGAAAACAACATTAAAGCCAAAGAAGCTGTCGAAATTTTTAACAAAGCTGTCCAATGGGCTGAATTTCAAATGGTCGATCAAACTGACATTAAAGTATTGAAAAAAATCTGGGAATTGGCGGTAAATAAGCTGGTCGAACAAAAGAAAAAACAGAAAATAATAACCGATTATTTCCATATTTAATTATATATGTATGTACCTATCTTTTTTCATTGTAAATTTTATTTATTTTTTTGTCGTAATATTTTGTTTGTTTTTTATGTACATACTACGTATCATAGAATAGAACAAGAAGTTTATGTGAGAGCCACCCTATACTAAATTTTCAAAAAATTTACTCATATTTTTGAAAACACAAAAACAAAATATATGTGACTACATGTATTTTGTTTTTGTATGAATTAGGTTTTTGACAATTGAATTAGGTTTTTTTCTCTCACATAAATATCTAGTTGTTAATCTATGCTACGTATGTACTCTTTATAAAATGGATTTTTAAAAACTTTTTATGTTCCAAATTAAAAAAATCAACTTACAGTGGATCACAATGGAAATGGTTCACCTGTATCCAATAACTTTAAACAATCAAAATAATACAGAAAAAAAAAAAACGATAAAGCAAAATAATAGAAAAATTTATGTCAAAGTGAAAATGGTCCCAGTGTAAATGTACGACAAATAACGGTACTTTTTAGTATTTTACTTTGGTGTTGTTTTTTTACTTTGTCATATGTATTTAGAATTGAAACATAGGCTATTAATAAAAATTTTCACTTGTTTGGTAACAAATATCAGGACGTCATACTATGCCGGAGCTGAAAAATTTAATTATTGAGCACTACCAAAATGGAAAAAGCCAGAGAGAAATCCCTAAAATTGTTAAAAAGGCCCGCACAACTGTTGAAAACATTATTCACAGATTTAAAACGAAGGGAGAATAATAAATAAGCCTTAGCCCGAAAAAGCTATTCAGTGAATGTCAAGAAAGATGGATCGTCAACAAAATTAAGATAAATCTAAGGCTAAGTGCACCGATATTACGGGATATGGTGAAAAAACATTTTAATATTAACTGTACCGCCGAGACAATTCGCAAAATTCTACGAAAGAATGTATTAAATGGCATAATTGCATGCATGGAGCCATTTTTAAATACCAATAAAAATAAAAAAATCCGGTTGCAGTTTGATCACAGCTATGCTGGAAAGGATTTTTCATTTTGGAAGAACGTCATATTCACGGATGAGAGCAAAATCAATCTTTTTGGGTCAGATGGCAGAGTAAATGTTTGGAGAAAACCTAATCAAGAGTTGAATCCAAAGCACTGGCGACCCCACGTTTAAACATGGTGGAGGGCGCGTGATGGTCTGGGGCGCTTGTTCGGCAGCTGGTGTTGGTAATTTGCACTTTGTAGAAGTAATATTGGCAAAATACAATATTTAAATATTTTGAAAGCTAATCCCAAAGAAAGTGCTGAAAAAGAAATGGGATAAAAGACACCTTTCATTTTTATCAGGATAATGACCCCAAGCATATTAGATTAATAAAAACTTCTCCCCAACCATCAGTTTAAAATTTCCACAGCCTCATCCTGTATATTCCTTAATTAAAATATGATATTTAATTTTTGACCAGGGGGAACTAGGATCCCCTCTTCCTACAAAGCAAATATTTATTATGGCATATCTAAGGAACAAGGATGCAAAATTAAAATATTTTTGGGTCTTTTTATAGACAAAATTTGTTTAAAAAAAACATAGATTTCTATCGAAAATTTTATATCTCCATTTAAAAGTATAATTTTTAATTCGAATTGTGGAATAACAAGTTAATCGTCTGACAGTATCAAATGACTCGAGGGATTACTTCGGTACTTTTGAATATTAACTTAACTTATCCATCCCTGCTAAGGAACTATTTATCGAGCGCTTTCAAGCTTCGTGGAAACGATATAATATGAGGTTCCGTCTATAATATTATATTGTATTACTGAAAACAATATAACAATATAGTAATTTAGAAAATTTTGTCTAATCAAATAAAAACATTTGAAATGACGTCATAAATATATAACGTAACATCACTTTTGTTAAAAAAAATTTAAAACTTTTTTTTGTTTTTACGAATTTAGATTGCAAATTATTAAAATTTTGGAGTAAAAATTATCAGAAATCTATTTAATTATTATTAGTATTGATGTAACGACTTTTTGGCTTCAGAAAATTTAAATCTTGAAAAACGTAACCCACATAACTTAAAAAATATTTACCACAAATATAATCTTCTTTGTAGGATAATTCGTTTTGATTTTAAAACGTTTTTTTTTTTATCCTTTAAAGTTATGAAAAGTGATGTTACATTGATTTGCATTTTCGGTGACGATATGTGTGTCAACGTTTGGTAATTCCTTTTACACAATAAATAATATATCTGTTTAGTAGTTCTTTTTACATACTATAATAAATATTCACATTATACTAAAAAAATGTGATTATGTTTGAAGCCGATATTAAATAGTTCAAACCATACCATATACAAGAATTATAATAACTTTCTTGGCGAGAGTAATATGCTTCATGAATTGGACTTTTCGACTATTTGCATATCAAAAACTAATGTTAGTGAATTATCCAGTGTATCCTTCATTATTTGGTAGAATGCATTAAACTTAAATCTTTGAACCCTTTAGTATTTTCTTAACTATAGTTTTTAATAATGATGGTGGTGTTAAAAAATAAAGTAGCATTGACGGAATCTCGCTTATTTTTTATTTATTTTTTTATTGAATTATATTTCAGGTATTATTAATTGGTGGTCTTTTTTTGTGATCCCGGGGAGAAATTTTGGTAAATATAAGTCTTGTTAATAAATATCTTGCTTTATCATTTCCTTATTTTTATTTAATAATATATTATTTTTACATTACAAATCTTTTTCGCTATCTTTTATCACTACACTTGTATGATATGATCTATGAATGCGATTCCACAGTTTCAGACTTTTCGGAGAATATTGTATCTTGAAAATTCCGATCAGTTTTATATCAGTTATTTTATTGTAGTTAACTGCAACACAGCTATTACATGTTTCTTGACTACAATTGGCAGTATAAACAGCGGCAGTTGTGATTTTGTAAATGCCAAATATGAACATAGTCGCGATCACTTTAAAAGAAAAATTTTAAGGTGACGCATGCAAAAATGTGGCAATAATATTTTTAGAGTTGGAACTTGTCTTATCACTTTACATTCTTTACATTTTCGTTGATAACGAAGGCGACCCACCTGCAATTGATTTGTGATCGATATTTCTGAGATTAATATATTAAATGAAAATGTATTTTGAGTTATTAAACAACTTTTAAAACACACATTTTAGAACTCAAGTTAGCCCACTCCAGTTATAATCAATTTATTATTACTTTTAAAATCAACATCCCGCATCGGAAGCAAAGCGCTCTTTAAACACCCTGCTTGCTACACTCATTCAAACTCTTAAATATTCATTCTAAGATGACGACTTTTCATTTGAACTTTTTTTTTATAAAAAAAGGTCAACGCGTGAACCGATTTAATTAAAATTTAATTGTTAAATGATTGTCCGCATAATTGTTTGGATGATGGCTTCTGGTGCAGAGTGTATCAGACAAACAACGTTTTCGTAATAATTTTTTACTTTCTATTCAGTCAATTTTCTAAGTTGGCGTTTTTTCTTTGAAAAGAAAAACAAACATGAATCATTTCAGTAAAAATTCCATTGATATTTTTTGTATGACTGATGTAAAACATTTGAATAATTGTTAATTAAATTATAATGAGTGTGTTTTTACTTGAAAATTTGAAGCAAGAAATTGTTGCAGTCGGAAAAAATAACAGATTTGCATTTTTAATCTTAAAAATTTGTGCGTATTGAAATGTGTATAAAAATAATTAAAATACAATGTTTTGTAAGTCGATTTAAGATTAAGTGGTACTCTATATGAAAGTTATGGTGGCTGTCGTGTGCAAGTTACCTAACCGACTACATTAGGGTACCAACAGTCACTTTATTAGCTACGTGACTAGTTACTTTAACATGGGTTTGTCCTAGGAGAAAGTCTATTGCCACTCAACAGCTACATAGTGTCACTATTTTACACACACATATCACCTCCAAAGTGTAACTTTAGGGCGCACACAACCACTTTACTGGTAGTCAGTTAAACATTTTTTATATCTTCTTTTCGTCTTCTTCCCGCTTACCACAGAGTCAGTAAAGTGGCAAATGACAATACGCTCGTTGGTGACTGATGGAGAGCGACTGGTTACTATACACCCATGAATTTTTCTGTCTAAAAGCGGGTTAAATGCCACTAACTAAACTGCTGGGATGTTAATAAGTTGTAAACAGAATAACATATTTAAACCGTATTTCAATCATACAAAAAAAAAATTTATCATATTTTGTTTACCAAAAGTCATCTATCGCGAATTTAATTAACAATTTACTATACATAAGTTAACTATAGACAACGACAGAATAAATTTAAGCGAATTAACTTGGTTTACTTAAGCGTGCAAAATATATTTCAGTTCCAATTCACAAAATAAATGGATTATCGTCTCCCTCCTTCTCAGCATTAAAATTCTGCAATAGTCACTGTAATAAAGACCAACGCTTCTCGCTTCAGTTCAAAATATTCTTACATTAACTTAACTATTCCCAGTTTTATTTATTATACCCTTCACCAAAGGTGTAAAGGGTATATATAAGTTTGTCATTCCGTTTGTAATTCTCACAATTTTCGTCGGAGAGCAAAAAGGTTTACATTTTCGGGATCCTTGTAAGAAATGATGACGATAGGACCATGTCCGTCTGTCCGTCCGTCCGTCCCTCCGTCCGTCCGTCCGTCCGTCCGTGTGTCGGTTGAAATGGCGTTTATGAAGCCCACCGATAACTGACATATATAATATATATATCAAACGATCGGAAATGCTTTCGAGAATTTTGCTATTGGAATTCAGCAAGATCGGTTCATACAATGCGGAGATATGTTAAAAAAACCGGTTTTTAGAACCGGTTTTCCAGTTTCTGAAGCCTCTGTATATACTAGGCACTTCGTTTTTACAAAGAAGTCTCGGACATTTTTTTCTAAATTTTTGTTCTGAAAAAATGAAATAAATCGGTTCAATAATAACTGAGATATCGGACAAAACGCATTTTTTATTTTTTGAAGCCCTGGTTTAAGCTATAGATTTTTATTTTTATACAGATCGGTCACAAATATTTTTATAAAATTTCAGTTTTTGGAATCAGCAGGATCGGTTTATAAATGGCGGAGATATGCTTTAAAAACCGGTTTTTGGAACCGGTTTTTCAGTTTCTGAAGCCTCTGTATATACCAGGGACTTCGAATTTTTAAAGGGGGCTCGGAAATTATTTTCTGAATTTTTGTTCTGAAAAAATTAAATAAATCGGTTCAGTAATAACTGAGATATCGGGGAAAACGAATTTTTTATTTTTGAAGCCCTTGTTCAAGCTACAGATTTTTATTTTTATATAGATCAGTCATAAATGTTTTTATAAAATTTCGTTTTTTTTAATAAACCAAATTCGTTCATAATCAACAGAGTTATGGCCCAAAAACAAATCTGTTAAGAATATAAATACACACACAAACATGTATATTAAGCATTGTAATGACTAATAGTGACGTTTTTTGTTTTTTTGTATAGACAAGTAGTTTAGTTAGAAACAGCAGTCATATAATGAATAACAGTGTTGTTGTTCTTTGTATATGCAGTCTGTACAAAAATAAATAGATATGGAATTGTTGTTGTTTATTTTTTAAAACTAAAACATATCTGTTAAGAATATACATAAATACATACACAAACATGTATATTAAGCATTGTAATGACTATTAGTGACGTTTTTGCCTATAAGACAAGTAGTTTAGTTAGCAACAGAAGTAATATAATGAATAACAGTGTTGTTGTTGTTCTTTGTATATGCAGTCAGTTTGTATATACACACATAAAAAAATAAATAAATATGGAATTGTTGTTGTTTATTTTTTAAAAGCAAAGCCTGCTATGATTGTTTTTTTTATATATTCAAATTTTCGTAGTTTGAAAAAAATTTAGATTTATATATGTGAAAATATGAAAGCATACGTTAAGGCGAAAATTAATTGTCGGTAATATGGTAATATGATGTCGATAAGATAGTAAGATGGTAATATGGTAATATGGTGAAGGGTATCAAAGATTCGGCACAGCCGAATCTTTTTTCAATTTCATTTTTTTATTTATGTTGGCTGTCTAAAAATTTATTTTATCTCTTTCTTTCCATTCATGGTATTGTTAATGATTTCAAGTATATCTTGAATACCGATTTCACATGAAACACATCGATTTAACGTAGCCACTTTGAAGAGCTGACAAAATTGCTACGACTTTTAGGTCACAGCATATACGCCACATATGTTTAGTATAGCCAACCATATTCAAAATTCTTTCCAATGTTTCATTTATATCAGTGAAATAAGCGATTAAAACCGACGGTTTCGAATTGTTATTATAAAGCAAAACAGCTTCTAAGCTAAATTTTGAACTATTAATAAGAAGCAAGGTTGGTTACCGTTACCGCTGAAATACCCTTACCGCTAAAAACTATTCAACTTGACTACAGTTAACGAAAAAATACCGTTACCAAAATAATTGGAGATACTGTTACCACTAAAATACCGTTAAGGAAATAACCGAAAATACCGATGCTAAAATACCGTTACCGAAGTAGGCCAAAATACCGAAGACGATAAAATACCGATATTTATCGGTTTAAGAAAATTTTTTATTTTTAATAATATTAAATAATATTATGGGTATCCTAGAACGACCTTGTAACACTTAACTCCATTCTATATTTCTTGGTTATGAACCGATAATCGAAATTCCTGAAACAACCGTTACCCTTAAACTATCTTTACCGAAATAGCTTGAAATACCGATAACGTTAAAATACCGTAACTGAAATAGCTCATAATATCATTACCGCTAAAATACCCTTACAGAAAAAATTCAAAATACCATTACCGTTACATTTTTGAATCGGTTACCAACCTTGATAAAAAGTCTCCAATCTTCTTTCCACTGAATTTATTAACATGACCACCTCAGTTGAATGTCAGAATTTGTAATGATGTTTAACGTTTTCTGTACACAGTGACCCTCCTACCAGGTGCCAAAACTTCCGATTAACGACAAATTTTACAGAGACATAGAAATTCAACTTTAAACCTAAAATACACATTTATGAGAAAGTTTTAGCTGCTAGCATCAAACACTTGGTGGGTTTGAATATACTAACTTGATACTTTCATTTGGGAAATGACCTGCAAATTGTGTCTTTCTTCACAATCAAAATCGTCTTTTAGATTCAAAATAGTTTGTCACCCTGTTTATTTTTGAATGAATCCAAGTGCTTGCAGCAAGTCAGACAAATTTTTTATTCTGAAATTTGTTTCTTAACTTATAGCGAAAAAGTGGTTATATTTTTCAGGCATTATTATTATATTAATAATTAAATATTTTTTTATAATGTTTGTTGAACACCAAGTACAATCATTTCAATAATTATTCGAATAGCCATTTCACTACTTCAAGCCAAGTTAACAATGAAACTCTATCAGTTATGTTAAAATAACCCAACAATTTAATAAAAGAGAGGGAATGAAATAAGAGTTTCATTAAAGTATTCAAAGAGTTTACAAATAAATTAAATAATTAAAAGAGAATATGATAATTCTGGCCAGTTGAAAGAGTGAGCACCCAACTCATTTGTTGACTATTAGCTTGGTTTATGCATCAACGGTATTGCCACAACAACTTGCTACTGCTAATGTTAGTCTATCTATTAACGCCGCCAGTTACGGTTTGAAATAATAACGAATTAAAAGTCGGTCGGATGCAAAATAACAATAAATTGTGTAAGAAAACGATAAAACGTTGAATATATATGCGTGTGTATGGGTGAACTAGTGGTGGTTCTTTAGAACAAAGTGAGTGAGTGGAATGAATGAAAGAATTAAAAGTCAATTTTGTAGTGTTTATTGCAAAACCAAATAGAAATATAAAATCAAACACAGGTAGTAGTTACGAATGTTAATAAAACGTATGAAAATGTTAAAGTGAACATGTGTTTGTTACCAATTTGTAGTGTATAAGCACGTCTATGGCAGTAGCATAATATTACGAAATTATAGAAAATAAAATTAAAAAAATAAATATGATTGAAATGTTTTTATAATACTAATGTTAAACTTAACTTATTTGAACGAGTACATTATGTATCATATTTGTTTATGTTTTGTTTGTTTATTTGAAAAAAAAAAGAAGCTACAATAAAACTGGGCTTAAACAAAAGTGTAAAAAAATGAAAAAAAAAAAACGACAAATAATGTAACGTCATTAAAAAGAGAGTTAGTTCTTCTTTTTGCTTTTGCGGTCGTGAGTTTATATGTATTTGTTAACGTAAAAATGATCAAGAACAGGGTTGGAAAATTTTGTTAGGAAATGTGCTATTGAGTACCAAATTTGATTTGCCAGCTTCTAAAATTCAAATGATTTTTATTCTAATCTGAAAGATAATTGATTGGCCGATGTAAAAAAAATTTCGTTTTAAAGAATCAGCTGGTGAGGAGCCAAAAAGTTGACCCCTAAGAAATAGCTTTCTATGACAATGATGGCAATTTCCTTAATTTTTACTTTAACCTATAACTGTGAAAGCGAAGCCTCACAAACCCCTTGAGTTTTCAAATTTTCGTGAAATTTGATATACATGGTAGATCTGATAACAATTTGTGCCCTTTCAGAACAAAATTTAATACTTTAAACATCTAATCTTTTCAATTAGATATTTATCTTTTCATAGTATTTGTTGTACTGTCAAATAAACTTCAAACTGTAGTAACCTGAGTTTCAATAACAACCGCACACAAAGTTCCATCCCTGATCAAGAGTATTAAAACGTATTTTTTTAACACAGACTTCGGTTTGACTGTTGATTTTCTTAGCTGGCTAACTGACTTGTTTTCAAAGTAGTTGTTAAATAAAAAGAGAATATAAAAAAACAAACTCAAAAAATAATACAATCAAATAACAACAATCATTTCTACCTTAGTGATTTTTTCGGGGCGTTGTCATTTAGACGTTATTTTTTGGTTACAAGTAAAAAGTTTTAATAAAAGCCTAAATAACATATAAAATAAATATTTTATTTCAGATTTAAAAAATAATAAAGTATTAAAATACAAAAATAAATATTGCTAAATATTAGTAAGCAACTAAATAAATTGCTGAAATTGTATGTTACCAAATACCAAAAGAAAACAAATCAAATTTCCCGATAAGATAAAAATAGTGACAAATTCCTCGCAAAGTTACTCACACACAACAAATTGTTTTAATAAAAATAATAAAATACAAAAAAAAAAACAACGGTAAATATTACACTGTATGCATTCGAGTGTGTGTGTGTATAAGATAATTATTAATTGGAGCATAATAACAAAATAAACAATTTAGTAACAACAAAAGTTTTTGCATTCTCTCTACTCTATATACAACACATAACCTTTGATTACAATACGTCTGTAAATAAATAACAGTCATTATTTTCGCCGTCGTTGCCGTCTTTATTGTAATTGTTTATTTCTGATGTATTTGCAGCGAAAACACCTGTAATTAAACGTAAGTTATACACTGACTGCGTATTCACTTTCTGTTCAGTTTATTATCGCTTTCATTAACTGATTTTGTTTTTATTTTTGTATTTTTTTTATTTATTCATTTAAATTTTTTTTATCCATGGATGAGTAAAATAGTACGTCTATTCGCATACATAAATTTAACAAACATACTTACATACAAACTTGCGAATACAATACATACGTTGAATATTTATGAATTTTATTGTTTAGCATTTTATCACGGAATCTAAAGTGCATTGTAAAAGTGATTCATACTTATTAAGACTACTTACTATATGTAGACAGACACTTTTTTAGCCATAAACTAATATAAAGGTGACCATATCTGTAATTAATTAATTTGATTATTTTTCGTTGCTTCAAATATGGTTTTTATAAAACATATTCATATTAAAATAACCAGCAAAATAAAAAACAAGTTCTTAATATAGAGTTGATATTGAACGAAAGTTCTTTTTTATGATTCTTATATGATTCTTATATTAATTAAAATATTAATTTAACTTTGTTTAAAGCTATTAATCATAATTTTAAATGGTGTAATTGCAAGTTTCTTATCGATACTAAAAAACAACTATAATGGAATTATTGAAAATATTTTAGTTAGGGGTTGTGGAATGTCGTTCAAAATGTATTATATTTTTGGATTACTGGAATTGGAGGATATTTTCCAAAGCGATTTTTAAATATAGAGAAAAAACTTAATATGCTTAATGTCTTCCGCACAAACCATTTCTTCGCCTTAAAACTATAAGTCAGATGCAGTAAATTTCAGATTCCTTGGTTCTAATGCTTCTTCGAATATTTGTCAATAGGTAGGGTACTTGCATCAATAATTTCATTTTAATGTCATAAAACTTTATGGACAGTAGCTGGTAAATCGTACCACAAACAATCTTTTGAATAAAGTTATCTTGTATTATGTGCATATTCTTAAAACATGAAAACGTTTGAGAAGTTCTATATTCAGTACAGTTATTCGAGCCGTTATTTCCGAGTCTCTGAAAAATCGTCTAGCGGTTTTATCGTCGTTTATATTCGCCCCTATTATGTATGTCGATAAAACAAAAATGGTATTTGTGATGTCAATATTGACTACAAATCTCAATATTGACAAAGTTTTGTAATTTTCTAAGACGATTTAAAGTCGACGTCGAGTTGAAACGACTCTGATTTTGTCGATACATTTTTTGATGTCGACTCAGAATGAAAGTTGGCAAAATTCAAGAAAAGTCATAATAATTTACCTTTTTTAAAACCGAAATATAATTATTTCTTTATTTATAATAAATAAATTATGCATTATTATATTTTTAGTCTTGGAACTCGGGTAAAAAATTACCTAATCCATAATAAATTAGTGAATGGAACTGGTGGTGGCTGAAAAATGTTGACAGGAGGTAGTAGCAGAGTAAATTTGACCTTGACGCCGCCAGCCCATAAACCACCCCAAACAGTCATTCATTGTTAGGCTTTTCAACAATCACTCGTGGATTCTCATTTGCTCAAATGCGGCAATTCTGATTGTTAACGAATCCACTGAGGTGAGAGTGTGCCTCGTAGCTGAAGATGATTTTCTTTGTAAAGTCACCATTCGCTTCTGTCTGTTAACCAATCATTCGGCGTCCAATATTTGTGTCAGGACTATTCTTCATTGGTAGATCTTTTACAACAATTCAGTGCAAAAAAAGACATTATTATGATAAATTTCAAAATAAAATTAAACAATTTTCACAAAATATTTATGTTGATACTTATTTCTTTTAAATTATCGATAACAAGTCGACGTCACACAATACTATTAGAAAATGTCGATGTCGACTTAATGTGACAACGAGTACAAATTGACGACGACGTCGACAATGACTTACATAATAGGGGTGATTATATCTATTTGATTTTGGCATATCGAATATATTCCAAGGGAAACATTTTTTAATTAATATAATTTTCTAATAAAGTTTTTCGTGATTAATTTCACCAGATTTTAGCGTTGTCAACTCAGTGCTTTTTTTATAGAACATAAATGATTTTTTCAGTCGAAAAGTATTAATGTTATGCGTAAAACAGCTAAGAACATGTTTCAACAAAGTCTTACAGCAAAATTACATATATATATATTTTTTTTATTACTAATTCATTTTTATTTAATTCGTTTTAATTGAATTTCCTAATTCTATTCATTTTATAGCACTGAGTTGACAACGCTGTTCATCATTTTCTACTATAGATTTTCTGTATTTTTTCTTTCTACTTACACTCGAATTAGCCAAAACTATTTCTGCTATGGTCATCCTAATTAAACATTCTGTAAAAGAACTTCCTTTTAACGTTGTCACACACACTTTTTGCTTACGAAAGCTATTTACATAAAATTAAACGACCGACCTTTATTTCAACAAGTTCATTACTCTATAAAATAATCAAATTTAGCAAAAAAGCAGGTTATTGCTCTTAAGAAAGTGTTGTTAAGTTAACAGCAAGTCCTTGTACCAAATAACACTTTTTTAACGATAAAATGTATAACTGTGTTGTCAATAATGCTGTTAATCGAATTCCTTATGTTGTCATAATTACTTGTAAATATAACACAGAAAAAAATTCTCTTATATTGTGCTCTACTTTTAAGGCTTAAATATGCCTGTAGTTATGTAGCAGTATTTAATCTTCTTAAACAAATCAAACGCCAACATATTTTTTGTTTTGTGGCTACAACGGTCATTTCTATATATAACTTCTTGTTTATATTCATTATATAAGTTATATTAAATGGAATGGTTGTGTTATTACCTCAAATTATAAAAAAAAAAGCCGTTCCCTTATATAAACATAACATTGTATCTATGTATGTATCTGTTGTTTCTTTCTAAAGCCCCATATTTGTCTAAAACCGGTTTGTCCACCAATTAACCACTCTTGCCAACTTTGCTTAAACAAATGTTATAACGTTTGTCCACCGTTTACTTGTTTTGTTTTGATCCTCAGTTTCTTTTGACTTTTATGTTTCATATATGGAGTACATGTGTATGCGTTAAGTTTTGAAGCAGAAGGCGGTTTTGGCGAGGGGATATACATACATATGTATGTATTCTTGTGGGTTCTTATTCTCACACAAATTAACAGTTTGTTATTGTTACGAATATACATATACTTATGTCAATAACATGTGAATTCTAAACAGGGTTTTACTTAAATAAATATTAGGATACGTGTATCACGATCAGCAATCATAGACCATAATTATTGTAAAATGTGCTATGTGAAGATGTTGTATAAAAAATTATATAAACGGTTAATATAAATGATTTAAAACAACTGGTATTTAAATTCAATCCATTAATGTTTTTATATGTACATAGAATTTATTCCTTTTATTAAATCTGTAGAATCTAAGTTTACTATAATTTTATGATTTTTGCGAATATGATGATAATTCTAAAAAAAAAGAATTCTGCAAAATGTACTTAAATAAATTCCTTAATGTAATTATGATGTCAAGCTGAGAATATGTGTTGAAGCCG
This sequence comes from Protophormia terraenovae, assembly GCA_951394005.1. NCBI lineage: Eukaryota > Metazoa > Arthropoda > Insecta > Diptera > Calliphoridae > Protophormia > Protophormia terraenovae. The sequence continues at coordinate 43,579,491 of OX596074.1, read as the reverse complement.
TACCTTTAGATGTGATTGCTGTTCCTTTGAAATCTACCAGAGTATAAGAGTCACCATATACCGGCGTTTGAACTTTGCCTTAGTGAAATTGTTTGTAACTAAATATGCAAGTAAATATAGTTGTATTTTTAAGAAACAATTACCGAAAGCACGAAGAAGGCGAAAAAAAACATAAATCAGATTAGTGTCCAGCAGGTCAAATTCTATCTAGTTCACCTGTATTTGTTTAAGGGAGGATTTTTCTGCCCAACAGTTTATTCGGCACAAATAAGTTGTATATAACCGTAAAGTATGCCAAGTTTCATCATAACTCCCACATATGTAATAAGATTATATTTGACTGCAAGAAGTTTTGTTTAATTATAATGTAAGGTCAAATTTTATGAGTATCTGTTCGAAATTGAACATACACTATAAGTCTCACTTCCGGGAATCATCAACATAATGTAATCAATTCTTTTTAATTTTTATTTCTAAAAAATTTCGGCATTCCTTCATTTACCTATTTTTTAGTCTGTTAGTCCGCTCTTTAAATTTTTCGAATTACTTCAGTCGGTTGAATCCTTCAACACATGAATTATGATTTACTTGGGATGTAGATATTTAGAAAAAATAATAGGCTATTGTATATTAAATATTTTCTCTTCGATTTTATTAAAAAAACATTCTCTTAGGAATTTTTGGTACTGTTATTTTTGATATTGTCAATACTAAAAATAATGTTTATTTTTAAGAAGTTTCTTTCTTTCCTTTATGCGCTTTCGTAAACATTTCAAGAAAAGCTAAAATATAATTTGTGCAAAATAATAGACATATTTTAAAGGATTATATTTTTTGTTTTAATTTACCTTATAATTTGGATAAATTTTCTGAAAATAATTAAATGTAAGGTAAATGAAATATTATTATTGAAAAAATATTATAAAATAATATTATTTTTACGAAATGATGGGTCGTAATGTACATAGCACTCCTTAAGAAAGGCGAATAGTGAAATAATTACGTGACCAAGGAAAAACACTTGATTTTATTGCAGAATTGCTTGGAAGGTCTCATCATTTCGTAAGAAACGCGATCAAGTGGAAGCCATCAAAAGAAACACGTGGTAGACCTTGCAAAATAACCGCTACCACGTATTCACAGATAGCTCTTCTAGTGAAGAAGCAGCCATTTCTATCTTCAAAAGCCGTTTCTGAAGAAATTGGTAACATAATTAGTGCTTCAACAGTCCGACGAAAACTTTTAGAGAAAGGTTTGCCAAGTTGAATCGCCAGGAAGTTACCATTTTTAAGCTCAAAAAACTAAGAAGCTCGAAAAAAATTTGTTACAAAAATTAAAAATAGTGAAGTTGATAATTTTAAGAACATTTTATGGAACGACGAGACAAAAATTAACTTGTTCGGGTCAGATAGTCGCAGAAATGTTAGATGACCAAATGGAAAGGAACTAAATGATCGTTATACAAAAAATATGATCGTTATACAAAAAAGATGTAAAACACGGCGGAGGAAGTATAATGGTGTGGGGTGAATTTTTTTGGCATGGTGTTGGCCCTCTTTATTAGATCACAAAATAATGAACCAAGAAATGTACCGTGATATTTTGAAGGATATTATGCTACCCTATGTGGAGAACAATATGCCACCAGAATGGACTTTACAACAGGACAATGATCCTAAACACTCCTCAAAATTTGTTAAATCTTGGCTGAGTGCTAACAATGTATCTGTTTTAGAATGACCTTCACAGTCACCGGATCTAAATCCTATTGAGAACCTTTGGGTTGAACTGAAGAGATGTCTAGATGGGAAGACATTTCGGAATAAAAATCAACTTTGGAAAGATGTTAAAAAGAAATGGGAGGCAATTTCTATAGAAAAATGCCCAAAATTTATAGAATCAATGCCCAGAAGAGTTCAGTGCATTTTAAACAATAATGGCGGTCATTCAGGTTATTGAATTAACTGGCATATTATTATAATATTCAATATTAGTAGAAAATTTAATTTATTTTAGTCTTTAATGAAAAAAATATATATTTGTTTAAGAAATATTGAAAAAGTCTATTATTTTGAATCATAGGAAAATGATTTTTTTTTATTTTTTATATAAATAAAACATTTGTGAATGGTGTATCTTTTAGTACAGTTCTTAAATAAATAAAAAATAAATTTAAATATCATTCATAATGGAAAATATTTACCAAATAAAAATAAGTCTATTATTTTGCACAGCACTGTATATGTTAGTGGACTTTATAAGGTCTCTTAAGTGATATTAACCCCGATGAAAACGCCTATTTTTTTTTTACTGATTTAATTTTTGCGAAACATCGTTAGTTATTATATATAGACCAGAGACTGTTACTAATGATTATGGCCACTTTGTTGACATAAAAAACCAATATGATCCAAGTATATGTTCTGAAACATTTTCATTATTCTTTTTTGAACGCCCTTTCCATTTGCAAAAAAAAATTATTTTTTTGCTCAAAATAGAATGATTATTTCATGATTAAATTGTACCTAACGAGGTCCAACGTTCCTATTACTAGGTTTGTTCGTTTGAAATTCTAGCAAAAAAAGGGAAATTAAAAAAAAATTCAAAAATAAACTTTTACTTGAAAAAGTAAAAAACGGAAAATAGTAAAATAAATTTTAGTGTCAATATAAAAATAACATTTTTATTTAATTTTTCACATATATGTATGTATATTAAATGGAAACTTTGAAACATCTTCAAAAATACTGGCATATGTTCCTTTTCAGATAATTTTTCACATATTTTCTTATATAATTATTTTTTTTTTTCTAAGGATGTGTATGATTTTTAGCCTTGTTGAATATCATCAATAGTTAATGTCCGTCCACATAAACTACAAGCTGATTTGGAAAATCACTTAATTTAATTTTGTACATAGAACTTGTATAATCCAGGGACAAAACCTATTGTTCAAAACCTGTCCATTATTTCACCTAGCTTCCATGATAATGTCTTTCCAGAATAGAGTTTGACCATTATAAATCTCTTAAATATGGTAGAATTCAATGTCAGTATGTGGAAAAATAAATGTCCATAAATGACCGCGGATCCCATAAAAAGGACCTTTCCGAAAATCACTTAAATCACAATACAATTTTGTACACGAAAGATATATAAAAGTATAAATTGCAATTCCAAAATTTACAAGACCTCACTCAAAATTGACCGCATGTTCCAAACAAAGGTTTAAAACAATTAAACATATTTTCTAATTATTCTGTTTCAAAACAAAATTCAGTAGGAATATGAAAATAAAATGTTTTACTAGTTTTACTCGTACAAAATATTCAAGTAAAATATAGCAAAAAAGAAAAATATTTTCTCTTGAAATGTTTACAACATTTACTATTTTTATGTACACAGAAACGCTTTTCGAGTAAAATACTTGTAAAAATGGTAAAACTAGTAAAAAAATCATGAAAAAGAAACGGACCTAATAATTCTCTTATTTTTCTCTAACGAGAGCATGGAAAGGTGAATAATCCGTCCTCTTAATAACGGGGTGGAAAGTCAGCTCTACGAAGCCTTGAATTTGGTTCAACTTCAGTAAGAAGTCTTGCAAGTGGGTTTGGATGATTCTGCAGTTTTGTTGTGTATTTTTCACTGCACTTTTTAAACTCATCTTTTAGGAACCTCTAAATCTCTATGGATATTCTCATTTCTTATATACCATGGTGCACCCGTCATGGTTCTAAGAATTTTCGATTGTGCCCTCTGTATAATATCGATACTCGTATTACTGACTGTACCCCATAATTGGATGCCATGTATGTCTAAATTGGTTTTAAAACGGTTTTATACAGGATGACTTTATTGCCAAGGCTTAGTTTTGATTGGCTGTTAACCACTGAATGCTAGAAGCTTTTAACTTCATATGAAGTCTCTTGGTTTCTATATGATGACGCCAAGTCAGTCGCCTATCTAAATGAATACCAAGGTACATATGTAACACGATATGACTGGGGTATACTTATACCATTAAGTGTAACAGGTGGACAGTTTCCTCTTCTTATTGTGAACGTAACATGGCAACTTTTCAATTCATTTACTCGCATACGCCAGTTTTTCAACCATGTCTCCACACGTCGGGGATAAATATCAAGTTGGCTAGATGCTATGTGTGGGTTTTCGTGGGAACTAAGTATTGCCGTATCATCAGTTTACCGCATACTGGTAAGTCAGAAGTGTAAATTCCTTGTGGAACACCTGCTTTTTTTTCAAATTCTTTTGTCACAAATTCGTTATAGTTTACACTAAAGAAACGATTAGATAGATAGGGCTCCAGCAATTTGTGAGTACATGGTGGTAATAAATATTTAATTTTATATATTGGATCTTGGTTCCAAACTTTGTCGAAAGCTTGCGCTATATCCAAAAAGATAGCTGAACAATACTTCTTTAATGCAAAACACTTCCTTATCTCTCCAGTTAGACGATTCACTTGTTCTATGGTTCCATGTTTTTCACGAAAACCAATTTGGTGAACTGGAACGATATTTTTATCGTTCAAGAATGGTATAATTTTCCTTTGAAATACTTTCTCGAACAGCTTCGACAAAGAAGATAGTAGGCTAATAGGTCTATAAGAAGATGGCATAATAGAATCCTTTCCTGGCTTTGGTATCATTTTAATCTAAGAAGTTTTCCGCATTTTTGGAAAAACTCCTAGTTTTAAGATCGCATTGAAAATTATTGACAGCACGATTATTGCCACATTCGGTAGGTTTTTAATCATTGATGGTGTTATTGAATCATATCCAGGTGATTTTCTAACATTTATATTTTCTTTGATAACCGTATTAATGTCCTGTGGGCTAACAACAATTGTATCATAGTTTGATGTAGTTTCGGGTGTCTCTCCCAATACAGTTATTTGTTTGAGGATTCGGTTGAAAGACTGAGCTTAAATAGCATACTAATAATTGTTCTTTGTGGAATTTTTAATACATTTAATTAATAAAAACACCTAAATATCCAAAACTGATTTTTTGGTGAATTTTTTTCCGAACCATGTTTTTTGTTACGTATGTAAAATTTACAAATTCTTGAAAAATTCCTTGACTTACGGCATTGTTCATACACAATGATGTAGGGCAAACAAGACCACACCTTTCTTGGATGTTTTATTATTATAATAATAATTGTATTTTTTAATAGTGGATTCCGGTTGCCGTATTTATTGAATCCATACAGGATCCCTTCAACTGAAAATCAGACAAATTATAATACTCAGTTTATTAAAGTCTTTGGGGTTTTAAAAACCCGTTTTCGATGCTTGATAGGAGAAAGTGGAATGAACACTTACCTGACAAAGCTAAATCTATAGTCAATGCTTGTTGTGCCTTACACAATATTTGCATTTATTACAAAAATAATTTACCTGAAATGGTGTTGGCAGAAGAACTTTTAAATAATGAGAATATTATTTATGAATTTGACAGCAACCTTTACGCTGCGGGACGAAAAATATGAGATCAAGTGGGAAATAATTTGTGAAAAATTTAATTTTTAATAATAAAAATTTTTTAGATTTTTGAAAAAAAAAAAAATTGAAAATAAAAGAAAAACGTTATTGGGTGGCGAAAAATATACTTTCTGAACTAAAGATATAAATTATTGAAACGTCTTTTTATTTTTTATTTGCACAAATAATTATAATAATAAAAACAATAATAATAATGAAAAACTTAATTAATACTCATTATAGATGATAAATGTTTCACTGCTTATGTCAATTCCTTTACTTCCATTACACAGGTCAACAGCAAAAAAAGGCTTGAATAACTACAATATATATTTGATGTATTATGGTTCCAGTAGTCCAAATATGGTCCAAATTTTAAACTTTATGGAGAGTTTTTTTTTTAATTTTTATGTAAAATTATAAATTTTTTTAAATGTTTTTCCACATAATTAATGATAACTCAAAAAGTGTTAGTCCGGTATTATTGAAATATATAAAGGGATTAAAGGTTATGTAAATTTATATTTACATAACCTTTAATCCCTTTATATATTGCGTTTCAATCGGCTCAGTAGTTTCGGAGTTATAATAAAAAATAAAACAAAAAATAAATTTTTTATGTGAAAATAGCAAGTTTTTTTGTTTTTAAAAAATCATTAAAAATCGAAAACGAAAAAAAACTGTTCAGATTTATTACTTTATCACAAAGCATTTTATTACTTGATGCATTTTCTATCTCAGATGCGTTTTTTTTTTTTTTTTTTTGATTCTAGGGAAATGTTGTCATCTCAACAGATTTGGTCGCAACGTCAATATTTGTTATAATGTTAACACCTTCTTCAATATTTGGTAGTCCTACTTCTTTACTAGGTCCACCACCAGTCTGAGGCATACTATTTATGTTTGCTGATTTTTATAATTTTGTTTTTTTCTCACATCGGTCCAAACCTATAAGAAAAATCAATCAAATTTGTTAAAATTAAAAAAAAAAAAAATTCTCAATACCGTCAATTTTCTCGACATTTTAAATCTTCAAAACACTTTCTTATGGTTTTTTTAATTAACTTTAAAAATATAGTTAACACTTTCTTTCAAACTGATAATTTAGCTATAGTGCAATACGCTTGTCGGCTATGATAATTGCCTGCTCAGTGTTTAGCAAATCATTAATTTTGAGTGGAAATGGTTAATACGAAATTATCTATAAATTCAAAAATTACGATTTAAGAAAAATAAATTAAATAATAATTTTTACACAGCACACTCCCTATAACGCTGTACATAAAAGTATGATGATAAAATTGGTAGTTTTCATCTTGCTTTTTTGTCCATCGTATTCCAGTGGTACACCAAATCTAGTCTGGTATCCTTGTGCTGCGCGTTTTCGGCATTTTTCTTTAATTTGCCTTTCAAGATACGGAAGAAAAGAAATGCGTCAGCTACTCCAACTTAAAATCAATTAATCTCATTTCTGGTATCTGACGATCTTTATTTATATTTTTGAAATAATATCCAAGTTATATCAAGAAGATGATAAAATACTCGGTTTGTCCACTTTCTAATCTATGATAATTTTGTCTCAATTCAATATTTTTTGGTTTTTCTTTTTTTTTATCAAATCAATTTATTGTTAAAGGCTGCTCCAGGAGAAATTTCTGACGAGTTCAGCGTTTATATTTCATCACGACTTTCTCATCAGAGAGTCTTTGTTTTTGCATACAGCTTCCAAATTTGCACATTTGCTTATCCCTCCATTATATTCTTAATTTTTGAACGGTCTCAAAAGTTCTATTGAGAGTCTGTTAAGATAAAGTCTGTTACAGTTAGGATAATCCTTAGATCTTTTATCTTTATGGTTGTAATGTATTATTTCACGGATTTTATCTTTGGTTTTTTATTTCATTAAAAAGCAACGGTTATTTTTATCGTATCTCGCGAATTTGGATGATTATAATACGTTATATAAAAGAGAATTTCTATAAATTTATGCAAATTAATGAATTTAACTAACTCCTCTCTAAATTGAAGGTTTCCTTTTTTTCTTGGACCCCTTTCAAATTCCTTAAATATAAATGAAGTCTAAACATATGTATTTTGCGGCCTTCACGAGTCTTTTTCTCTTCGCACATCGAACAAAATTTTGTTCGCACATGCATTTGTTTAGTGTGGGTCCAACTTCTTGTTCGAACACCGTTGTCTATTGTTCTAACACAGCACAAATATCGTCCTTAAGATTTTGTGCTGTATGATTCTTTGTTGTATTTTGCACTTTGAATTACTTTCATTGACATCAATAAAATGAAGCCAAACTTCACTTTTTTTTTTGAGACATTAATTTGTATGAATTTATTTTTAATTTTTAGCATAAAACAGATTTCGTTCAATTTTTCTTTACACTTTCCAATTAGATATATTTTTTTTAACTTTTAAGAAACATTAGTAATGCCTATTAAAAAATCTAAAAATTCTTGTTTAGATCGTCAAATTCCATCTAGTCTACATATTTTTGTTTAGAGAAGAAAGAAAAACTATATTTCTACTTAATTGTAGTTATACATAGTAATTTTCACTCAACTGGGAATAGAATCAACATTTGTGCATCAATTTAAATGATACATGCCTTATTTTATTCACAGTATTACTAGCTTTAAGATAAAGATGATGATTTAGATGAAATCTAAAAAAATTTTAGTAAAAAAAAATATTAAATTTGGCATGAAAAAATTGTTTTCGGACACTAATTTCAAAGTGACTCCGAAACTATTGAGCACATAAAAATTAAGTTTGGGTGTCGTGAAGATATTTTTAGTCTGCATTTTTTTGATGTATCACTTATATCAATCGTGCACCGTTCTAGAGTTATGGTGAAATATACTAGAGTAAGGGCCTCATTATAGGCGATATATTAGACATGCCCATAAAAAATCCAGATCTAATGAAAAAAACTGTTTTGTACATCAAAATCCATCAATTCCAACAATTTTTCTTTTAGGTAGGATGTTTTTGTCGACCAGTGTAATTGATACATTTAAATAATTTCTTGAAACAAATTAAATTGTGGACAAATTTTAACCATATATTGTTTGCACTTACAAAATGCATTTGTTTTACAGTTTTATTGAATTATAAATCACACTACCCATGACAATTTTCTTAAAGTAAACTGTAATTCTGCATGTGGGAAAAGAACATTTATGTAACAATAATCAACTTTTTATTTCCGCCATTTAGTTAATTTATTCTCATTCTAAATATTTGCATTCATTTCCTTTCTCTTATTTATATTGCAGGTACAAATATGTTTACAACACAATGAAGATACGATATAATTCCCACATTCAACCAAGACTAGAATAACATTTTTGATAACAATCATATCTTTACTTTCACATCATAAATTATGGCCAAAATGACTGAATTAATTGTAACATCTACAAAAACAACAAGCCAACAACAAAATGCTCCAACAAGATCAGAAAAACGAAAAAAGAAAATTAAATATCGTGACAAAATGAAATTTATAACAGCCATAACAGTAGGATTAATTGTAGTTATAATAAATAAATTAGAAACATATGGCGAAAGCAGAGGGAGAGGAGGAAGTAGTGGAGTAATGGCACAAACAAGAGATCCAAGATTTTATTCAAGAGTAGGCGTTAATGACTACCAATGGCCAAATCCAGGTGATCCAGATTATAGGTGAGCACACTATGTTTTTATTTAGATTGTCATGCTATGCTATGTGTTTTTTTTTTTTCTGTATTAAAAAGAGAAACTTAACTTGTCAAATCTGTTTTGATTATTACAAATTTTATTATTTTTTTTAGAACCTATACATTTAATGATCGCCGTTATGGTCATTATCAACCAAATGGTTATGGTGGCAATTATCCCGGTAGAAATCCGCCTGGACAATATCCACAAGGAATGCCAAATGAAGATCGTTTTCGTTTTGATCCAGTAAGTTGAAATTAAATTAAAGAGAAAAAAATAATAATGTATTTTAATAAATAGATTTTCATGTTTTCATCTCATGTATCAACAGTTTGTCATACATGCAATAATTGTTTATATGATGAGAACAATGAAATTAATTCTATTAAGTTAAAGAATATGATCATCTAATGACATTATTAATTGTATACCATACTCGTATAAATGGAGGGCACCCAATATCACAACGTTAATTAAATTTGTAACGCATATGACCATTAATGATTTATTCACTGTGTTCATGTTTTAATTGTTTTTATCAAACTTGTCATCGCACAGTGGTGCGATTATGAATGAATATCGCTAAATAATTTGTATTATAAATGAAATTAAATTATATATATATATATATATATATATATATATATATATATATATATATATATATATATATATATATATATATATATATATATATATATATATATATACACTCCGTTGCAGAACTATAAATACACACTATTATTGTGGATTTCTGGAGATATAAAAGTCGTAGAATAATGAAAATTGGCAATATGTAAAAACAATTGAAGTAGAAAATATTCTTGTGAACAATTTCTACTTTGAATTTTTGTATGTATTTTAAGGTGAAAATGACTTAAGCCCAAATTACAATAGCGCGTAGTCAGCAACAGTATCAGCAAAAATTATCAGCTGATCACTGTCAGCACAACATGTTGCTGCAGTTATAATTACAATTCAGCGTAGGCAGCCAGAATTTACAACCACCATCTAGCTTTGTTCTACTTGTGTATTTTAGCCTCTCATTTATTTGCTCACTCTCTTTGTCTCGCTCTCAATCTGAATGCAGCGCAGTGAATTTAGAAACAGGGCTAAATGAAACAGCACTGCAAACTGCTGCTGACTAAATGTAATCAACACCATAACAAACAGTGCATTCTAAATAATCAGCTGATTATGGCAGCACACACTGCTGCTGACTACGCGCTATTGTAATTTGGGCTTTAGCAGTGTTTCATAACTATAAATACACTTAAATAAAAACATCAAAATTTTTAAAACGGAAAGAACAAATTATAAAAAAAAAATTAAAATTAATAATGAGTACGTACAATTGTATTTTTAAATATTGAAAACAAAGAATACTAAGAATGGAAGGCTTGTCAAAAAAACCTAACTCTGTTGTCAAAAAAACCTAACTTTAAGATTGCCTTAGTCAAATTTTATTTATATGTATTAGTGCTGAAACCACTTTCACCACACATTATAATCATACATAGTTGCACAAAAGAGTATTAACAAATTATTAAATATAATTCATCACAATTATATTCGCAGATTTTTATCTTTTGATGCGGGTGACATCCACAAATAGTAATGTAATTACATTTCTTTGCTTTTTGTTGATGAATATGAAAATAATTTAAAATTATTTTAAAATTTGTTTTATTTTTAATACCAAAAGTAGCAACATTGTTCGTTCAATTTAAATTTCAACATAAAAAAAGGAATGTCAAAAATAAAATAAAAAAATATTTTTTCAGTTTGTGGAAAATATTCGTGTAGCGGGCGTGAAAGTACAATAAACGTGTGTGAAAAAATAATAAAAATATCGTGTGTTAGTGCAAAAATGTGTCGCGTGTGTAATTTTCCTTAAATTTTAAGGAAAATATTTGTTTATTTTGTGTTGTTTCTCTCTCTCACAAGTGTGTTGAATTCACACAGAACTTGTATGTGAAGAGAGAGAAATGTTGTTGTTGTAGGAAAGAGTACTATTTTCCCTTCTTAGTATTCTTTGATTGAAAAAATTTTCGACGGCGTTCACTTTACCAGTGTTGCCATCATGTTTTCATTAACGCCTACTCATTTTCACCTTAAAATACATACAAAAATTCAAAGTAGAAAAAATTTGTTCACAGGAATATTGCCAATTTTCATAATTCTACGACTTTTATATCTCCAGAAATCCGCAATAATAGTGTGTATTTATAGTTCTGCAACGGAGTGTATATAAACCCATTGTTTATATGGACCTTTTGTGTATCCTGAAAAGAAAATTGTAGAGGAAAATTGCAATACGATGTAATGATATTCAATACATATGAGTCTCAATTATCGGGGATTTTTCAATTAAATGAGCCTGAGCCGGATACGCTATTACCGTAGCACAGGGGTTCCAAAACTATTTTGGAAATAGTATATTAAATTTGATCAAATTTCTTCCGATCATGATCCGAAAAATGAAAAATTAAGATTTGAAGCGCTTTTTTAGAAAAATAATATTCATATTTAAATTAAAATAAAATTTAAAGAACAAAGATATCCTATTGAAATTTTGACACAATATATAGATAAACTTGTTCTAAAATTGATGAATTAGAAAAACTCCCACTTTACTGTACGAAAATGGCCAAAATGTCAATTCGGGAAAAAATCTTTCAAAAATTTACTTTTACATTTAAATAAGAGGTGTCTGTCAGAAAATACTTTTTGGGTGATTTTCTTAAGGTATGTTCAGACTAGTCAAATATTTGACCAAAATAACGTAACCACTATATAAAACTTTTTATAACTTTTCTATTTGAATTGGAAAATATTTCTTACTTATATTAATCAGAGCTAACATTTAACGAATCTTGTTTGACGCTGATTTCTATTACGAAACATTTGCAAGATCAATCAACGACAAATAATTTTTTTTTTTTGTAAAACTAGTGGTCACGCAAATTTGGTAATATATTTGACAAATGTGAACGTAGCTTTAGATATGAAGGTATTTAATTAAAATAATTTTATGTTGATCCCATGATGATTGCAATTTGAGAATTTAAAAAAAAATCAAAATTGACAAAGTTTGTATAGGGCTTGTGAGGAAGTCTTTGGCACTAGATTCTCCGAATTTTCTTTAAACGCATTTGCGTTAACATTTCTTTTGAAAACATTGAGAAAATGATATAGCCCAGAACAAAAAACAAATTTTATAAGTGAATAAATATTGCCACCTTTTTTGGGAAAAAAGATCCCAAAAATATAAAATTTTTCAATTCAGATTATTATAACTTTTATCGGATTCATATATTTATATGATTCTTGCAGATAAATTAATAAGAATTTTGTAAGAAATTTGATGAATATTTAAAAAAAATTAAGGTCAATATTTAGCTTGCCAAGTTAAAAAAGCGAGGCTTATCTGTATATAAAATTTCATATCATAAATGAATTTTTGGCGATTTTTTTATCCGAGATGGCCATCTTTGGAGGGCCACCCGCTACTCCCTGACCCACTAAAAATCTGCACTCCTCCAAATAAACTCAAAAATACCTCAACTCGGATCATTTCTGATATATCTCCAACGGTTCACAAGTTACAGAATTATTTCCAAAAAAAAAAAAACCTTTTGGAACCACTGTGCATACATTGTAATTTATTACATTTTTTAATGAAAAATTAATAATTTTTTCAAAATAAAAGCACAAGTATTTTATTTAAAGTATTATCTATCGGAGCTTACGACAAACTATTGATTACATCTCAAACTTACTTTTCTTCTCTTGAGACCAGGAACAAATATAGCAAATTTTTGATACTTTGTTCTGAAGTGAACGAAACAAATAGTATTCAGAAGAAGCAATGTCTTGACTATACGCCTGATGAAGCAAAACTTTCCATTCACTATGTTCCACATAGTTTGTAATTTGCGATAAATTTCTGATATTTATTTAGTGACATGCATATTTTTGCCGTTTTTCATTTTAAAAGCTCATTATATGTGACACACTTCAGACCCTAAACAATTAAAGAGCAATATCAATGATATTCTCCTCAGGTGTCGATTTTTCTGGTTGGCCGAACTTCAGAAGGGATTTTTCGAGCTTTAAATTATCAAAATGGATCAATTTTAAACGTCGAGTGTAGGGTTTTTATTTCACTTCCCGATTCCCGGGATTTTTTGTCGGGAATCCCGGGAATTATACACTACTAAAAAATGTGCAATTTTACCAATTTAAAATTCAGAAATTCTATTAAAAACGTTGATTTATCATTATTAAGCAAATACAATATTGCCGTGCATACAGTTCGATCTATAAAAATACACTAAGGCATTGATAATGGAGACCGGAGAATTACGACACAAATCTAATCAAAAAGATTAAAAATATTTTAACAGGAAAGATGTTAGTACTTATTTAATAAAAAATAGTAGTTTTTGGTACAAAGGGGTGAAATAAATTTTTCACATACAGTTACTTTAACTTCCAAAGAAAAAGTATGTTGTATATGTCGACGCAAATCGAAATTATAGCGACGAATACCGAAATCATAACGACGCAAATCGAAACGACTCAAATCGGGGCCTGAGTGTACTAGAAAAAAGAAATAAAACTTCATATATATTTGAAATATCCGAACAGCGTTGCCATTTTGGTCCGAAATTGGTAGATTTATTTTAATATTTGAAGGTTTGGTAGTTTGGTTGGTTTCTTCCTAATAATTTGAATTTTTGGTAGAATGATTTATACCCTAAATTTTTTTATCGTAAGAAATATAATAATAAGAATGATAATGAAAACTCAGCAAAAAGACGAACAAGAATTTAAAAAATTCAAGTGTTCTAAACTGAAATTATTTATTTTCCCTTTTAAAAAGGATATTTTCGAAGATGCGAACAATTTAATTTATGAAAAATTCATATTTATTTTTACAGGGAGTTTTCAATTTTTAATTTTATTATTGAATGTTTTGCTTGCATTAATATTCAAATATAATTTTTGGCAAAATTAGTTTATTTTGGTAGTTTTTAGACACAATTTTGGTAGGAAAAATATTTTCTTTGTGGCAACGCTGTATCCGAATGACAGCATGAAATTTTCTATCTAAAAGAACTTCGCTAATGCATTATTGACTTTAAGCCCAAAATTCATCGAATACAAACATGTATTTCTATTATAGTAAAGTCAGAAATCGATTATTTGATAATGTAATTAAATAAATCTCGCTTCAAAAATATTTCTATTCATAATTTTGTTTAAAAAATAAAGGATTTTTAAAACAACACATTTAATTAAAAAAATAACTAAAGAAATACTGTATAATTCTAAAAAGACCAATCAAAACTCCAGATATAAATTCCACAAATCTTCAAATGTATCGCATATAATTTTACATATTTCTTGATCCTTGTCTCAAATATAGCGTAGATTAAACAAGAATTTAAAAAAATTTAAAATTTTCTCTCAATCCAAATCAATATTTTTCTATACGAAACAAATCCTAGACAATAAAAAATAAGGTACTCGGAAATATTTTTGTGGGGCTTGAAAATATTAAATTTATTAATTAACCAATAGAAGTATTTTTAAATAATTTTCAATATTTACATATTGGAAATTCTTTACAATATTATAACAAAAATGTTGTCTTCAAACATATGTTTTAAATATATTCCCTGTATTTGCGTGCAATTGTATGAAAAATATAGTTTTTCTTATTTAGTTTTGATACTTTCTGAACAATATTGTATTTTTTTCCCGAATACCCGGGAATTCCCGGGAATGTCTAAAATAAAATCCCGATTCCCGGAAGTTGAAAAATGCCGGGAAATTAAAAACCCTAGTCGAGTGGCTTCCAATTTCCTTTAAATGAATTCAAGAGCATTTATTGGCTTGGAAATTTTTACTTGACATATACGCAATGAATCTGCAAATAATTTTTACGTTTGGCAACCAGACATGGTTTAAAAAAATGCTCCAATTTTTCGCCTGGCCTGGAAATTCTTTAACAAGTTTTCTTTTAAAAAAACGAAGAAAAATTCTCAACAATTCTCTTTTTTCGGTACTAAATTCCATATTCAAAACTTTAAAAAACTGTAGATAATAAATTGTCATATTTCTCTATGATCCTGTATCAATTCATCTAGTAAATGAATGGTATTTTAGAATTCCTCTACATTACTGTTAAGGATAACCGACATTCTATAAATTCTGATAGAGCGTCCTGATAAAAGGGGAAACCTGCGGTAGTTGATTTTATGGTTGATGCCTTAAAAACTATAATGGACATAGGCTGCTAGTTGTCTTAGTAAAATGACAACCATTAACCAGAAATGTCAGAGAATGTTCTTTCGGATCATAATAACAATTGCGACATCCAATATTTAAAATAAAAATAAAAATCTCTAAATATATCACCCTATATCGAACCAAACATTGCTTCTTATATTTTTAATTTAAATATCGTTTATTAGTCCTCTTCATACCACTGTTTGTTATTAGTCTGAGAAAGCAAAAAAAAAAAAAAAAGAAGAAAAAAAAAAAAAAAAACAATTATTAATAACAACCTACGGCCTAATAAGATTAAATACTTACATATGGTGGCGTACTTAGTTTAATGTATCTTGATCAATGATCATATCCCAACTAATTGAAAACATACATAGTATGCACACACACATATACATAACTCATAATTGAGAGTAAATAAAAATCAATACCAAATGTTTTTACAATTTAACACTTAAAAAGAAAGGCTTAATAAAAAAAAACTTACATAATATGATTTATCTTTTGCAGAATAATCCAAATGCAGGCCATACACCATTTCCAGGAATTTTAGCTGGTTGGCGAGAAGATCTTCAAGGCAAACAGAGACGTGATTCTTTAACCCTTGAACGTGATGTTTTTGTTACCACCAACTATGGTCAAGTTCAAGGCTTTAAAGTTTACATGTATGATAATCCCGATCCAAAATCATTTTATCGTCCTTATCATTCGACCGTTGATCGTGTAATGGGTGAATGTTCGGTATTTTTGGGTATACCTTATGCTTTGCCACCCACATTTGAGGGTCGTTTTAAGCCACCAAGATTGCATAGAGGTTGGCAGTTATTGCAAGCAGTAGATTTTGGTCCTGCTTGTCCTCAACCTGTAAGATATACTGGTGCAACCAAAGGTATTATGGACATGGATGAGGATTGTTTGTATTTAAATATATTTTCACCAAATGTAAGTGAATTTGTTTAAGCTCAAGGACAGTTTTAAATAGTTGCTGTATTTTTTATTTTAGACTGGTGCTGGTGTTGCTCAAAAGTATCCGGTAATGGTTTATATACATGGTGGTGAATTTATACGCGGTGCCTCTAATCTGTTTCAAGGTCATATTCTGGCTTCGTTTTATGGTGTGGTGGTAGTTACTTTAAACTATCGCTTAGGAGCTTTGGGTTTTCTCTCAACTGGTGATGAAAATTCACCCGGCAATTATGGCATACTTGATCAGTCGATGGCTTTAAAATGGGTATACGATAATATAGAATTTTTCAATGGCGATCGTGAATCCATAACATTATTTGGTCCTGGAGCTGGTGCAGCTTCAGCTGGTTTACTTATGGTAGCTCCCCAAACTAGAAATATAGTGAAAAGAGTTATAGCTCAATCTGGTTCAGCTTTAGCCGATTGGGCTTTAATACAAGACAAATATCGTGCTCAAAATACCAGTCGTGTATTAGGCCAACTATTGGGTTGTTCTTTGGAATCTTCTTGGAAATTAGTAAATTGTTTGCGTACTGGCAGAAGTTTTTATGAGTTGGGCAATGCAGAATTTCCACCAGATGTTGGTACTTTCCCCTGGGGACCAGTACTGGATCATAATTTTACAGTACCAGGTGATGGTTGGTATGATGGATGGCGTGAAAAAGATTGGCGTTTTCTATCCGAAACTCCTCTGGATCTATTGCGCCAAGGAAAATTCAATCGAGGTTTACAATACATGACAGGTGTTACTACACAGGAAGCGGCTTTCTTTTTATCACAAAATGAGAGTTTAGCTCCTTATTATGAAATTGATGGTAAATTCTTTGATCAAAAAATACGAGAGCATGTACTGCGATACAATTATACTCTAAATCCCAATGGAGTATATGAAGCCATTAAATATATGTACACTTATTGGCCAGATCCTAATAATAATACGATAATACGTGATCAATATATTAACATGTTATCGGATTTGTATTATCGTGCACCAGTAGATCAAATGGTTAAGATTTTGTTGGAACAAAAAGTACCCGTCTATATGTATGTTATGAATACCACCGTAGAAGCTTTAAATCTACCACAATGGCGCAAATATCCTCATGAGATAGAACATTATTTCCTAACGGGAGCTCCCTTTATGGATGTGGAATTCTTTCCGAAAAAGGCTCATTTAGAGAGAAATATGTGGACTGATAATGATCGCAATATGTCACATTTCTTTTTGCAAACATTTTCGAATTTTGCACGTTATGGGTAAGTTCGGGTTTCATAGAACATAAATGTCTTTTTTTTCTTGAGATATTAAAATTTATTTTATTTTATTTTGTTTCAGAAATCCTACACCTCAACAGGTTTTAGGTTTACATTTTGAACGTGCCTATCAGGGTGAATTGCGTTATTTGAATTTAAACACTACCTTCAACTCCTCGATTTTACTTAATTACCGCCAGACGGAATGTGCCTTTTGGACTCAATATTTACCGACAGTTATTGGAGTTTTGGTACCTACTTATCCACCCACTACGGAGTACTGGTGGGAACCTAAAGAGCCTTTACAAATTGCGTTTTGGAGTATGTCGGTGGCTTGTTTCTTTTTGATTGTATTAGTAGTCATTTGTTGTATAATGTGGAGAAATGCTAAGAGGTAAATATTGGGTTGTAAGAGGGAAATGAGTATTATCAGAAATATTTTTTATACTTACATAGAATTTGGAACCATCTGTTACTCCATATTCTCTTAAACAAACATTTTCATGGAAAAATGTATGTCGAAAGGATTATGGGGAAACAGAAGGACTCTATATATTATATTGTTGAAATTTATTTATCCCATAATTTAAAACATTTGTTTGTGTAATGTTAATTTTTTTTCTCTCCCACGCCAGACAATCCGACCGCTATTATGACGAAGATGTTTTTATTAATCCCGACGGCACCGAATACGATCATGAATCTCGAACAGCTGGTGTCGACAACAGCAACTTAGTAACAAATCATCATGTAATGCGATCACGTGATAACATTTACGAATACCGTGACTCACCCTCAACAAAAACTTTGGCCAGTAAAGTACTAACCGATACAACATCAATTAGATCCCCTTCATCCTTAGCCATGACACAAAAAACTGGCAGTCAATCATCACTTAAATCTGCCATATCATTAAAAGAATCAAATGGAGGTGGTACACTCATTGCCTACAATAGGCCTCAAGCACGCAGTGAAGCCTCTGCACCACCTTCAACCAGAATAGCAACAAACGGTAATACTGCACCCTTAACTCATGCAAAATCAGTAGAAGAGAAACGTTTATTACAACGTGAACCTATACCATTATCTTCAACGCCAGTACCATCAGAGCCCGCTTATACTAAACCCACAAAACCGATTTTACAAAGTCGCAGTACTACTCCTACACCTAGTGCTCGTACTACTACAACTACTGCCACCTTATCAAGTGGTTCGAGTGTGGTGCAACCTTTACCGGTGCCCGCACCTAAACCTCAAACACGTACTCAGGTGATTGAAGGTGTACCACAGACCTCAGTTTAAGAAACGGCTCTCTAAATGTTACAATATCGGAGGGAGTATAAATATTTATTCCAGCTGCTATTGTTGCATTTAGAGAGATTGAGAGAGAACACAAAGCAAAAAATCATAATTTAAATACAACAAATATAAGTTAACTAATTATTTTCATAGATACTTTCCCATTTATCACAACGATATACGTTCGTGTAAACCGTAGATATATCGTTGAGATTAAAAATAAACATTGAGGAAAAAGGAAAAAATTATGTTTCCTGCCAAATTTTGCAATGAAAAACTTTAAATCTGGAGGATTATTGCCTAATTCGATTTGAATGAGAACGTTTTCGAAAATCAATGTATTTTAAATACAATTTCGAATAAATTTATTTTTGCAATAACTCCTCTGTTTAATACAGAAAAGGATTCAGTGTAGCAATTTTTAAATGATTTATCCCTTTAGATTTTTACCCCAATTTACAATTTGTAGTTAGGAAAAGTATTAACTATTTTCTATAAATTAGTTTACTAAATATTGTTGTATTTAAATAAATTGATTTTTACTTACATAGTAATAAAAAAACCAATTAGCTAAACGAAAAAATGAGGAATAGAAAAATTTTATAAAAATTAGGAATTTTATAAAAATTTTCTAGTCCCATATTTCATTCGTTTTATTGAATCAGGCCCTATGGAACCCATTGTTTTGTTTATACATATGCACTTTATAATTATTAATGAAATTAAAATGTTTATTGATCACACTGTGCCTTAATTACAAGTTAAAGGTTTTTCAGTTTTAGAGAAAAATTTTTCTTGCTGTAGTTCTGACTTCGAAGGCGAAAAGTACAAAGAGTATTTAAAAGTTTTATACTATCTTCTCCTTTATCTCCTACGAACTTAGAATTGCAGCAAGAACAATTGTTGTGTGTGAACACCGACTAATAAAATAAAAAAATCAGTATAAAATTGTTTAATAGAGTGTCCCGAGGATAGCTTTTTTCGAGATTTCGATGTAGGAAGACCTCAAACGATGCGTAAAAATTTGCTTAATACGATTTTTTATTAAAAATTTGCTTAATACGAACAAATTTTTTAACAAATTTTAAAAAATGATCTTCAGTTCCCTACCAGCGATTGAAAAATCACGTATGCCATACATTTTGGTAAAAAATTTCGATTTTTTTTGAATGGGTATCAAAAAATTTATCATTTTATGCTGGTTATGGAAAAAATATTTAAAAAATGTTTCCTAGGATTTTGTTTTACTAGATGACTTAATGGTATTTTGATGAACATTTTTTTTTTTTTTTTGAAAACAAAAAACAAAGCAAATTTTTAATATTTTAGACTTAAAGGAAACAAAATCATAAAAGTCTTATCCATTTTTTAAGAAAAATATCGAACATTTTTTTGCATAATGTAATAATAAAACGATTTATGGACCAACAATTTTGCGAAAATTTTTTGAAATATTTTTTTATAATAAAAATTACGAATTTTTTTATTCCATTTCAACCCTTAACTCAATACTATTTTTTCGACGAAATGTTCAAGACCCGTAACTTTAAAACGCTGGTAGGAAACTGAAGATCAATTTAAACAAAATTTTTAATATTCTTTCCCATATTAAGCTAATTTTTACGCATCATTTGAGGGGTCTTCCTACAAAATTTTTGTCTACGGGTTACTCTATTGTGTAATAACATCAAATATTTTTTTCGTTTCAAAATCAATTTATGTAATCTTTAACTGACAAAAGTTAAGTTTTTTGATACAAAATTTTTATAATTTCACAATTATCATTTGAGTATTTAATAACAGTTGTAGGTCGCATTGATAGGATAGATTTATTATTTTGGAATAAAATTTTAATTTTTAAAAAGTTAATTTAATTTTTTTAAATAACAAGGAGTCCATCTTTCGTCATAAAATGCTTTCTAAACTTAATTATGAATTGTTAAATTTAAGTTGACATACAAATGCAGACTTTACAAATATTTAATATAATTTGTTTTATCAA
Organism: Protophormia terraenovae; assembly: GCA_951394005.1. Classification (NCBI taxonomy): domain Eukaryota; kingdom Metazoa; phylum Arthropoda; class Insecta; order Diptera; family Calliphoridae; genus Protophormia; species Protophormia terraenovae. Next base: position 43,558,450 of record OX596074.1, on the reverse strand, counting down.
ATATATTACAGATTTAAATAAATAAAAATACTCGTTTGTATTAAAATAACTATACTACGTTTATACGTTACCTATTTGCAAATAAAATAATAATAAACAATTCTCTGTTTATACGATAAATTGCCTTAATTAATTTTTTGCCATATGGCAAAAATATAATTTTTATCTACGGAACAAAGTAAAAAAGTTGCTAAAACTAGGCAAATATTTTATTAAAATTACGTGACCACTAAAAAAATATTTAACTGTAATTTGATTTAAGCAGTTTGTCCTTACAAAACACTTGCAGCAAACATATTTTCCTAAAACAAACACATTTTTTTATTTAATATTTGCCAAATGTGACCATAGCTTTACGTTTTGTAGTTTCACAAATCAAAAATTGTTGTTGTAATATAGTTATGTAATTGCAAATATAGAATGGGATTATGTGGAAAAAATTTTAATTTTACATAATTTAAAATGCAAATAAGACACAGGTATAAACGTAGTAATAGTTAATAAATTTACGAGTATAACTTTTTATGTACTATATATTAAGAGAATTTTAAAAACGTAGATTATTAAATACATGTTTATGACAATATCTTAATAAATTAGTATTTATATACAACTAGTATAAGTTATATAATATACAGTAAATACAATTTTAGATCTTTAAGATCTCAATAAAAATTATATAAAACTACATATTATACAATAAAAATAATTAATTAATTACCTATAATTACTAAAATAAAATTTTTATATTTAAAAAAAATATCAACCCCACGAATACAATCCATATCAAAACATTCCAATTTTAATTAGTTGTAATTTATTATTTATAAATTATTTTTAAATTATTATTACAGAATTATTAAATGTTCAATTCTATTTTTTTTTTTTAGTTTGTAAATAAATTAACAAAATTTACTTAATAAATAAATTTTTCTTTATTTTTTATACATAAGTAAGTTTTATTTTTAAGTTTATTTTTATATTAAAATTTTCTTTTTTGTATATTTTTTAAAATGATAATAATTTGCAATATTATTATCAAGGCATATCAGTGTAATCCGTCCAATTTTGTTTATAAACTGTATGTGTATGTTAATAATAATGTTTATTGTCTCGTATTATTTTACATATTTATGTTTGTATGTATGTAATTGTATATTGTCCAATTTTTTAAATGTTTATAAGCATTATATTACAATATTTATATTAATTATTTTTACGGTCAATATCACATTTTATTAAATAGTTTATAAACATTTATTTTATATGTAATGTAATTATCATTTAATATTAATATTTTTTATGATATTTTTACTTTAATTCATTTCATATTTTTATATATTTTTGTCTTAAATAAATCATCTTTGCCGTATATTTGTAATAAAAGAAATCATGTTGTGTTTGTCTTTTGTCCTATTTAATTAAATGTCTATTCTATATTTAAATGTTCATTTGAAATTATTAAACTATTAAATTGTTAATTTTGTTTTAATTTTTAAACTTAAAGCAGTTGCGCATAGTAAGTAAATGTCAGGTCAATTTTAATTGATGTTAAAAACTATAGAATAACATATAGAAACCCAGCAAAAAACGATGAAGTTCTTCATAAAAAAGAACATTTTCACAACTTCAAAAGTGGAACAATGCACATATTTTAAACTTTTTTGGAAGTTCTTAATAATTACTTCCAAAAAAGTGAAAATAAATTAATTTTTTGCGGGAAAAAGTGGTAATAACTTCTAACAAAATTCCAATTTTACAAATTTTAATGCATTTTTGTTATTATTTAATAGGGCAAAAACAGAATTTTTATTTAAAAATTTTATAAACATAGTTTTAAGAGAAGTGCTTCAAAAGCAATGAACAAGAAGTATAAAAGAAGAACATCCTACCAATGCCAACCATGGGTTAAAAAAAGAACTTCTGCAGCTCTTTTTCACCACTAAGTACTTCCTTCCAATGACAACACAATGTTAAAATCATGACTTTTTCAGTTCTTTTTTTGCTGGGAAGGAAAGTCGTCCATAAAAAATCTAACTAAGAATATGCCAGTAAAAAAACTAACTACAGGAGTAAAGAAGCATTATTAATGTCAGTCTTAAAAGAGTATTCATTCCACTTTTTAATAACTAGTACAAACAATTGAGTTTTTAAATATTTGGTATCGTTATTATTTCAATTATAAATAAACAATTTCCCATTTCAGAAACATGCGAGTTAATTTGAAATATCGAAAATATGCTCTTAAAATTAAAAAGACAGAAAAAAAAAACGCTTTTCATTTTTGAGATCAATTTTTACTGAATAAATTGATAGAGTAAAAAAAGTTTGTTGATATCTCGAAAACTAAAACCAATTATGTAAAAAAAAAGGAGAGAAGATTCGAATTCTAAGGTGCTAAATTCGAATCTTCGCCCCTTTAACCTTAGAAATAACTTTTTGTTGCCCAATTTAAAAACCGTTTATATAAACAGAGCTTCGAAAGAATTAATTTAATCTTAGCTTTAATCTCTTAAATCTTTAATTCTTAATTAAGAAATATTAGTTTTTCATTCCATAATACGATTCCCAAAAACACAATTATATAACTTCATTCAAATGCATTTGTTTGAATAGAATTCATAAAGAATTAATTCAATGGTTGTTAATTAAAAACTTCTCCAAATTGAATGAAAATATTTTTAATTCATTAAATTTTTAATATTTCGTTTTTTAAAGCTAATTTGAAATAGATTTGAATTGAAGAAAATTTGAATATTTCAATATATTTTTTAAGCTTGAGTAGTATAATTGGGTAATAATAACTTCTAAAATGCTTAAAAATAGCTAATATTGCAAATTATTATCATTTTAAAAAATAGCTTAGTATTACTTTTGATGTGTAAATATCATAGCAAGGTACAATGGGTTTTCTTATTTGTGTTGAAAATATAGAGCAAAATAATGAATAAATAAAATTTAAGATAAAATAAATAGAGATTAACAGCCGTATTCACAAAAAAATAATGTATGCTTGATAACGAGTTACTAACTTTTTGTATGTAAATTTCCATAAGAAAAAGTTAGTAACTCGTTATCAAACCTACATTAATTTTTTTGAATACGGCTGTAATAAAATATCGTTGCTGTGCTGACTGAATTACCTATGTAATTTTCAATAACTTTTCAGGAAAGTTAAAAAAAAAAACTGTTATTTTGCTACATTTTTTCGTTTATGAATAGGTTTAGTAACACTACTAATATGTATTATGAAAAATAATGAAATTGTTGGCGCGTTTTAGAAAAAATCAACGAAAACTTTACATAGGTAATTTTGTAGAGCAATTTCTATTAATCCTTTAAGCCCGGAGTTTTTTCACGAAATCTAGTGGCTATTTTTTAATTCTGATGGTAAATTCGGTTATAAAGCAAAAACATAAGAAGTTGGTGATATACGAGGGGTCGAGGATCCTTACCATTATCATGGAATATGTAATCCAAATAAGCTTTTACGGTTGGAAAATAGCCTGTGTTTTGTTGCTAACATTGAATGTAAACGTTGATAGTTAGCAAAAAAAAAAAAAACGATATCCATCCGACTTTGCATAACATAAAATGCAAACTAGATTTGCACAAAGAAATTAAACAAATTTTGTTTTTAAAATTTAAATTATTTAATTTTTTAATTTTATTTTTATAATTGTTTAATTTATTGACATTCAAATATTCATAATTATGTTTATAAATTGTTAGCACTTTTATCGAAGTTAAAGTTAACGTGTATAATTTTTCACGTTCTGTTCGAGAAAAGAGCGAAATAGTAAAAATAATTAAAAAAGAGCCTAAAACTTCATCGTCCGAAATTGCTGCAATGTTAAAGGAAAACACTGATACAGGTGTTCACCCCCATACAGTACGTCGAGTGCTAAATTCTGCCGGGTATAATGCCAGAGTTTGCAGGAAAAAACCGCAGATTAGCAAGGTGAACCAAATAAAAAGCCTTTCTTTCGCAAAAGAGCACACAAATGGGATAAGGTGATGAAAGCAAATTTTCCATATATAAATCATACGGACGTATTTTGACATGGAGAATGAAGGGGGAGGCTTTGCAGGAAAAACACATTCAGTCGACTGTTAAACATGGTGGTGCTAGTGTCATGGTATGGGGTTGTATGTCGGCGGCTGGGGAACTAGTATTTATTGATGAAGTAATGGATAAAAATATTTATTTGAATATTCTTAAGGATAACTTGCATAAAAGTGCTCAAAAACTTGGCATTGAATCCGACTATTTCTTCCAGCAGAACAATGACCCTAAGCACTCGGCGGAAATTGTTCGATTATGGATTTTATATAACACCCCTCACACTCTTAAAACTCCTCCTTAGTCACCCGACATCAACCCAATAGAGCATTTATGGGGCCACTTGGATAGACGGATTCGAGAACATCACATTACTTCCAAAAATATGCTTAAAGAGAAATTAATGGAGAAATGGGAGAAAATTTATCCGGAAGTGACGAAAAAGTTAGTACATTCTATGCAGAAATGTTTGCAAGAAATTATTAAAAATAATGGCAAACATACCTCATATTGATTTTTTAACGGCACATCACCGATATTTAGTACCAATATTCCTTGGCTCTAGTGGAACACAAATCTGTTCGCGTGAATGACTTTTACCGAATGGCGTCAAAGTTATGGAGGTTTAAGATAAAAATTTATAAACAAATTTCCAAAATTATGTTTATAGCCCTAAATCAAAAAGTATTGCATTTATGTACTCTACAATGGTGTATCTCAAATACAAATTAAAAATATCGCGATAAGTTAAGTATGCGTAGATAAATTAGCGATATAATAATCATTAAACCTTCTTATAAAATTTGCAAAGTACAATTTTTAGTGATGTAAAAAAAAAAAATGAATTTTGCAACAAATAAATAAATAAGAACAAGATATTTATTCATTTGTTACAAAATTAATTTTTTTAATAAGTCATAAGATAATATCATTTACATCCATTTTTAGTTGCACTTACTCAAATCTCTAAAGTTGCATTAAATGCAAAATCGTACTTTTTTTCGAACGCCATATTGATTTTGATATAGGGTATTAAAGCAGCTACAAATTGACATATCGACATATTGATATTGACAAATTTTAATTAGCGCCTTGGGTGTGCCTCGATGATTAATGTTAAACTAAAATTTGACAATTTGACACTGGTTAATGGCATTCTAATTAAACCCATGCTGGTGTTTTTCAACAAGTGTTATAGCCTACATTAGAAGAATTAAACTCTTAATTTTTTGACTTTGAGTGCTTGCGGCACCCCATGAAATCGTTTCAGGTCTTGAATTTTTGTTATGTTACACTATCAAGTGTAAGTTATCAAAAGTTATTTAAAAAGATCAGAAGTTAAAAAGACATTTTAGGTTTAAAGTTGGTTTCATAAAGGTAAACGTAAAGAGAGAATTGCCCATATGTATATTGTTTATTAAAAATAAAGAAAAATCAGGAATTCACAGTATAAAGGAACAAAAAAGGAATTATTGGCACTTTAAAAATTAAATATATAAATAAGGGTGATCGATTATTTGAATTTTCGAAGAAACCGGTTTTCGAATAGTTGGAATTTCGATAAAACCGGTTGCTGTTTTGAAAATTCTGAAAAAAAAAAAAGGTTAACGGTTGAATTAATAAAAACCCTAAAATATTTAAATTGTTTGTAAGAACGTGTGTTACAGGAGGAAAGAACTAATTAATTCCATTGATATGCGTTGCTCATCCAAGATAATTAATCCCAAATTACAATAGCGCGTAGTTAGCAACAGTATCAATAAAAATTATCAGCTGATCACTGTCAGCATAACATGTTGCTGCCGTTATAATTACAATTCAGCGTAGGCAGCCACAATTTACAACCACCATCTAGTTTTGTTCTACTTGTGTATTTTAGCATCTCATTTATTTGCTCACTCTCTTTGTCTCGCTCTCAATCTGAATGCAGCGCAGTGAATTTAGAAACAGGGCTAAATGAAACAGCACTGCAAACTGCTGCTGACCAAATGTAATCAACACCATAACAAACAATGCATTCTAAATGATCAGCTGATTATGGCAGCACACACTGCTGCTGACTACGCGCTATTGTAATTTGGGCTTTACATATATATTTCTTCAATCTTAAGCCGTCCATAGATACATACTGCTAAGAGATGTTTTTAATGGGAAAATGTTCAGAAGCTCCTTCTTTGAGCGCTTACCACCTATCCGACGGGTTTTTAGTAATTTGTGTGTTTCGTTCCCTCCACAATAAGTGCATCAGCCATTGGAACTATAAGCTCTTATGAGTATACGGTCCACGCGATCACAACCCAAAGTAATAGGATTTTCACCCTATTCAGCCTTAGGGATGTGAATGTACAAACTCTTCGCAAAAAAATCCTGAAGACATCATACTCATTAGCCAATGGCGTAAAATCGAATGGCACCTCTGGATCTCTGTCCGTAGACATTGTGTAATCGGGAACAAATGAATTGTTATATGCAGATTACTTATAAGTATGAAGCGTGGTAGCTGCATCAGGTGTAATTTCATCACCTGCAGCCACATCAATGGTTCGAAGACAAACAGTAGCATCAGGAGCAACAGCAGTAGTATCGAGTGAAACTGCAGCAGCAGGAGCAATATCCATACTTTTAGCAACAACAGTATAATCAGTGAGAACATACTTACTGGAATAATCGCTTGTGTTAATTATATTATCTTCTTCATCATCTGATGCAGTATAATCGGACCCGGAGTCACTGAAGTCAGTGCCATAATTTTCACTTTCATCAGCCTCTAACAAAATCTCAAGCATTTGTTTATTCGTTAGTCTCCTCCTTGACATCTGGAAAAGCAAAATTGAAACTTGTGTTTGAACCACTATATTGGGATTATATATCCCACTTGAAAATCTTAAACTGGACTTCCTCCGTCATAAAAGTCTCAAGTGTCAAATTTGATTCAATTGTCTTCAAAAAATGCGCCAGCCAGAGGACGTCGTTAGGTCGGATCTAAGTCGATTGGTATAATATACTTTAGGTGGGTGTTGGATATTTTTTTCTACGCATTACAAATATCATCAGAAACGCCTGATACCCTAATCAAATAGTGGAACCGTATAATGAACGTAAAGGATAGTTAGGATAAAGTTTATATAGTTCATTGGTGTATAGTCACATGGCGTTCTTCATCGGTAGCCAATGATCGTATTGGTAATTGGCACTTTACTGACTATTTGGAAAGCGGGAAAAAGACGAAAAGAGGATACCTACAATTTTTAACTGACTCATTGTAACCAGTAAAGTGGTTGTGTATGTAAAAAAGGAGCCACTTCGTAGTCGTGAAAGTACCTATTACCACTTTATTGACCGTTTGGTAGTGGAGGTGATAGTGTGTGTAAAGAAGTGTAGTCGTTGAGGTGGCAATAGAGTTTCTAGTAGGACAAGCCCATGTTAAAGTGACTAGTCACGTATCTTATAAAGTGACTAGTGGTCGGTTAGGTAACTTGTACGCAACAGCCACTATAGATGGCTAGGGGATTTAAATTAAATTTAAATATATCGTTTACGGTTATGAGAGGAGAGCACTTTAAACAAAAAAAATGTCCACCCTTTTAATACCCATGTATATTGGGTCATTCCGAGTATAACATTTCAAAATAATCATCTAAAACCCCATGTATATTATCGTGGCCCTCTTTAATATGGATTTTCAGTCTTAGACCCTAGAAACGTTCGAATAGCCCTAAAACTATGAAATACAAACATTTAGATTGATTGAAACAAATTTATAGTTGGCTCAAAGAGATTGAAATACTACAAATTATACTTCCCCTGTTCAACCATAATTTATTATAACTAAAATTTTCTTCGTTTTCATATTTTTGAATTCCACAGTTTATTACCATTCCAACAAATGGAATCACATAGAATTCGTATAATAAAAAGACTTGTTTAAATTTAATAGATATCTTCCTATTCAATTATGTAATTTATTGTGAGAAAAAGTTATACAAGATATACATAAAATACATATGTATGCAGAAAAATTATAAAATGTGTCGTATATTATTTCTTTATGTAAATCATTATCAATCATAAAACACACTATAATCTAATTAAAAACTAAAAAAAATATAAAAATGGAAAAAAACACCTTTAGAAGGAGTTTGTTCTACAAATACAAAGAGGCAGCAAAAACAATATCCCTCTTGAGCAAACGAATACCTTCGGCAAATTTATTTTCCAATTCGGTATTACCAATAGTTTTGGCAGCCTGACACATTTGACGCAACAATTCCTCCAAACGACGCATACAACGAATAATGGAACCTTCAAAAATATCTGTCATTTTACAGACACTCAAGAAAGAGGCTCCTTTACACCATGCCAAAACAACATCCATGAGGAAGGGTTTGAATTTTTCCACGTACGTTTCTTCGTCTAGGTCTAATTTACATTCATTGGAAATTTTAGCAATACGTCTGGCTAAATCTTGCATAGCACGTAAGGGTCCCGATAATTCTTCAGTTGATTTGGGATTTTCCGAAGACTTTTCGTCACAAACAAAAGTGGAGAGTAGAGCTACCGATTGGGCTGTAGTCAAATCATTAAATACACCATTGAAAATCATTTCGGTCATTAAAAGTTCATCTGCAGAACTCAATTCACAGGCAACTCGTCCCTTAAATTCAATAACATCTTGGGCAGTACAATATTCCATACGTCTTAATACACGTTTACGATGTTTTAATTCGTCCATTTGTAAAAGCGAACGAGCTTCTTTCAATTTCGCTTTGGCCGCCTTAAGTTGTTCGAGAACTTTTAGTTTTTGCGTGTAACGTGAATACAGGCGTTCTAAATCTGGAGAATTATGTAGAGGATGAGCAAATAAGCGTTCTTCAAATTTATCTATAGAATCAACAATATCTTTAAATTCTGGATCTTTAATGTGCATTTCAGTTATAGGATTTAACAAAGGAGGGCCTTTGGGAAAACGTTTTTTTACTTCACTAATGGTTTTCAGAACACTACGTCTATTATCGGCTGGTCTCAAGTCATTGGGATAGTAGACTCTTAAGGAGGATATTTGAGAAATAAGTTTATGAACTACGGGCACAACTTCCATGTTACCCTTTTGTCCAGGTTTACAAGGTTTTGGCTCATCATTTTTAGCCGATTCTTCAGTAACATGCAAAAGAACATCGACTATAACCACAGTTTCTGCTTTAAGAGGATTTTTGGCATTATTAGTTTGTTTCTTAAAGTTCACCACAATACCCCAATCAAATTCTTCGGTATCATTTTGTACCTTCACCAAACGCCCAGGCTGCAAATAGGGTACTAAATATTCTGGTTTGGTAATCCATTTACGAAATTGCTTGCCCAATGAATCCAATTGTTCACGTATATGATGGTATGAAGCCACACTGTGCTCTTCATTCACCTTTATTTTATCCAATTGTTGTTGTTTTTCTTGGACTTCTTTGTACAGATCGGGAATGGAGGATTGATTTTGAAATTGGAAAAATGAACGTTCTAACATATATTCAGGATTTATTTCCTCTACTCTCAGAAGATTCAAAACCATATTATAGGTCAAATGGAAAGCAGAATTTATAGGATCAGCTTTACCCTGCACTATGGCACGGCCCACTGACGGCGATACTTTTTCATCTATCATTAGTATAACAATACCTTTGTCATCCAGACCACGACGACCGGCACGACCAGCCATTTGAATATATTCACCAGATGAAATCCAACGAAAATCTTTACCATCAAATTTACGCGGTGCTGTAAATAGTACTGTTCTGGCAGGCATGTTGAGACCCATGGCAAATGTTTCAGTAGCAAATAATGCCTTTAGAAGACCTTCACCAAACAAAATTTCTATAATTTCCTTTAATATAGGCAAGAGACCACCATGATGTATACCAATGCCACGTCTAAGCAAAGGTAAGACATTTTCTACTTGTGGCAATTGTCTATCTTCTTCAGAGAGTACATCTAAGGCATTATTGAATACTTCATCGACCAGTTTTTTCTCCTCTGCTGTATTGAAGTCTAGTTTTGCCATTTGCATGGCATAAACTTCACAATCCTTTTTACTGAAGGAGAAAATAATGACGGGTGCAAAGTTACGTTCCATAATCATTTTAACAATTTTGAAAATGTTTGACTGCCCAGCATTGACACCTTTTATGCCGCCTTTGCGACCCTTTTGATCACCTTTAGCGGCTTCACCTAGAAGGGAAAAAAATAAGAAAATGTTTGAGGTTCAATGAAAGTTTAAAATACATATTTGGTATTAAATATGAGGAAATATGTAAAAATTAATACAAATGAAATAGTATATTTATTTAATTGCATATTGATGATTTAAAAAGCTATTCACCCCTATTATGTAAGTCGTTGTCGATGTCGTCGTCAATTTGTAATCGTTGTCACATTAAGTCGACATCGACATCACCTCGACGCTAAATCGGTATTTTCTAATAGTATTGTGTGACGTCGACTTGTTATCGATAATTTAGAAGAAATAAGTGTCATACATAAATATTTTGTGAAAATTGTTTAATTTTATTTTGAAATTTATCACAATAATGTGTTTTTTTTTTTGCACTAAATTGCTGTAAAAGATCTAAAAATGAAGAAAAGTCCTGACACAAATATTGGACGCCGAATGATTAGTTGAACAGACAGAAGTGTATTGTGACTTTACAAAGAAAATCATCTTCAGCTACGAGGCACACTTTCACCTCAGTGGATTCGTTAACAAGCAGAATTGCCGCACAGCCAACGAAACAATGGCTCTTTTGCAATATCGTGCATTTTGGTTGGACCACACTTTATATTAAAAAGACGTTTTATCTTGTTTTGCAAAAAATTTACTCTGCTACTACCTCCTGTCAAATTTTTTTCAGCCACCACCCTTGGTCCATAACCAAAAATATAATGATACATAATTTATTTATTATAAATAAAGAAATAATTATATTTCGATTTTAAAAAAGGTAAATTATTATGACTTTTCTTCAATTTTACTAACATTCATTATGAGTCGACATCAAAAAATGTGTCGACAAAATCAGAGTCGTTTCAACTCGACGTCGACTTTAAATCGCCTTAGAAAATTACAAAACTTTGTCAATATTGAGATTTGTAGTCAATATTGACATCACAAATACCATTTTTGTTTTGTCGACGTGACTTGCTGTCGACAACGACATACATAATAGGGGCGATTATATGGCAAGCTAAGTACATAATGTAATTCTAATTTAGTCTCGGAGTAGAAGTTGTGTTATTATCGTGACAAGTAATATAAGAGAATTAATAATATTAAACATCTTAAATTCTATTTTAACTCACCTGCATTTTGTAATACAGCCATGGCTGTATTGAAATTATCCTCCTTGAACTGACCCTTTTCATCCACGATCAAGTGTATGCCATCACCACCAGCTGGGAATATATAATGTTGCAATGGTGTTGGTCTATAATCTGTATATACAACATGACACGGTTGCTTATGCAAATGACATACCCATTCGGCAAATTGTCGGGCATTTGGTATAGTAGCTGATAAGAAGACATATCTTACATTATCGGGTAACAAAATTAAAGTTTCTTCCCATACCACACCACGTTCTTTATCACGCATATAATGAATTTCATCGAATACAACCCAACCAACTTCACGCATAATTTCACTACCACGATACAACATGTTACGCAAAATTTCTGTGGTCATAATTAGACAAGAAGCCGAGGGATTAATGGTAACATCACCGGTCACTAAACCAACATCTTTAAATTCTTCACTAAATTCACGATACTTCTGATTGGATAAAGCTTTAATGGGGGTAGTGTAAATGACTCTTTGTTTGCCATTCAACGATTTGGCAATGGCATATTCAGCCACCACAGTTTTACCAGCTGAAGTATGGGCAGAAACTAAAACACTTTGTTGATTATCAATACAAAGAATGGCTTCCTTTTGAAAAGGATCCAAGACAAATGGATATTCTTTGGCTGGTATGCCTGTAAAAGGTTGTAGCGGTATATATTCTTGTCCGGGATAAGTGGCTACTTCGTGGGTACAAGATTCTGGTGATTGGATGACATGCACTGAAATACGTGAACGTAAGGCATCAACACAAATATCATCCAATATTGATTCGGTCATTTTAGCGCGTTTATTGCTATCAGTCGTTTCTTCATCTTCATTTATAGGACGTTTTTCAACGCTTTTGGAGGGACTTTATAAAACAAAAACACACTTTAGATTAATATAATCCTTTAGTTCAACCATTAAATACCTTTCAGTTTCCTGTTTTTCTTCATCATTTGTTGTTACAACTACGGGTCCCTCTGTCACGGCAACTGGAGGCTCATTTGCAATCCCCTCGGTCTCCTCGTTGAAACAATCAAATAATTCATCTACATCAGCCATGATATTTTTCAAATCTAATTTTTCTGTTAATTTGTTTTTATTTTAACACTATATTCCAATTAAATATCTATATTTTTAAATTTTACACAAAATTTCTACACGAGTTTGTTGCTGCACGCTTTTTTCAATGTGTTGTGAAATTTTGACATTTCTTCAACAAATGCAGGGTTGTTAAAAGAAAAATAAACTAACGACATTGCCAGCTGAAAAAAAATAATTTAGAGTGATTAAAACCGTTACTATTTGAATTATGTATAATTAAACCAGGTAACGAAAATAACACTTATATTTTATTTTGCATCATTTACCTTTAAAATTAAATATTAAAATGATTCTGAGACCAATTCAAGATTACCGGAACCGTTAAATTTAAGAAATATATTTTTTTACGTTAATAAGGATTTTCTGTGTTGCCGACCCTTGGTGGGCTTCTTCTCTGGGTATGTCGAACTCCGTCTTCGCTATATAAGCTATTTTCGGATATAAAATTTTTTATGTTCTGTTATTTTGGTACAAAATGTCAAATTTGTTTCCAAATAGTTAATGAATATTAATTAGTCCTGAGTGTCCTGAGAAAAGAATTTTTTGAAATTTTGATGTGGTCTCTCTACGCTCAAACGATGCGTAAAAATTAGCTTAATACGAAAAAATTATTAAAAAAAATTTAAAGTTGGTTTTCAGTTCCCATAGATTTTGGTCAAAAAAAGTTTAGATTTTGTACTCAAAATGGGTGTCCAAAAATTCGTAATTTAGCTGGTTATGGAAAAAATATTTTAGAAAATTTTCCCATGTAATTTTGTTTTATCTAAATCGGAACATCGATAGAGGAGGAGTTAGGCTTTCAGAAAATTGTTGGCTAGAGTGTGTAGCTAGAGCACGGACGCTGCTACAGTGGGCCAAAGGCTTACAACTTTTGTACATTGGGTATTAAATGTTTTCAAATCTGTATTTTTTGAATCCATGCGAAAGTTTTACTACCAAATTTAACATATAAACACTTCTTTTTTTAAAGGATAATACGGAATTTTTTATACTTTTGAGTACATGAGGATACTATTTGATGCCTTTCCCGGTCTGTATTATTAGACTTGGGCTTTTCAGAATGGTATTTGGAATAAATTGTGTTTTTGCCAATTGTCTTCTAATGTTCTCAGAAGAAATTTAAATACCAGCCGAATTTTGAATTGACTTATTGGCATTAAAAGTCCAGGACTTGATAAACAATTTTGGCGATTTTCTGTTCTTAAAATTTTTTTTACATTAAATCATTTTAAATTGTCTGTAACTGATGCCTTTTAATTCAAAATATAATTATTTAACTATAACGATCGATTTCGGTACTTATCTTTTGTTGGGTCCCTCGATTTTACCCATATTTTTAAAGTTCCAAATCTACAGATCCTTTCTGAAACGAATAGTTCTAGGAATCGCAAATAATTGAAGATTCTCGTCTTTTTTCAGTTTTTTATTTTTAATATCATTGTCGAGATTTAAAAAAAGGAGTTTCATAAAAATTTTACAAAAAAATTTAACAAATTTTAACAAAATTACTGCTGACCCTATTTTTTTGTCCACACTAAAAAAGGACTATTTTAGTTTGAGTTTGGGATAATGTTAAAGGATATTATTTTTGTATGGGCTTATAACCCAATAAATTCGCAATGATTTGGCATTAAAAGTTTTATTGTTTTGCATAAAATTTTGTACTTGAATATTTATTTGATTTTTTTTTTGTCCATAAGTGTATATGTTTAAATCAATCCTTAAAATTCTTTTGGATAATTTATCTTTAATTGTTTAGCTCAATTTTTGGTCTTATTTTATATCTAATTCAATTTTTTCTTCATTAAAGTCCACTCTTCCTCAATAATTTTCATCTATAAATATGTATATTTTTTTTAGCATTTTCGCGGTGTAGCTTTTCCATATACCGAATTATTTGCTCACTTCTGAATCATCTAAAGTATGTAAAAAGTGAAAATTAATGAAAAGCTCGAAAATTAATATTACATATTTGTTTATCAAAACTATTTACTAAAAGCTTAATGCACACGCTTTGTGAACTATTCATTTGATTATTTTCAATCTCTAAAAGAAAATAGTCTATAAATCATGAAAAATATATTTTTTAATATAGACAAAAATACCATCATCATAAAAAGATTCAAATCCAGTAAGTTATTCTTGCTGAACTATATTCAAACACTTTCATCTAATGTGAACACTTTTGATGGTACACCGCCTGTTTTATACATTTTGATTCTGTTCAATGCAACATTTTTTGCCTCCATTTTTATAGTTTCGTATTTTGTTTTCAGTGTTTTAAAAGATCGATAGCAATCGATCATTAAACTCTAATCCGATTTCTTTCCATGCACAGATTTTGTCTTCTGAGCTTGTCCTGTCTGTTTTTTGCATTCAATTATATTTCTTTGCTTTTAAAGTTTGTTGATATTTTTTGTAAAAAAAACTTACATTATTGTTAGTATTAAGGCTCCATTACTCTACCGTAAATGTAAATGTAAAAACGTAAATGTAAAGGGAAACGTAAGTGGATGATTACTCTAAAAACGTAAATGTAGCCAATACTTTGTTGTTGTTTTGTACACATGAACATCGGTGATGTCAATTACACATATTTCCAGTGGATCAAATTCAAATTGAAAATCGCTAAATTTATTGGTTTGTATTTCAGCGATTCATATACAAAACGAAATTTGTGCTTTTATGACAGAAATTTTGAATTTTAAATTAAATATTTGACTCTACGTCTTATTTAAATTATTTCAACAATTTTTTAGTGAAGAAAACAGCAAAACTAATTGTCCAATTGATAAACCTTTTAAAGCGATTTTTTACGCAGATTTAGTATAATGAAATAAAAAGCTGTCAACACTGTTGTTACAGCTGTCACGTAAAAACGTAGAGCGACCTAATTTGATTAGGTTGCTACGTAACATTTACGTTATTTAGTACACATACACACATAACTCTCATAAGCAAAACGTGTCAGCTGATTCGCTACATTTACATTTACGGTAGAGTAATGGAGCCTTTAAAAGCAGGATAGGGCTCGAACGGGACAATGTAGGGGGACGAAATTTGGCACAAATATTTGTCTTATATAAGGTTTGTTTGTTTTTTTAAATAAACAAAAAAGTTATGGGCTAAAAACTAGAAACACAGGGTGTCCGTTTTATACTTTTTTTGCTGATATTTCTTCAACAAAAGCATGTACGACAACGAAATTTTGTACGTATAATTCGGGGATCGATATAAACTCGGAAACCAAAAATGGTCCGCCCACTTTACCGCCCCTTCCATATAACGTAAAATTTGAAAAAGTTGATGGTGGGTATATAGATTCGGCCGGGCCGAATATAACATTCGCCCTTGTTTTTATTATCCATTTTATTTTTTTATTATCTATATATATATAAAAATTAATGTGTGTTTGTTTTTATGTATGTATATTTGTTTGAAGTCTATAGCCGCCTAAACGGCTAAACCGATTTTCTTGAATTTTTCACAGTGTGTTCCTATATTCCTATATGGAAGGAAAAATAGGCTACTTTTTATTTTTAAATTCTATGTGGGCGAGGTGCCACGCCCACTTACTAAATAACTAAAGTAATATATCTCGGAAATTGGTAATACTAGAGTCCTCAAATTTTGCACGAACAACTTTGACACCTATATGAACATTCTGGAAAAATATAGGCGAACTAGCAAAAAGGGGGTGTGGCACATCCCACGCCTAATATTGCTTGCCAATACCAAATGCCGTAAATTTAGGAAACTATAACAGTTACATTTTCCAAATTTTGTACAATAAACTTAAGTGTCAATGTGAACATTTTGTGCAAAAATGGGCGGAAAAGAAATAGTGGGCGTGTCATCTCTCATATAAAGTTAATACCAAAATTTTTATATCTTGGAAACTATAAAAGTTAGAGAGCTCAAATTTTGTACGACTAGCATTAGCTTCAATATCAATATTTTGGACAAAAATTGGTACACTAGCAATAGTGGGCGTGGCACCTCCCATATAAAGAAAATATTAAATTATCATATCTGAGAAAATATAACAGTTAGAGTTCTAAAATTTTGTTGGAGAAACTTTGGTATCAATATTAATATTTAAGAAAAATATGGGCGGACTAGAAGTAGGGGACATGGTACCCCCAATATGAATTAAATGCAAAAATTCGTATATCTGGGAAACTATTGGAGTTGGAATGCTCAAATTTTGCACAAAGAATTTTGACATCCATGAAAACATTTGTCTAATAAATTAGCGGATTATGGGGGTATGGTCCCTCCCATAAAAATTAAATACAAAAATTAGTATATTTTTTTAATCCTTTAATTACTATGTATTTCATTTCGGGGGGTGGCGAAGCACACCGGGTATTAGCTAGTTATATATATTTTTTAAGAATTAAAATTTATAAAACAGTTATGACGCGCTTGCTCTTTGTATAAAATTAAAAAGTTTGTTTAGGAAATATTTTAAAACAATAAAAATTTAAGTGGGAATACTTACGTAATTGACATTTCTTAATCTATTATTTATATCTATAAAAATCATTTAACTCAAATATTTACTTGAAAACTAATAATGAGTGACATAGAATTTTCTTCCGACGATTCAATTACATATAAAGATTATGTTGCTTCAAAACAAAAACTTGTTAAAAAGTATTAAAGGAAACATAATATAACTAATGATGTATTACTTAAGGAATATTATAAAATTACGCAAAATATAAGTTAGTTATAGTTAACATTTAGCATTATATGTATATGGGACAGAATATAAAAAAGATAAAGAAAGATATAGCCGGTCAAGCCCGATCATAACCAATTTCAATAGGCTTTGTACTTGGACTATAAGAAACCTGTGTGCCAAATTTAAATAATTTATGTCCAAAATTGCGAATTGTAGTTTGATTTACATGGACGGACATCGTTAAATAGACTCATTTAGTGCTTCTAAGAGTCTATTTAAGTAAGTCTTAGGCCAATAATTTGGGGTGTTACAAAAATCAGCACAAACGCATAATATCCTCCCCACCTATGGGGGTGTAGGGTATAACAATGGTGGTGTTGTAGCCAAATATATTACCTGTAATGCCGAAGTCAAAGGAACATTAAATGTAACCTCAAATTGTTTATGCCATTTAAAAAGGCAGGAGCTTTCTTTCATAAGATACTTATTACCAGGAAAGACTTGATACTCTCCGAACAGAAAGTAATGAAGCAGCAATGAAACTAATTGAAATAAATTTTTAGATATAAAGGAAGACGTTTAAAAAACAAATCCATAATGCGAGAGATGTTTGCAGAACAGCCGATATATGGTCCTGTTAGATCATTTTTTTTTAACTTGTCACCAGATGGATGATGATTTGGAACGAAAATCTGAAGCTTTAGAATGTAGAAGATTTTCCGGTTTTCAATACTTTTTAAGAATTAACGATTTACTACTTCAAACTCATAGTGAATATGACCTGAATAATGAAAATATTTCAGCAACTGTTACTGATAATAGATCTTATTTTATAAAAACGTTTAGAGAATATGGAATTGAGAGATATTATGATTTTATAACAAATGAGGAATTCGAGTTAAACAAAGGACAAAAGAGGTATAATACATATTTGAAGAAGAAAGTTAAACATTTTATTATGTATATAATTACATCAGATTATTCAACAAATATTTAGTATTTTGCAACAAGCCACAGAGACCGAAGACTGCAAAACAAATGAAATCATGTTTAAGGTTTTTATTGAAATCCATGGTTATAATAAGATTGAACTCCCTAAATGAATATTTTTCCCAAATATTCATATAAACAGCTGTGTAATATTAGCTGTGTTCACCTACCCGATATTTTGTGATAATTATCACAAAATTTTGCTGGAAGTTGCTAAATCGCGTTCGTTTACTTTAAAAATCTTGCGATTGAGAGCAAGAGAGGGACAAAATTTGACAGTTCATTGATAGAGAATTTGATGAAAGCTGCTGGCTGTTTTTTAGGGTTTTATAGTTTGAGCAAAAAGTTGACTTTTCGATTTTTCGACTTTTTTAACTATTAAATAGTCGATTTTTCGACTTTTTCAATTATTAAATAGTCGATTTTTCGACTTTTCGCCTTTTTTTAATTTTGAAATAGTCGACTCTTCGACTTTTTCTGACTATTTTCGACTTTTTCCGACTTTTTCCGACTATTTTCGATTTTTTCGACTTTTTTGGACTATTGACTATTTTTTGTTAATTGTCTAATAAAAACTTTAAAAATAAAAAAATGAATATAACGCAAAAAAATATATTGATTGATTAACATACAAATCTATCCAATGAGAGTGCTAGTTACACACAAAAATATGTATTAACTACATTTTTTAATGGTATATAAATAAAAGCTGATAAGAAACTATTTATTTTAAATAGGATAATTTTTAAAACATTTTTCTACTTTCCGACTATTTTCGACTTTTCGACTATTTTCGACTTTTTTCGACTATTTTCGACTTTTCGACTATTTTCAACTTTGTTCGACTTTTGGCATCAAGAAAGTCGATTTATCGACATTTTTCAAGTCAAAAAGTCGATTTCAACTTTTCGACTTTTTACAACAAAATGTCTAAATATAAATAAACGTTTTCAATACATAAAATTGTCATCGTTTTAGTCCTTTACGGATTTTTGCATTCAGTTAAAGTTATTTATTGATTTCATTCTAATTATTGCAATTTTTGTAAATATTTTAATTCCAATTGGTAGCTCTTATCAAAAGAAGAATTTTGATACCCATATTGACTATGTTTATGTAAAATTTTAAATCAGTTTGACTGCCTGATAAACCACGAAATCGAAAGAATTTTGAAATAAATTATGAAAAGTCACCAGCAACTCATGCCTAAAAGTAAGTAAAAATTTAAAAATTAGAATTTTCATTAAAAATAAAAATTATATTTTGAAAAAACCTTAAAAAATAGTATGTTTCGTGGAATTAAAAAATACTCTTGGATGTGTTTTATATACCAATTGACGCGCCTTCCAAATACTTTTAAATGATACCACATTTTATATCTGTTCCTATGGGAGAAAATACAAAAAAATTTAAAAAAACTGGAATAAATACCTTTTTGAAAAAGTGGTCCAGCTCACGAACGGTCAGCAGTAGAACCAAATATTTTTGGGAACATCATAAAACATATCAAGGTAAATTTTAAAGGGGGTAACAAAACCACCCTTTTTCTTTTTTATATATATTGTCCATTCCATGAAAGAACGCCCAAAAATATACCAAGTGTCCTCCGATTTTTATAAAATTTTATACGTATAAGGTCTATGGGTGTCTATAAATATTTCCGTTATCAGATTCACTAAATTCAGAAAATTCGCGATTTTATTTAGCTTTTTCACTTTCGAAAAAATCTAAAAAATCTCGAAAGTGTACAACTTTAAATACAAATAATTCTGGAAACGCTTTATTGAAATTTATTATTTAAACGGTGTTTGAATTTTAATTATATCAGCTGAAACATGAGTATTTTACAATTAAAAAATACTTTTTAAAAATTCATTTTAATGCAATTGCATTTTTCTTTAAATTTTTGGAAAGCATGGAATCTTTACATTAAAATAAAAATCTCAAATTTTTGGGACGCACACATGTACTGTGCATAATTTCCCCTTTTCTTCAACTAGTTTAAATTTTTTCATATAAAAATTATATTTTTCTGGTATTATGAGTATATATACATATTTTGTTAAAAAACATTTATTGTGTTATTTTTAAAAAAATCCTTAAAAATAGTAAAACTTTATGTATCAGACTATTTATTGTTTTAAGTTATAATAAACAAAGCATTTTTAAATACACTTTTGAAAAATTAAAATTTAATAAATTCGCAACTAACAAAAATGCATCTAAAAACTGCTTTTATATTTTTAAAATATTATGGATCGAAGAGGTGATTTTCGAAATGCTGACTAAATTACACGAAAAATATACAATGGCCTTTTAAATACTTTTTAAATTACAGAAATCCATCAATAACTTCAAGAGATGTGAATATTTAAAATTGCATACTTTTTATATTTTGTTAACTTTTATACAAATTTTACAGAAAATTCTAAAAACAAGAAAAAAATTTTATTTTTATATGAAAAATTTTAAACATGTTTTTATAAAAATTGGATTATGCATATAAGATTTTCGCGTCCCAAAAATTTGACACTTTTATCTTAATGTAAAGATCACAAACTTTTCATTTATGTTAAAAAATTTTAATAGCATATTTAACCCCTAGTCTCCACGCAGACATTTTTGTGTCCGCAATTGTCAAATTCTATCTCTCTCTTCAAAATGTTACGTGTGGACCAATAAGAAATCTATTGCGCAATCTATTTCGCAATAAATGTTTAAACACAAAGCTGAGCAATAATGTTTAACATAAGCTGTCAAATTTATTGTTATTTTTGAAAATTTTGATTATTTTAGCAAAACAAAGATGAATGAAATTGAAAAAAGATTCGGCTGTACCCTTTGATACCCTTCACCATATTACCATATTACCATCTTAATATCTTATCGACATCATATTACCATATTACCGACAAATAATAAAATTTTCGCCTTAACGTATGCTTTCATATTTTCACATATAAAAATCTAAATTTTTTTCAAACTGCGAAAATTTGAATATATAAAAAAAAACAATCATAGCAGGCTTTGCTTTTAAAAAATAAACAACAACAACAATTCCATATTTATATGTATATTTTTTTATGTGTGTATATACAAACTGGCTGCATATACAAAGAACAACAACAACACTGTTATTCATTATATTACTTCTGTTGCTAACTAAACTACTTGTCTTATAGGCAAAAACGTCACTAATAGTCATTACAATGCTTAATATACATGTTTATGTATGTATTTATGTATATTCTTAACAGATATGTTTTAGTTTTTAAAAATAAACAACAACAATTCCATATCTATTTATTTTTGTACAGACTGCATATACAAAGAACAACAACAACACTGTTATTCATTACATTACTGCTGTTTCTAACTAAACTACTTGTCTATACAAAAAACAAAAAACGTCACTAATAGTCATTACAATGCTTAATATACATGTTTGTGTGTGTATTTATATTCTTAACAGATTTGTTTTTTGGCCATAACTCTGTTGATTATAAACGAATTTGGTTTATTAAAAAAAACGAAATTTTATAAAAACATTTATGACTGATCTATATAAAAATAAAAATCTGTAGCTTGAACAAGGGCTTCAAAAATAAAAAATTCGTTTTCCCCGATACCTCAGTTATTACTGAACCGATTTATTTCATTTTTTCAGAACAAAAATTCAGAAAATAATTTCCGAGCCCCCTTTGAAAATTCGAAGTCCCTGGTATATGCAGAGGCTTCAGAAACTGAAAAACCGGTTTCAAAAACCGGTTTTTAAAGCATATCTCCGCCATTTATAAACCGATCCTGCTGATTCAAAAAACCGAAATTTTATAAAAATATTTGTGACCGATCTGTATAAAAATAAAAATCTATAGCTTAAACCAGGGCTTCAAAAAATAAAAAATTCGTTTTGTCCGATATCTCAGTTATTATTGAACCGATTTATTTCATTTTTTCAGAACAAAAATTCAGAAAAAAATGTCCGAGACCTCTTTGTACAAACGAAGTCTCTAGTACATACAGAGGCTTCAGAAACTGGAAAAACGGTTTTTTTTAACATATCTCCGCATTGTATGAACCGATCTTGCTGAATTCCAATAGCAAAATTCTCGAAAGCATTTCCGATCGTTTGATATATATATTATATATGTCAGTTATCGGTGGGCTTCATAAACGCCATTTCAACCGACACACGGACGGACGGTCGGACGGACGGACATGGTCCTATCGTCATCATTTCTTACAAGGATCCCGAAAATGTAAACTTTTTTGCTCTCCGACGAAGATTGTGGGAATTACAAACGGAATGACAAACTTATATATACCCTTTACACCTGTGGTGAAGGGTATAAAAATGCATTAATTATGTTTTAAAACTATAAATAAAAAATAAAAACAGAGAATAAAATAAAATTTTCCTTAAAAAAGACAAATTAAAATGTTTATTTCTCATGTACGTTTTCTCCACCCCTTAACATAAAGTTGGAAATAAAAGCTTTTTCCTGTTATTCTGCCGACGTTTTTTCTTGTGTTAGAAAATAAAAACGTCTGCGTGGAGACGTAGAGTAAAGAAAAATGTATTTGAAAAATGAAATTGCATTAAAATGCATTTTTAAAAAATCTTTCTTATTTTTAAAATGTTCGTCGTAAAGCCGCCATATGCGAAATTTTAAGGCCGTTTAAATCATTAAAATTCACAAAGTCTTCCCAGAGATATTGCTATTCAAAGTTACATACTTTTGATTTTTTTTTCGTTTTTGAGAAAATTAAAAAGCGGAATTAAATCGCGAGTTTTTGCAATTTCACAAAACTGAAAACTGAAATTGATAAAAGGCTTAATGGAGTTTATGTATATATATATATATATATATATAACAATACTTCTCAGTACAAATTTTTCAATAAATAAACTCAACAAATTTTTAAGAAATTGAATTGAAATGTAAAAATACTTGTGTATTTTAATTAAAAACAATATTATTAGCATATTTGTATAAACTTTTTATTTTTCTTTACATAATTGTTGGTGATCATATGTCAAATTAGTCGGCCAAATTATCGTGAACGACAAAATTGAGTACTTTGTTGACGTCGAAGTGGGCGACAATTTCATGCAAATAATCGTGGGTGACAACTCAGGGACTAGTTCCGCTATTAAATCGTGGACGTCAAAATATAAGACATGGTCATCCTTATAATCTTGAACGACAATACTGAAGGCTATGTACCACATGCGTTCGTTGACGAATATATGTAAGATTTTGTCACCTATATATTCGTTAATGACAATTTTGACGTTATAACACTTTATATAATCATTATCGACAACATAAGGGAAATAATCGTTAGAATCGTTTGTTAGAAAAATTCACTGACGAACTGTTCTGGCTGTCTTGCATATGTCGTCTAGGATTTAACATTGTCGTTGACCCAACATCAAGGATGTCTTGAAGACATGGCCAACTGGGTTACTGTTAAAAAATGCACATATCACAGTCGGAAATAGAAGGGCTAAAGATACGTTCTAAAATGCCTTATTTAGGATCTACAAGGCCTGCCACTCGCATTGCAACACTATTTCTTTTTTAGACGGCGTGTCATTGGAGGCAAGGCCTTCCCTTCTCCCTTCCAAAAAGATGCGAAAAGGCAAGGACTCTTAAATAAATAAATATTCTCTCTTATATTTTCAATGCTATTAAAAAAGAGTCTGAAATATATTTAAAAAAGACATGCGGACTACCTTCTTTATCGACACTTAAAACAAGACTAAATGAGTTTGAGTTTTGTAAGTCTTGTAATTACAATTTTCTCTGTTTGTAATGAGAAATTTAGTAGGTGAGTGACACCTTCTATTTCGCATTTAATGAAATGGAAATAAGAATTAGTATCGGATTTCTTTTTAAAATAAATCGAGGAATTCTTTAAGGAATTTTTACAGAAGGCAAAAAGGAATGTGTTTAAGGTTTGTTCGGAGGCATTCAGAAAGGCCTGTTAGGAGGAAGCACTAACATATTTTCCTACTGGGTACACGAAAGTTTGTTTGTGTGTGTGAATGTGTATTTTGAAAAGTACTTATACCCAGTTGGCCGAATGTTCATAGACGATATTGTCGTCGACGTTGTCTGCAGGAAATTGTATATTTTGTCGTTTATAAAATTCTATTCAATGTTCTGCATTTGTTCTGTTTCAATTGTCAAAAAAAAATATTAGTTTTGTTTAAAAAAAAAAAATGATAATATAACTCTAATTGTTTAACGCGTGATAAAATAAAAGTAAACAAAAAGAAATTAATAATTTTATTCCATGAATTATATATTCATACAACGGTAATATTTCGTGCTGATTTTTGTTCGGTGGCAGCTTTTGTGCGTACTGCTTATCAGACTTGATTTGAATAAAATGCAGATAGACGATATGTGGTAGCAGCAAGATGCCGAAAAATGCCACTATGAACTTTCTGCAATCAATATAACTCAATCCGCCGCTTATATTCACCCTAAACAATGCAGCAGAGACATTCCACATCCATCCATGCAAAATGCACGAAAATTTTAATCAACATTATATTCTTTTCTTGATGACCTTCGTGAGTCAATTCAATAAAAACAAAATTTCAAAACTTTTGCACACAGAGTTTGTTTTATTCCACATAATATATTATTGCAACCATAGTCATCTAAAAATGTTGCCAACTTATTCATTGACGTCAGATTAAACTCCATTGTCCTCAATACAATCGTCGACGACAATCTTTATGACATTGTTGCTAATAATGTCGTAAACGATTTGGTAGACATTTGTTTGAAAAAGTCGTCGACGAATTGTATGGGCTGACGTCAACATGTCGTCAAGAGTTTACTATGGGTCTTGTACGCGTCGTCGATGTTGTCTTTAAGACATGACCAACTGGGTAAAAACAACGTTTTTTTTTTTTTTTTTTTTTTTGTAAAATTGTTTTATTTTAATGGTTATACTACATTCAAAAATATATTTTCATTAAAATTGTGCTAAAAAAATTTGGAATTTTTTAAATAAAAAGTACAAGTTTACTCTGTGACTGAACGAAAATAATGAAATATTATGAGATTTATTAGAATACGTTTACCCCATAGTATAATTATAAAGTTTACTCGTAAGAACAGCTGTTTTACAATTTTTTCATTGGCAAACCTCGCGGTACTGTCAAATTGTTTTTGTATTCGTAAGTAAATTTTTTTTCGAGTTTTTTTTACTTTTGCTCTCCTTCATTCTCTCATTTTTCCGCTCAAAGCATTTTGACATTGTGGGCAGTAGTTTTACACTAACAAAATACAAGCAATTGTTGTTTTTGTAGATGTGCGAGTACTTTATTATTATACTATGGTTTACCCCTTGTTTAAGATTTAACATAATATAAACAAAATGTTTACTCTCTTCTGAGAGCGAATTTGACACTCTCTGTTTCATATTATGATACAAAAAACTCATGTGTAGACCCAATATTATTTACTCAATTTAGTGATTCCGATTCCTATAACTCATTCAGTAAGAGCAAAGCAAATCAAAAAAAAAAAAAAACAGCAGCAGCATCCACATTCTTCTGCAACAATTTGCCAGTATTCCTTTAATGGATCCACCGCCACTGCCATACGCAAACATCCTTAAGAACAACTAGTCGTTACCGCAGAACTATCAACACCAAAATAAATTTAATCATAATTTGAACCCAGAGCACAAAGTAGAACAGAGTCGTCATATCGAGGCTTCAAATTTGCCAAAATCAGTTTTTTAGAATATCGCGGAAGAAAGAGATAGAAATGTTGCATGAATATAAAATTTACGAATCTAAAAGTGATACGCTATGTTGGTTGGAATTTTGAAACGAAGCAGAAAACCAAAACAAAACAAACAAAAATCACATTTTATATAACAAATAATTTAACAAGCAAATCTTTAATATTTACATTTATGTGGAATAAAACAATATTTCCACATATGAAATTTGTTTTCAGCATGTAAGAGCTCAAATGAAATTTGTTTTTAGCACATAAATAATAACTTTTAATTTAATAAATAAATAATTGTATATTAATTCACTGGCCAAAAAATAGAATTATAATAAAAGAAACTCGACAAAATCGAGAATGAATAATCAAAACAAAAACAAGTTAGAGAACTTTGTGTGGGTGATAGGCAATAGTACACAATTTTTATCTCTGTTTTCTTACACTACTCTATGTATACTGTGACCCAGAGGCAAGACACCAAATGCCCGCTTTCAACTTTTACCTGCTAAAAGATACAATCAATTCTCTCGTATCGGTAAATAATTTTACAAATTCAATGAGCCGTAGATGCAAGAAATGCTTAAAATGCAATCTGTTATTGTAGGCTGTGCTGAACAAACCACGAAGTGCATAGAAATAAGTTTTTGGAACGACAACACAAAAATGAACTCGAATATTTTCTTAAAAGCCATGACCTAGATATAATGTTAGTCTCGGAAACACATTTGACGTCAAGAAGCTTATTTAGGATATATGGATTTGCTTTTTATGACACTAAAGATCCATTTTAATAAAACCCCGTATCAAACACTACTTAATGTGTGATCTTCTTGATGATTTTCTTCAAGCTACAACAATCTGTATTGATGATTGTTATAGGAACTTAGTGATTTCATCGATATATTCACCCCCAGGTTTTCAATTTCAGAAAATCAATATGAAAATTTGTATAAATCACTAGGACCCCGTTTCTTGGCAGCTGGCGATTATAACGCTAAGCATACATTCTGGGGATCACGACTTATAACCCCTAAAGATTGTGTTTTGTTTGATACAAATGGGTTTGAATGTTATTTCGAGCGGAGAACCAACGTACTGGCCTACTGACCCAAATAAAATAGCGGATGTCACCGATTTCGCTGTTATGAGGAATTTACCAATGGAATTAATTCATGTTAAATCTTCATTAGAATTATCTTCAGATCATTCACCAAATTTTGTTACTATATTGGAACCCCAAAAAATTGTATACTTCACTGGTATCTCCGCGATATCTAACACAAGAGAAAACTGGTTGAAATATAAAAAAATCACCAGAAAATATCGATCTCTCTCAATAACTTTGAAAAAAGTTTAAAACTTGCTGCTGAACATGCTACCCAAATCCCTCGATAAAACAGATATAATAGAATTTGTTCTGTGGATGTCGAACGGCTCTTGACTAAAAGAAGAGTTTGAAGAGAGTGGCAACATTTGCAGACGAGACAGCTCTTGTAGGCGTTCATTAAAACCACCAAGAAGAATCTAAACTCTTGCAAGATCATATTACACTTTCTAGGAAGCATTGTAGAATAAAATTGAATGAACGAAAATGTATACATATTAACTTCACATTGCGGATAGATTCGTGCCCCCAATCCTGATAAATAATCAGATCATACCCCAACAAACGGAAGTAAAATATCTTGGTATGCATCTAGATCGACGTCTTACGTGGAAATCACATATAGATACAAAATTAACCCAAATGAAGTTGAAATCAAAATTAAGTCTAGACTACAAACTGTTGATCTATAACTCAATTATAAAGCCAATATGGTGCTATGATATCCAACTATGGGGCACGGCCTCATTAAAGACTCCAAAACAAAATACTACGAATAATAACGGCAGCACACTGGTATGTAAATAATGATAACATTCACAAGGACCTCAATGTTCCTCTTGTCAAAGATGAAATAAGAAAACACGCAGAATCGTATTTGAGGAAGCTTGGGTACATCCTAACCCACTCGCTCGAAGCATAATGAGAAGCGATGGCTACAACCGTTTGAGAAAAAGGAACACAACAGACCTCCGCCTAAGCTAAACCCTTTGATTACATATCGTCACCGAAAATGCAAAACAACACTTTTTATAACTTTACAGGAGGCACAAAAAACTTTCTAAAATCAAAACAAATTGTCCTACAAACAAGATTTTTGGGTTATTACATCCCTAAATATCACCTAATATATTAATGATGAATATTTTTATTTTTACTAAGTATTTTTTAAGCCAAAAAGACGTAACATCAATACAAGTTTAAGTAAAAATTATATATTCACCCCTATCATGAATACTTTTTCCCTCGAAATGTTTTTCCATTCCCTAAATTTGCAATCGTGAAAAAATTCCACGTGAATAATTTCATGCTAAAATAAAATTCCCCTTATCGTGAACGATTTCTCCCCCCGAGTTTTTTCACTTTTCCCTTTAATTTGTTCACTTTATTTTTGCTAGGGAACAGAACAGAAAATGTAAGTAGTTCTTCTTATAATTCGGATATTAAAGTTTACAAAATTTATTTTAACGGCACAATCCACTAATAAGACACAATCTGATATATTGCTCAACATAAAATATTGTTCCAATTCTAAACATATTGTACACTTTAATTCTTTTTTTTTTTTTTGGGTTGCTACATCACTCCAGTACTAAATATTTTGCTTTGTATTTTTTTTCACTTTTCTTTAAAATATTAGTATGTACGTGTATATTTTTGAAAAAAAAAAAATTCTTTGATTTTTATTTTTTTTAATTTCGTTCTTTTTGTACATTCACTGAGAACTGATAGCGGGAAAAATTTTTCACAGGAGATTCACGATAGCATTTTGCCTTCAAGGGGAATAAAAATTTCATTGAAACAAAAATTCCACTTGTTATTCATTAAAAAATTGTTCGACAACTTTTGCTCCAGAATTTGAATGAATAGCTACTATATTTTTAATAAATTGCAATCTAAATTCGTAAAAAAAAAGATTTTTTTTAATTTTTTAACAAATATGATGTTACGTTATTTTGACTTAAGAAAATCATTGACTTCGTTAATACAATCGTTATTTTTTGAGCTACAAGTCTGAAAATTTGTGATCGCATGTATTTTGGAAAAAATAAACTACATTTCATCAAAAACACAAATTTTAAGATTTTGATGTTACGTTCTTTTGCATTTTCTGTGACGATATAGTTTTTTGTCTGACAGTGGTTGGACTTAATATAAATTAAGATTCAGAGTTCCGATTTGAATTCTTATTATTAGTACACTTAATTTTGTGTTTCGAACACATTTATGTTTATTGGGAAAATAACTAGAGAGATCGAACCGGTTTTATTCGACCGGTTTTAACCGATTTTTTTTTAAAATTCGGGCGGTTTTTTTTTAAAAATCGGCACACATATAAAAAACCCACCATCAACTTTTTCAAATTTTTCGTTACATTTGAGATGGGCGATAAAGTGCCCATTTTTTGTTTCCGAGTTTACATCGGTCCTTAAACTATTTGTACAAAATGTCGTTGATTTTCACCTTATATGGGGGTGGGCGGACCACGCCTATTTTTGGTTTCCAAGTTTATATCGACCCCCGAACTATACGTACAAAATTTCGTTGTCGTACATGCTTTTGTTTAAAAGATATCAGCAGAAAAGTAAGAAATGAAGCTACAACGGACACCCTGGGTTTCCAGTATTTTGCCCATAACTTTTTTGATAATTAACCGATTCGTATGAAAAATTATTTAATTCATTTTTAAATGATTTTTCATAATTTTTTGAATTTTCCAATTTTTTGGTGATTTTTTGTTTTTGCTTTTATAATAATTTTTTAAAGTTATATTCATGAAGAGTTTCTATGGTTAATAAAGTTTATTAAAAAATAATTATAAGAATTCATTAAATAAGTCCATACTATGAGTTGGTATATTTGATTTTGAGTAGGAAGTGCCGCAGTCGAAATTTTGTTTTAGATATTAATAATATATATTTTTTGTGCGAATTAATACACAAAATGGTTCTGTAAAAACTAAATTAGTAAAAACAAATAAGAAATTTTTTTTCTTTGTTGAAATACTAAAAATTTTAGCCTTTTTAAGGCATTTTAAGAAACAAAAAAGGCTAGAAGCTAAAATGAAATTTTTGAGGCTAAAAGCAAAATAAAAAGGATAGATTTAGCCTTAAAAAAGCTAAACTGGCAACACTGCTCGCAATTAAATTAATTGGTGGATAACTTTGAGTCTACATTAGACAAATTTTTATCAAGACAAACGTCAAAATGAACTCGAATTTATGGAAGGTGGCAACAATTGTGCAAAAACAACAATATGGCGAATTCATTAATGTTTTTTATGTATGCAGTTTGACAGCTGTAACAACCAAAAATAATTATCAGCTGTTTAACTGAGGCTACCTTGTATAGATTCGCACCGTTTTTGACGTTTGTCTTGATAAAAATTTGTCTAATGTAGACTCAAAGTAATAAAGGCTCAACTACATAGAATACTTTCGCTTCAACTGCGACTGACAGCTACGCAACACATAAATGATATTAACCCAGTCGTTGCATTATTTTGTTATTAAAATTTTATATAATAAAATATAAAGATGTAAAAATTAAATTATGTTCTCAGTTGAAATAATGAATAGCACTTTAAAATTTCCGACTCAATGAAAAAAATTAAAATAAGAATAAAACAACCTACAAAATATATTTACGTACTTCGGCACTTCAAAGTTGAACATTTTTCATCTTTGAAGTACTTCACGCAGAAGTTTGGCGTACTGATTTGGTTCCGCGCAATATAAATGCATGTATTTAACTTAGCTGTCAGTCGCAGTTGAAGCAAAAGTATTGTATGTAGTTGGGCCTTAAGTTTTGTGCAGAAAAACATTCAAATTTAAAAAATGTGTGAAAGAGGAAAGAAGTAAATGTAGAGTTACGGAACCTTATGGTTAAGTACCATGAAGATGGAAAATCTCTTCGGGAAATCAGTGAATTGGTATGTCGCTCAAAGGCAACTGTACAAACAATAATTAGAAACTACAAACAAACCAAAAGTTTTGAAAGAAAACCAAGGAGTGGCCGTCCACCTAAATTAACTCCGCGCGTAAAACGACAAATTCTAGGAGAAATAAAACAGAATCCAAGAACTACAGCAGTGGAAATTGCGAAAGACTTGGAATTAAAAACATCGCTTCATCAGTTCATCCAGAAACAGTACGAAGTGTCCTCAGAACTCAAGGATTTCATAGTCGTGTTCCTAGAAAGAAGCCATATATCAGTGATATCAACAAGACAAAACGCATGGATTTCGCACAAGCCTTTGCTGACAAGGAAAATACTTTTTGGGCCAATGTGATGTTCAGCGATGAAATTAAGTTCAACCTTTTCGGATCTTATGGGAAACAGAAGGTGTGGCGAAAAAAAAAAATGAAGAACTGCTGCCCCAAAATTTGCTTCCTACTGTGAAACATGGAGGTGAAAATGTTATGGTATGGGGTTGCAGGTCTAGGGAATTTGGTTTTTGTAGAATCCACAAGGGATCGATTTGTCTACTTAAATCTTCTTAAGGAAAATCTAAAACCATTTGCAGAGAAAATGGGGCTAAATTCAGGCTGGTATTTCCAACAAGACAACGATCCCAAACACATCACCGGCATTGTTAAAGAATGGCTTTTATCAATTGCATTCTCCACCTCAGTCCCCAGATCTAAATCCAATACAACATTTATGGGAGGAATTAGATCGCAGGATTCGAAAAAAAAACATATTAAAAGTAAGCAAGATCTAAAAAATGCACTTACTGAGGAATGGAATAATATTTCAAGCGAAATAACAGAAAAATTGGTGCTTTCCATAAAGAAAAGATTACAGGCGGCTTTAACGCATAAAGATGGACCAACAAAATATTAATTAGAGTTTTGTAAATTTTGTAAATAACTTTAAAACTATATTCTATTTCTTAGTATGTAGCCTTTTCTGTGCCTTAGAAATGAATTTTTGGTTATTTTTGTTAATAAATGAATTGAAAGTCGAATTTTTGTTTAAATTTTATTGATTGTTTTTGTTATTTGTTAATTTAAATAAAAATTTGTTTATGTAGGGGATTTATCCCCAAATTGGAGATTTATTTTTGGAAATGGGGATTAAAAAATTGGTTTAGGGATAAGGAGATTTGTTGGGGATATTTATAAAGGCTTGGGGCTTTTTTGAAGATTTTTGGGGGTTATTATTACATTTTGAAAATTTTTCCTTTTTAACTTAAAAACAATAGAAAAAACATAATTTCCCGCAGGATAGGAAGTTTTTGGTAAGATAAAACTATATTTATTTCAACAAAAGTGCACTGAAGACAATAAAAAGTAACTGAATACTAAATTGGTACTATAAAGTCCAAAAAATGATCTCCAAAACAAAATGATTATTCATTTTTGAGTAATTGATGTTCCATTATTGTTATAGTAATAGTAAACAAGAGTTTAAATTAAGGTTGGCAACCGATTCAAAAAGGTAACGGAAATGGTATTTTGAATTATTTCGGTAAGGGTATTTTAGCGGCAACGGTATTTTTAGTTACTTCGTTAAGGGTATTTTAGCCTTATAGGTATTTCTAGTTATTTCGGTAACGTTTTTTTTAGCGTTATCGGTATTTCAAGTTGTTTCAGAAATTTTAAAATAATTAGTTTTTAACGATGAAATATAAAGTGGAGTAAAGTAATATAAAGTCGGGCTGGGATAACCATAACACTTTTACAAATTATATTAGAAATAATAATTTTTCTCACTTAAAAATAACGGTAACGGTATTTTAGCGTTATCGGTATTTCGAACCATTTTGGTAATGATATTTTGGCGTTATCGGTATTTTGGATGATTTCGTTATCGGTATTTTGGGTTATTGGCATTTTGAGCAATTTCGGTAATGGTATGTTAGAGGTAACGGTAGTTAAGTTTAACGTAAAAACGTAATTTTCAGTCATTGCATCAAGTATAAAAAAGTTTAAAAATTTCCATAAAATCGTATTATTTTTGGAAAATGTCTATGAAATTTTCTTTTAAAAACTATTTGAAAAAAATTATTAAAGCACAAATAAAAGGAAACAAAGTTTATACTAATTTCTTAAATTTAAGTGGGGATTTTTGGGGATGAAAATTCACTATTTGGGGATTCTCGAAAAAATCTGGGAACCCTGTGATGTTTCCAACAATTGATCATCAAATTGCAGTAACCATATTAGATGGATAGTCTACATTACCCGAACTTCTAATGTTAACAGAAATACAGCTGTGTGCAAAAAAATAGTATCACTACAACATAATTTGTTTCTGTTGCTGCTCAATGCCTAGAAAAGGAATTCAAAAATAATTTGTTTATATCAAAGTCTTAAATAGGGACAATAATTATAAGAAAAATTATTTTTATTTTTCTATACATCTTCGGAAGTTACCGTTATTTTACTTAAGCCCCTTGGTTTTTTCCTGTGCAAAATTATAGTAGCAAAATGATAAACATTGGCAAATAGTATTATTGTTTTATTATTTTATATCCTTTTGGTTTTTAAGTAAATTATATAGCCGTGTACTGTACATACAGTGAAATTTTGCTTTTAAAAAGTTTAAAAATTGGTGGCGGCAAGCACTGCATTCCTAGCACCCCTACATTATTGGTACAAATACTTCCTGAAGGTAAAACATACAAATTTCACCAAAAATTTTGTGGAGTGTTCTCCCACAATTATTAACAAGCGCGAATGTTATATTCGGCCCGGCCGAATCTATATACCCACCACCAACTTTTTAAAATTTTACGTTATATGGGAGGGGGCGGTAAAGTGGGCGGACCACGCCCATTTTTTGTTTCCGAGTTTACACCCAGAAAATATATACTTTGTGGGGTCTTAGATGATTCCTTCGAAACGGAATGACAAAATCAATATACCCCCATCTTTTTGATGGTGGGTATAAAAACTAAAACAAAATATATTCCAAACCACTAAACACGAACTCGCATGTAAAAAAATCGTCTAAGTGACTTTACGCTTAAAAAGCGAATGGTTAACCCAAACACATTTGTGACGTACACTAAAGCAAAAGAGGACTTAGAGCTGAAAGTTGATGCGTAAAATATTTTTTTAAATCTCCAGAAACAAAATCTGTAAGCAAGATTCCAAAGGAAAGTCCAATTACTAAACTACAGACAGGTACGCAATCACCCTTATTTCACGATACTTTACTCCGACTGGCCGCACACGAAATGGCGCACAGATGCGTCCAAGGTAGTTCTTTTTAGTGCATATGAAACGCATGGGACAAGAATATATGTGACCTGACCAAATAACAAATAATATGATACAAAAAATATTCAAGTCAGCCAAGCATTATTTTGGAAAAATCAATATTTGGGGATGCACTTCATATCATGGTCCATAGTTTGGATAGGAGGAAACATGGATGCCCCAATGTATGTGGAAATAATAAGAACAGTCATGTTGTCTTATTTAGAGAAGAATATGACACTCCTGTGGGTGTTTTAGCAGGAAAATTTTCCTAAGAAATGAGTAAATTGTCAAAAAAAAGTGGTTTTCTGAAAACAAAAGTGATGTTTTGGACTGATCGACTTAGTCTCCATATCTGATCTACATTGAAAACATTTGGGGAGATGACAAAGATGCTCTTTTTAAAAAGAAACCGGGAAATTTGCAGGAATTGAGGACGCCAGTGCAGTCAGCTTGGAAAAATATTCCCATTGAGAGGACCAGGGGTTATTAGTGGACTCAGTGCCCGCCGCTGCGCCGCTCAAAGGACCAATAAGGGTTATTCCACAAAACATTAATGTATATAAACAAAATATGCTAAAAAAGAAAAACTTAATCAAGCAGTTTTATTTTTACAGGTATTTTAAACCGATGTTACTATTATTTTGCACAGCTATTTTCTTGTGTATTGAATCTCTTTGAGTATTTTATCTGAATTATGATATTTAATTTATTTTTTATAAAATTTGGGATATATATAATAAAATGCATCAAAAAAAATCTTAAAATCAACAAAACGTCTTCATTTTATTGAATGTAAAAACGCTACATATGGCGTTACTATTATTTTGCACACAGCTGTACATGATTGAAAACCGGTTTTCGCAAAACCCCGAATGTTTGAATTTTATGAATAAAAATTACATTAATATTATAAGTGCAATGAAACAAAGTTTATCCTGAATATAACAAAATTTTTGTCAATCCTATATCATCAAAACGCTTGAAAGAGGTTATAAAGTGAAAATAAAAAGCTACGTGTTAATAAAAAATTTAATTTTTCTCATTTTTCGGAGCATAAAGTACGATGTCGAATACTTTTTTTTGCCTTGAATAAATTTACTTTTAATTTGTATTAACATATCGTCACCGAAAATGCAAAACAACGTATCATCACTTTTCACAACTTTACAGGAGGCACTAAAAACTTTATAAAATCTAAACAAATTGTCCTACAAACAAAATTTTTGGGTTATTACATCCTTAAATATTTCCTAATATATTGATGATGAATAATTTTATTTTTATTGAATATTTTTTAAGTTATGTGGTTTTCGTTTTTCAAGATTTCAATTTTGTGAAGCCAAAAAAAAAAAAAAAAAAAAAACGTAACATCAATAAAAATTTTACAGAAATTGTAATTAAAAGAATTTTTGATAACTTTTACTCCAAAATTTTAATAGCAATTATATTCTTAATAATTTGCAATCTAAATTTGTTAAAAAGAAGGAAAAATTTTTTTTTTTTTATTTTTTTAACAAATGTGATATTACGTTGTTTTGACTTAAGAAAATTATTGCCTTCGTTAATATAATCGTTATTTTTTGAGCTACAAGCCTGAAAATTTGTGATCACACGTATTTTGGAAAAATAAACTATATTCCAACAAAAACAAAAATTTGAAAATTTTGATGTTACATTGTTTTGCATTTTCGGTGACGATATGCAGATTTGAAATCTTCGTGTTTAAATAAACTTTAAACCATTCTTTTACTTAAAAATTATGAGAAATTTAAAGTGCTATTGAAAGAAATTCGTGTTTTAGAAGTATTTTAAATATTGTCCAGCTTACGGGAATGAAAACCTTTAGATGTAATATTTTGGGAATCAATATAAGAACATACGAATCTTCATACACTCAGGCCTCGATTTGGGTCTTTTCAATTAGCGTCGCCACGCGTTGCTGTTTCAAATTTCAATATTTCGATTTCCGGGGCACTTTATGAAATCTTATTTTTTGTTATGACAAGAACACTAGTATTTAATACATTAATATTTTTTTTTTTTTTTTTTTTAATAAAACGACCATATATTTTTGATTTTGTTTTTTAATATAATTAATATATTTAGAATTTTATACATTTGTTTATTAAACATTTTAATGCAAAGAAGCGTAGTAGTTTTAAATTTTCTTAAATATACGTTTATTATTTTATATCAAAAAATTTATATATTTAGTGTAGATTTTAGCTTAAGATATTAACTATAAATATTTAATTAAATAATAAAATAATGATTTCACTAAAATTTAAATGAGCAGCTGGAAAGAAAAAAAAAACTAAAATTTTCAGAATATTTTTAAAATTAGGTAAATTTTAATATATTTGTTTTTAGATTTTAACAATATTACTTAAAACAAAAGAAATAAACTTAAAATATAAAATTCAACCAGTTTTAATCAAATTTTAAGAGTTTTGAGCTTATTATTTAGGTTTTCTTTTTTATGCTTACTGCTATATATCAAAGAAATTAAAAATAGAAGTTAAGATTTTTACAAAAGATTTTTTTTTTTATTTTTTTTTTTATTATTATTTTTTTTTTTTTTTTTTTTGTTTGTTTTCATATATTTTTTTTATGTATTAGTTATGTACAGAGTTATTAAATTAAAATTATTTTAAACCTGAAAATATATAAGCGTTTTAAAATGGAAATTATTTGATTTTTTTTTAAGATTTTCTTTATTTTGGTTTATTTGTGATTATTTGAAAAATAAACATGCATTCAAATGAAAAAAATTAAACAAAGTTTAAAATATGTGTTTGTATGTACAAAACATGTGGTGTTTGTAAGAAAAATTTATTGTTCATTTTAGTTTTTTTTAAATATAAAATTTTTAACTTTTTTTGTAACCTTAAAACAGGTTTAATTTATAATTTAAACAAAATCTTAAATTATACAATTTTATTTGTTTTCAATCAATTTTTTTAAAGACCTTGTTAATATTTATTTTTTTTTAATATTTTTTTATTTGTTTTTGTGATTTTTATAGTTATTTAAAGTATTATATAATTAAAAATTTGCTGTGCAAATTATGGCAATCTTAAACCTTAAACTTATTTAATTGTTAAAATTCCATTTTCTTTCTTATTTGTTTAAAATTGTTTTATTTTTTTTTTTAATATATGTATTTATTTCTTTGTAATAATAAATGTAGACTTTTGGAAAAATTTTAAGTCCTGCGTCTTGTAATTCAAAATAAAAACTATGAAAAATAAAAAGAAACTTAAACTGAAAAAAGAAAATAATAATTAAAATTATAAAAAAACAGATGAAATGAAAGAGAAACTTTTACAAAAGAAACATTTAAAGAAATTAGTTTAATTACTTAACGATAAGCTTGATTTTAATACGATTTACGTGCAACCCTCCTGGGGATTTATTTACATTTCTTTTTATTAAACCTTTTCTTATTTATTGTTTTCTTTTATTTTAAAGTTCTCTTTAAAAGATTAGTAATTGTTAATAATGAGAAGAAAAAAACTAAAAAAAAAATCAAATAAAAATGTATTTAAAACAAAATCAAAATATATAAAAATGATATGAACTGAATGAATTATTAGTGTTTTTAGTTCTCAATATGAAAAAAACCCTCAACTTACAAAACTACTTTTAGTGTATTAGTTTCAACAACAAAATGAGAAAATGAAAAATGTGAATATTAGTAAAAAAGGTTAGATTAAAGATGAAGATTTTTCTTAAATAAAAAATAAAAAAAACTAAAAATTAAACTAAAACGAAAACTAAATAAACTAAATAATTCATTAACTAAATTAAAAGAAAAAAAAAACTAAAAATTAACAAAATATGTTGGCACAAGACATTAAATTGAAATTTAAAAAGTCTACTTTGAAAAAACATTATTTCTTTTTTATAAAAAAATTTAACTAAGGTCAGTAAATTGAAAGCTTTTTGTAAAATAAAATTTTAGTTTTTAAATTTATACTGTTATATACATTAAATAAAATAATAAGAAAAACAATTTTGCTAATGAAAATTTTTGTAAATACTCCTGTTAAATTAAAAAAAAAAATCTTAAAACTTTTTTTGTGTTTTTTTGTTGTGTGTAATTAATTTTGTTTTTCTTTTTTTGTTTTTGTAATTATAAACTACAGTCTTAAAAATAAGATCATTTTATATGGAATTATGTGTGTGTTTTAAGGGTATATAATTATGGGTAATATATTTTTTTGAGCTTTTTACATTTAAAAATAATAATTATAATAATAATTTTAACACTAAATGGTTAATAATAATTTATACTAGATAAACTTAGGTAAAAAAAACCGAATAATTACTTTGTTTTTAGTGTAGATGTGTATATGGATTTGTTTCTTTTGTGTTTTTGTGAGTGATTGAATGATTATTTATTTATAAGTTAATAATAAATTAAATTTACTTAACGTATTTGTTTTGGGCGTAAAGGGGAGAGGGGACAACGATTTATGGTAATTGTTTTTAATGTTATTTAACAAAACGTAGACACCACACTTTTTTAAAGGGGGTAGAGTAAAGGTAGTAGAGGAGGGGCAGTGTTTTTAAAGTTTACTTGTTCAACACCAAGTCTTTTAATTATTTTCATCATTTTTTTGTTTTTCAATTTGTGTTTTTAAGATTTTGATGATTTTCATCATCTTCATCTATAATGCCCATGGGTTTGCGACTAGATGCTGGTGGTGTTAATAAACCATCGGGACACATAAGACCAGTAGCTGGTGAAGCTTCTTGTTTGATTTTTGTAGCCATAGCCAATAATTGTTCTTGTAAAAGGCAAGCACGATCCTAAAATATAAAATAAAAATGAAACAAAAATTTAATAAACTGTTCTCTTTTAAAAGAGAATAAGCATGTAAAAAATTATACTTACAAACATTGTCATTGTTGTTGTATGTGTTTGTATGATATGGGAGTCATCTGTCACAATATTGGGACATATATGACCTAAACCAAATTTAGTGGTGATTTGTTCATTTTGTTCTAATAAATGTAAATTATGGGATTCTTCTGATATCACTTCAAAGAAGGGTTGCATCCAACGAGCACAAGGTTGTATTGTTTGCCAATCTAAACCAGAACAGCGTAAAGCAGTTTCTCTGTAAATTTAGAAAAAAATTAAAACCAATGAAATTTTACTTAATAATTTTTTTTTTTTTTTTTTTGGTTTATTTTAACTTACCTATTAAATGTATGTGAAATAGCTGCTGCTGCTATAACCGAATATGGAAAATTTCCCACACCAACATCAAGCGAACATAAATCTAATAGTTGTGCAGTTTGTACAAATTCTAAACCCGAAAATTGTGGATAAATAAAAGCATCATCGACTTCACAATTTCTTGTTTTTGATGATGTGTTATTGTTGTTATTATTATTATTATTAAAGGCAGGTTGTTGTTGTTTTGAGGCAGTGTTTGTTGTTGTTGTGGCGGAGGTGGTTTTTGTATTTTTATTATTTTTTAAATTTTGTGAAGTTTGAAACGAGGCAGGTGTACGATTATTAACATTCAATTGCATATAAACACCCAACCAACCGATGGGTGTTACAGGACTAATACTCCATTCTAAAGCTTGCAACAATAAAATTTCATGTTGCAAAATATCCGATTCTTGGCAAGCACCATCGGTGACATAAGCAAATTCACCAATTTTAGGAGGATAAATTTCTTCAACTTTGGCTGCAACAAACAGGCATGTAATGCCTATCAATTGTAAATGAGTCTTTTGTACATTTTTCTGAGCACTCAAATAACGATCCAAGTAGTCAACGGCCAAATAGTAAGTCTCACGATGTAGTTTATACACTTCGCATACCTCAATCAACCAATCGAGTAGAATGGCGCGCATGCGTGGCTGTAAACCGGGATGATGATCCAACATATTGCAATCTCTTAAGCAGGAGGCCTGTTCATCTTTTTTGCACATCAATTGCCAGACATCTTGGGCATTGGCCCATGATAAGGCAGGCAAAGGACATTGTCTAGGTGGTTCAGGATCAGCAGCCGGTGTCATACAGTCATCGTAATGACTATTTAAATACTCATCGAATGATTTTACCTTGGGCTGTTGGCTTAAATGTGAGGCGGATGTTTTATTGGAACTTTGTGATTTACTGTTGGTTGACAGTCTTTGACCGGGTGTACGTTCACCATGATGGACGTTCACCGTATTGTCCACCTCATCAGAGGTACTGTGTACAGCGGCAGGATTATAAATTTGTGTAACTTTTGTTGAGGCTGTCGAACAGGGTGATGCTGTACCCGAAACAATATCATCGACATCATCATCATCTGTTATATGATCACTATCATCATCTTCGTGTTCTAGATCATCGACATCATCATCCACCACATCTTCTTCATGCTCAACATCTTCCTCAATTAAATCTTCATCATCAGCTCTTAAACTGTTGGGACTGTCGGGTATGGCATCATTGACCACTTCAAAATCTGTACCAGTCGATAGACATTCCGATGAGCTGTGTGTATCGATTTCTTGAGCCAATATTTCATCAACAGGCGAAGGATAGACGGAGGAGACAACTGAGCCATTATCACTTTGATATAGAGAAGGCAGGCGTTGTTGACGTTTGGCCGAAGGCTCAAAGCCTAATTCAGGGTCCTGAAAATTAAGGAAAGAAAAGAAAATTAATATGTTTTAGAAAAAAGGTAGAAGTCTTAAGATTAACAAGGAATTTAGTATTCTACAAATTCCGACTAATAAAAACATATTTTTAAATTTTAAAATTATTTATAGCATTTATAAAAATTATTCAAAATCCTATTTAATACTAACATTACTTCTGCTTTTTTCTCTTCTATCATTTGACATTTTAGAAAAAATGTTAAACAATCCTCTATAATTTTCTGTATTTCTGTAATTTTCCTCTACACGAACATTCTACAGGCTTGAAAAATTAATTTTGTAAATTTTGATTAATTTGAATTTAAATACTTTCAAGCCCTTTTCTTTTTTTTTCGGGGGGGCATTAACTTGTTTAAAACACCAGCGAAAGCAAAAAAGGAAAATTATAATTAATGATGATTATGGGTTAGAAAGAGAATAAAATAAAAAAAATTTCATTTACCATTTCAATGACTTTTCTTTTGCGCTCACACTTCATAATAACATAAAATGTCTGACTCACTGCCACTGCTACAAACTTCGAAACACTATTAATGATTTTTCACCAAACAATTGAAAATTATTTGAAGATTTTGTTTGTGTTTTTGATACAAAATGAAAACACTTTTCCGGTTTTATGTTAAAACCAGATTTTTTTTCTTTTAATTTTTCCAAGAATTTGTTTCACGTGGAAATAATATTAAGTAATATTAAGAGAGTGATAATAAAAGAGAGCGAGAGTGTTTTAAAATTTTTATTTATATTTAAAATTATTTAATTTTTTTTTTTTTTAATTTATATATTGCACTTTAACTTGTTAAAAATACAACAGTCTTTGGTTATAAATTTCTTTTTGGTTTTTTTGAATTAAATTTGTAAATTTTAAATATTTTTTCTTTTTATATTTTTACAACATTTTGTTTTTCTTTGTGTTAAGGAATTTTTATTAGAGATCTTGTTTTTTTAATTTGTACTATTTTTTTCGAAAATTTGTAATGCGTTTGCGTGTGTTGACGCATTGACTTTCCTAGTGGAACTGAGTTTGAAATGTTAAAGAATTCAAGCATATCCTCAAAAAGTAACGAATATATGAGGGTTGATTTTTCTACTTTTGCTATACCCTATATAAACATATATTCTATATAGTATGTCTTGCTTTTTGTATAAGTATTTGTATGTACGATCTACTCGTTGCGATCCTAAGGATATCATTTATTACTTTCTTACCCTTAAAAAAATTGTGTATTTGAAAACGGTTTTGTACGAAGGTCAGTGCAAAAGAAACGAAACAATTAAAACCTTAAAGATCCTTTTAAGTAAGTAAATGCAAAAACAAAATACATGAACATGCATAAACATTTTTAACAATAGTAAAAACTAAACAACTTAAATCTAAAGAAAATATTCATAATGCATCAACAAAAAAAATAAAATAAAAATCTCTGTGGATCATTGATCCTTTTACCCAGAGAATAGAAGAAATTAAAATGAAGATGATTTTTTTTGTCAACCCAGGTACTCTTACACACATACTACTTATAAAAATGAGGAAGAAAATCTGTAGAACAAATCCTTATAGTTAGACAATTTCTACACACACACATAGAATCTAATGTTTGTTGTATTCTTAAGATAAAGACAAATAAACAAAAACAATTTATACATGATGCAATTGCTAAAATAGAAAATAATGCAGAATTTTTTTTACAAAAAATTTTATTTTTGTGATATAATAAAGGCTACAAGGTCATTGAGGAAAAAATATCATCACTAAAAAAATTCCCATAAATCTTTATTAAATAGTCAAATTCCTACAATTATAAGTCATACATGATACATGCATTCAGACAACAAGCTGCAGCATCCCTTAACTTTTTTAATTTTTTTTTTTTTTTAATAAAATATAGATCACATCTTTAACAATTATTCAGTTTTAAGGCTAGTTTTAAATTTTAACTTGAAACAAATTTTTGCTTGACTTTCCTCTCCATATTAACCAAGAAAGCATAACAAATTTGATTTTTTTCCAGCCTTCTTCTTTATTTTGCTTTTGTTTAAATTTTTTTTTTAACCAAAAAATCTGTCTTTTCTTCTTTTTCTTAAAAATACAAAATTTTCCAAAAGAAAAAATGTCACAGTTCATTAAAATTAAAGCATCGTAAAAATGATGAAGTATCTATTGGAGTTTTATTGTAAATTGTTCAATTAGTTAAGAAGCTGCTTGCTGCCGTTATATTGGAAAATTTGGCCAAAAAAAGCAGATGTTTTGTGTGAGTCTTTGGTTTTTATGGAGGCTTAAAAATGATTATAAAGAATGACAATA
Organism: Protophormia terraenovae; assembly: GCA_951394005.1. Lineage (NCBI taxonomy): Eukaryota > Metazoa > Arthropoda > Insecta > Diptera > Calliphoridae > Protophormia > Protophormia terraenovae. Next base: position 43,515,178 of record OX596074.1, on the reverse strand, counting down.
AATCATTTTGTAACTTCAAGGATAATGAAAAGTTCAAGAAGAAAATTTGCTTTTGTTTTTTGATTGAAACGATAAAAACAAATAAACAGCTGAACTTTTTGACCGATGGTCATAAACATTTGGAAAAAGTTTAGAAATTTTTTTTGAAATCAAATAAAATTTTTATGAAAGCAATTTTTGTTATTTATAGGAAAAGTTATAAAAATTTGAGCAAATAAATTAGATATTACTTTCCGTAAGGAATGTCTATAAACCAAAGGAAATAATGATCAGCAGGGCAACTGAAAATGTAAATAAGCGTTTTACGCGCAAAAAAAATGCTCTTAAAATAGGAAAATATGCTATTAAAATTAAAAAGTATGCTCTTAAAATCTTATTTTTTTTTTTAACTTGAATTTTATTAGCAATTGCTATAAAGAATATATAATCTTTTTATACTTAAAAATATTCAAATCTTAAACATTAGTTGTGTTCGACTAATACACTGAAGTTATCAAAAGTTACCCAAATGCGTTTCTCAAAACAAAAATTTGTATGAGTTCGGGTAACTTAGATTATTTGAACAGACATATTTGGGGAATTCACAAAGTGTGCTATCATGTCGTATTGTAATATGTCCTAAAATATTTCAATGTATAAAAAATATTGTTATTGTTTTTCCTTTGTAAAATTTTATGACATTATGACAATACGACATGATAGCACACTTTGAGAATCCCCCAATTATATCAAGAAGTTACAAAATTTCTATCAATTCACAAGAAGAAAATTATAATTAGAGTGTAACAAAAATTTCACTAATGGCAAAATATGTAAAATATTCTATTGAATGTAAAATAAGCAAAATATTTCTCTTAATTGTAACATATGCCAAATGATGCTCTTTAAAGTAATATATGCAAAATTATGCTCTTAAGTATAAAATATTCTGTTTAAATTAGTAAAATATGCTCTAAAATGAGGATTTTCAATGGAACTATGAAAAAATATGCTGCTAATACCAAAATATGCAAAAATATCCTGATAGGAACAAATTATGGAAAAAAAAAATATGCTGTAACAAATCGATGAAAGAAATTCTTAAAATTGTCTGAGATGGATAAATATTTAACAGTTAGGTTCATTTGAAGCCCAGGAAAAAAATATGATTTTGGATATTTTTGTTTGTATAAGCTATTTATATTTATACTCTTTTAAATGCTTGAGTTAGATCTTTGTAATATTAAGATTTTCTGTAATTAAATGGTTCTAAATTCCTCATGCAAATGAGTACAATTTATTATTCGGTTATTTATTATTTGGCTAAATTTCTATGATATAACTTCTAGGATTGAAATATATTTCATAAACAAAAAACTGAATAAAATAATAATTTTAAAAATAATCAATTCTTATTTCAATTTGTCACCTCAGCGAAATATTATTCTCACAGTTGATCTTTCATAACATGGAAAAAATTATTAAATCGTTCCCAACACAATTGAATATATGTATGCACTGGACAGCCGATTTCGGACGAAGATTGTGAACCCAGCAACGGTAGCATTAACGAAAATGTTTCCTTAAAAAGTAACTTTCTACGACCACAAAGCTGTTACAGCAACAAAGTCTGAATAAAATAAATACACATTCAAATAACAAAAAATTTTAAGAAACTTGAAAGAAAAGACAGTGTTAACCCAATAAGCATTGAAAAAATTAAAATTCAAGTACTTGAAATTTTGTTGGAATTCAACTTGCATTTCAACCTATTTCTTAAGTATTTTTCAAGTTATAAGTAGCTTTAAATTCCGTTCAAACATTTTATTTGTTGTCAAAAAATTAAAAATAAAAATTGTGTGGCGAAGAAAAAATACATAATAAAATTTCTTAGTTTTGTTTAATAAATTGTTAATATTAATAAAAAATGTTTATTACAAGAACATCACATCCTTCTTCAAACTTGACGAGGATATTACAAGCATTACGCAAAAATCAAAATTTTGTTGCTGAAGAGGAATACATCATTAATCAGTGGTGCTAGTGTTCAATTTTGTGTTAAGATATTTACTAAATGTATTTTTATAATCCTTTATGTTTTACATTTAAATTATTTATGTAAAATAAAAATTGCATATGTTTATTTTGTTGTTATAATTTGTAAAAATATTGCTCGAATACTTTTATATTGACTACTTGATTTGCGCTGTTACTAAAGGCTTGATTTATACTGTATATTCAGTCTTGAATTCAATTATTTATTTAACTAGAATTTCAATGTGATTCAATACTTGAAAGAAACTATATTAACATTGTTAAGTTCGACTTGAATTCAAGTTTCCTTTTCACTGGATTATGCTATTGAATAAAAGTGTAATTGAACTTTATTTCAAAACTTGAAATTTGAATTTATAACTGGAATTCAACTTTTTCTACACTTGAATTCCAGGAAAAATGCTTATTGGGAAGGTTTCAACGAAACCGAAATGGATAAGACACCACGAATGCTGATTAAGTGTTTTTCGGCACAGAAAATACGTATTACATTCTGTTGGCGTCTAATTATAGTCCACAAACTCTACCTTGGTACCGCCAGAGACAACAAGGCAAATTACGATTGTAAACTTATTAAGACAGACATTTAAAAAAGAATTTAAACTGATTTTTTTCGGTTCTTTGATTTACAATCTAATGTTTGGTTAAATTTTTCAAAACAATTTCTGACAAGCTGTTAGGAATGAAATACATAATTAAGTTCGAAATGATTTCTATTTTTAAATCTAGTTCTATGAAGAGTTTGGGAGTAAAGATTTTCTAGTAAAAAATTTAATTTTATAGATTATAGAATTATTAAATTATTAAAAGATCTAAAGGTTTTTATTATATTAAATTAAATCCGTAAAATATTTTAACCAGAGCATTCCCACACTCATAACTCCACTATTTATGAACTGAATACAAATTTAATAGCCTTTTTAATTATAAATTTCAAACGATAAAAAATTATCCTGAATACTAAAAATGTTATTTCTATATTTGCAAAAACATCGTATAGAATATATAGATATACCAAAAATATGATTATGAAATATAAATTTTTATACTTTTAACGTACAGACGACATAAGCATTTAATTTTTAAAATCTACTTTAAACTCCTTAGGTGGCTTACTTAAAATTGTATTGTGCTAACTATACACATCTGTCTTTAATTTCTATTTACCCAAATAGACAAAGAACCAAACAACAAATTGTTTCATAAGACTTAGATTGCTATCTTTAAGAATAGAATATGTACACTCACTACATGAAACAATATTTATTAAAATATTTTGCAATTATCCTTAACATTTCAATATGCTCTTGAACAGAAAATAAATAAATATCCAGCTAAGTTATAATACTTAGCTAGCAAATATGTAGAAAGTAATATTATCTTCATTTTAAATGGCTGATTTAAAATGCTATATTAAGTAACTAACTAAATAGAGCATTTAGGCGAGAAAAATTAAAGATGTTAAGTGTTAAATTTTATGACAAGAAAGATAACATATGTTTAATATAACAATTAGGCAAAATAAATTTAGTTTTATGCATAAACTAAAGAGCTTAACTAATTTTGTAGTTTTATAAAGAATCCATAATTTCTATAGGAATAAAGCCGGACATATATTTATAATTAACTTTATTATCCTTATCATTTTTGTCAATAAAATTTTTATAACTAAAATGTGGCAGATGATTGAAAATAACTGTTACACAATTTTAATTTTTTTGGTCTATTGTTTGAGCAAAGAATAGCCAAGACCTTAGATAAGCAATAATGTATTAAACATTTTAGAAAAATCTTCAAGATTTTCTTAAGGTTTTTGTTTTGTCATTTTCCTAAAAGGTACGAAAACCTTTGGTTAATGTATTCTCTTTTTGAATATAGCTTCTTGTTTTATTGCATAAGCGTCGCAAGTCACAGGACACCTTTAGATTTATTAGTTTTTCTTTTACTATTCTTATGATTACAATTTTTTTTGCTTTCCTTGATGTAAGGCTAGTTGTTAAAGTCTGTCTTGGTGGTTGGTTGCATTTGAAATTTTTGTCGTCCTCCGTTAAAGAAAAAAATACAATAAAATTAAAAAGCATTAGTAATTTCTTTTATATATCTTGAGCTCTTCTTTCCAGGTGTAAACTACAAAATATTATTTCTATTAGACGCATGCGTTCCTTTTTACCACAGGCTTTAGAGTTTATTCTCTAGTGATTATTGCAACTGCCGTTTTTGTTTGTGGGGTATTTTCTATTTTTTTTTTATTATCGTCAAGATGTGTAGGTTTAATTGATAATAAAAAGTAAACTCAATTGTTTACTTTTTAAGGTAAGAAAAAAATTTTTTTGTCAATAATGTAAGAAGTCTATGAATTGATAGAGTTGGTTTCCTAGAAATCAATTGTTAGTCTCTTTTTATCTATTAAAAAAAAATACATTTTAGTTGGGTTATAGAAAAAATCAATAGTATTTTCTTTTTCCATTAATATGTATTATGCTTTATCGAAAAGTAGCTCAGAGTTTATTAAGGATTTCCAAAGTTATATTAAAATCCTTACTCCACATAAATGTCAAGCTATTGTTTTGAAAACTGTTCTAGGAAAATTTTGAAAGAATTTTAATATGATGATTTTAATTAAAATTTATTTTTTCGACTGATTCTTGATGCTATTATAATTTTAAATTACTTCTGTGTAGAATTTAGAGAAGTAGTTGTTGTTATTTTTACATTACTTTTATGATGAATAAATTAAAGGGATTTTTTTGGAATCCAAATGTTCTAATTCTCTCAACAACAGGAATCAGTAATAAGATTTTTTAATTTTAATTCATCATTCAAAAGAAAACTTATTGTGATTTCAAATCAAGTCTTTGGATAAACAGTAAACAAGAAATTGCAACTTTGCTAGACCCTTGCAAAGTAAGTTGTGCAAAATTTATTCTATATGTTTGTTGTTGTGTTTACAGAAATCGATGCAACTTTTATACTTTACAAGGGTTTTGAAAAGTTGCAATTTCTGAGGTGAATATTTCTTTAATTAAACTTCATTTCATAGAATAGATATCTAAGTATTCTAAAGTCTCTTAATAGTCATTTAAATTTAATAGTAATTTAAATTTAATAGTAATTTAAAATAACATATTTTTGTATTGAAAACAAGACAAGTTTTTATTAATTTTAAAAGCCTTTGAACATTTATGTAAAATAAAAACCTAACGCTTTGAAAGTACTGGCTATACGAAAAATAAAGTATTGTTATAACACTTTATTCCATGAATGACATTAAATGAAGTAAATAAATAGTACATTTTTGTCGTTCATGAAACACTTCTTTTCATAGAATAGTTGTATAAAAAGAATTCCATTGAAATCGTTCAAAAAAAGCTAAGACAAGTCTTATAACCCTTCCACAAATATTTCGGTATTTCATTAGTGCCACTGTAAAACTAGGACAGGTCTTCTAATCTTTTTTAATAGTATTAAATAAATTGCACATTATTTCTTTAATTAAACTCATCATTTCATAGGTGCTTAAACAAAATTCTATTGAAAAAAAAAAAAAAAAAAATCTTTTTACATACATTTCGGAATTTCATACATCTAGGACCAGTATTATAATCTCTCTTAATAATAATTTTAATTTCATGTCAGTTATTTTTGTATTGAAGTCAGTCCAAGTATTTATTCAAATATTTATGTAAAATAAAAACAAAAAATAAAGTACTTTTAGTTTTTTGCTAAATAACGTATTTTTATTCCAACAATATTAAAATAATAAAAATAGAAACAGTTAAATAATTTAAATTTAAAATCCTGTTTAAAAGCTACATTTTATAAAACTAAAAATAAAAATCTGTTGCTCAATAAATTGTATTCTTATCATAATAATTGCCAACATATTTGGGACTTTAGGTAATAAATTTAACAAAAATTATGATTATTTCTTAAAAAAACCCAAACAAACATACCTTAGCAATATGTAAAGGAATTTTTAGGTTAGTTTAAACTAAAACACAAACATTTCGCATACCCTTACATACACACACACTCAAATAAATAAAAAAAGTACACATCAAAGGACTCAATACTTGATAGCAATGGGGTGCAAATCAACACATTTGTTGATAAGGTAAGAAAATAATTTAACAACTCAGAAATACTAACTAAAGGTATGCAAACACTCATACACAACGATATGACAGCAAGTAATGCAATTTCCTTAAAAAAAGGACATAACAAAAACAACTACATACATAAAATGTACTTACTAGTATTATAAAGCAGTAAAAAATACTGAACCAAGTAAAAAAAAAGTTACGCATGCGTGAACACCTTGACAGAGGACAAAATAAAAACTACATATTGTTTATAAATGTATGCAATCCAAGAGAGTAAAAGAGAGGGTTGTTTGTTAATTTTGACATATTTCTTAAGCAGTCCCCGAACGACCGACCAATGTTAAAAGAAAATGACAAGAAATTTTTACAAAAGAAACTAAACGGCAGACGTTATAAAAAACAAAACTTTATCTTCAGGATATTTAAAAGGGAATTTTCGGCATTAAAAAAATAAGGAAAAAACAAGAAATATATGTACATATAACAAAAACAATTAGGTTATTTTTATGTATAACAATAAAATACTAAACTATTTTTGTGTTAATATTTACACAAAATTTATTTTTTATGTAAATTTTCTTCGTTTATTTATTCACGAACGTGCCACCATAGATTCTCAGATAATAACAATATCGTTCTAAAGGAATGAGCAAGCATTTATCCTTAGCTAAAGACAAATGGACATTTGAAGATGGGCAGACAGACGGACGGATGGACAGACAAGACATAATAAGGAAGACAAAGTTTTGGTTAATAATAAGTTAACATAAAATAATAAAAAAACTCAAATAGTATTAAGAAGGTGGTTGACATATTGTCTAAAAAAATATTTTATGTAAACGGCAAATTACTTAAGGAATAGAAGAAGCACCAGGCTGACGATCATTTTAATAATATAGTGTTATCTTGCGTGTTATGATCTGGGGTTTTGTATTCAATTTAAATAATAGTTACAAAAAGAAAACCCAAGATATTACATTTACTAATAGTAATAGATTCAATTCAAAAACAAATGTCCTTTTTGGGCCCCTTTTAACTATTTGTTAGCAGTAGCAGCAGCAACTACCAAGAAAATAACAAGTTTGTATTTTTGAGACATTATCTAATTATATATTCAAAACATAACGACATTTGTTTTTTTTTTTTTTTTTCTTCATTGTAGTATTGTTTTCTTTTTTTGCTGATGAGAAATTGCATGTTTGTAAAGGTAACCTCAGGGTTAAGGGGAAGATCTAGCAGTAAGGATATCAAGATGTGTGTGTTTGTTTTATTTAAGACAAACTTGCTAGAATGAAAAAAAAGTAACGCTTTTTTAGAAGAAGAACCATATGTCTAGGATGTTACCATACGGGATAATGAATTTATGCTAATTTTTGTAGTTTCTTTTTTTTTTTTTTTTGCATATTCATTAGGAAACAAATATTGAAAAATTATAGGAAAACTTACTGAGCTGTACAAACTTATTTGCATAAAGAAGGATACAAAAACGTTTCTTTTTAATTTTGTTAGGAAAGATGGAAATGTTGGAAATTCTAAGAATGGATTTGAATGAGAATAATTCAAATAATTAGGATTTAAAAATCAAAAATTAGAAAAAAAAAATCCCTACAAACATTTGGAAGATATCTTCCTAGAAGATATTTACGCAATATCTTCTTTTTATTATTTGGAAGAAAATCGTCAAAGAAATATTTTTCTAATATTGTATTTTTATCAGTTTGAAGAAAATTAGGAAACAAACACAAAAAATATATAAAATTTTTATTTTTTGTCATTTATAAATTAATTTTTATCATCAAAATATCGCCCCCTTTTTCAGAAAGGTGATTATCCCCTCCGCAATAAATGTATGATATCATGTTGAAATCATCTGGAAGAAGTTAACGCAATACATACTTTTATTTTTCAGTCATATTTTTTCAGTTGTCGAAAAATTATTTAGAAATTAAAAAATATTGGAAAAAAATGTGTGCCTCTTGCAAAACAAAATTGATATCTTATGTGAGCGTGTAAATTTAGCATGCTTTGATGTAACGATATGTATGCATTATTTACAAAATGTTGAAGCATAGTTTATTATATTATTTATTGATTTCTTTAGCAATAATTTTGGTATATTATTATAACATCTTCCGAAGATTATCTAGGGGTATCGTCTTATTTTCACCTAGATGATTATCTAGCAATATTGCTCATTTTTCATCCAGGCGTATCGATTTCTTATTGCTTAGATGTATTGCCAGTGACGCACAATCTCTCCCGATGGAGGAAATTTCCGCAATACGAATATGAATATTGCCGCAATAAATTTTTTCTTCTAAGCAATACGATTTCGAATCATTTTCGTATTACTTTGCTTGTAGGGATAATAATAATAAAACAAGACAATATTAGAATTCAAAAAAGTTTAGATAAGGTAATAAGTTTCAAGCTTAAATTCTTTAATTTCAAAAGCTTTGAGCGAAATTATGTCGAAGACACGCCAAACTATTACAACTAGTAATACTTTTTTTATTAATATTAAAGCTTTAATATAAAATTACAAAAATATTTTAGAAAACTTTTCTTTTTTTCTCTACAAAGAAATGAAGAAAAATATAATGTTGGAAATTGTAAGAAAAGATTTAAATGGGAATAATTCAAACAATTAGGATTTAAAAACCTAAAATAAGTAAAATTTTAAATAATACAATTTGGAAATTTGTCCTCCTTTTTTTTATTAATATTAAAGCTTTACATGCCTATTTACAGAAAATGTTGTGACTGAAAAATAGTCATAACACACAAATTGTGACTATAGTCTTAAAGTTCTTAAAGATCCTAGCATGTGACTATGTTAACAGAATATTTAGTAATGGCTGAGTCACAAGAATAATAATAACTTTTAGTGATAATAAAATTGTAATTTTTTTAAAACTTTCTATGAAAAGGCATTTTAATCTAAAATTATTATAATATTTTTAAAAACTTGTCCTATATTTAAAAAAATAAGGTTGAACATCCCTGCTTAAAATAAAATCAAAACTCATTAGATTTCCGTTACAAAAAGTTTTCTATCAACCAGTTTAAAATACATCTTTATACAGGACATTAGATGCACAATGTTTTTTCTTGTTTTTCATATTTTCTCTTTGCCTAAAAGTTAATGAAGGATAAATTTTGAAAAAAAAGAAAATACTAAAAAATTCCCATAATAAGATATGATGCTTTTGATTTCTTTACTACTTACCCTATCATCTAAACTTGTGGATGCACAACGTTTACGTTTGGTACCGGCTGATGTTGCTACTATGGCTGTTACTGTTGCTGATGACGATGACGTGGCTGTTGTACTATTACGACTAGAAGAACACATATTTTTTGATAATTTACCAAGTGTTAGCGATGAGGAACACGACGATGATGCTGAGATGTGTGAAGCACTGCTGCTATTTGAAATGGATAATATGACTTCTTCTAAACCCACATTAACAATGGTTTTGGCAGATGAAGATGGACAGGAGGCAATAGATGAAAGATTTGTTCTTGTACCAAAAGGTGACAGTGATGATGATGAGGTACAATATTCTAAATTGTAAGAAGCACCGTTATTACTAGAGGAGGCATGGGATTTAAAACTGCTATTGCTGTTACTATGTTGGCTGCTGGTACTGTTACTGCTGCGGCTGTAAGAAATAGTAATAGGAAAAAAATAAAAATAAAGGAAATTGTTAAAATATGAAATTTAAAACATGTTCTCAAAATAAAAATTTCAATATATAAATGCAAAAACTAAAAATTATGTATTTGTTGTTTGGAGAAAATTGATACATTCAAATATAGGGGCAGAGCTGTAGACACATGAAGAAGGTATGTATGTGTATTATTTATTTATTTCTAATGTATTGATGGTGTTGTAAAGATAAAGGCGTTATTGTTAAAATCTCATCTACAATTATTTCCATATCCCGGAAATGTAGCATATGAAAATCAATTTATTTGAAAGAGGGTTTACCCTAAACATATTCCTTACATCTAACAACTTAAGCAAATTAAGTAATTGTATTAAATTGCAGTAAAATTTGCATTTCTTTATTTTCATATAAACAATACTTGAGTTTCGAAATTTAAATCCTTTCTGCATAACGAATTTCTTTAAGTAGTATCTTGCGAAATTTATGCGTTATTTGGGAAAATGAATTTTGCAAAATCTTTCTTTCTTCAATTCAGTATAAAAGGTTAAATGGTGAGAAGTTAGGGTAGGAAAAAAAATTAACTAAAGAAAAACAACAAGATGCTGCTGCTGCGAATGATGATTCCCTTTTTAACCCTTAACATATATTTTTACTTAAAGGGTTTCTTTATACATTCATTTATTTAACATCTTAGATTTATTAAAAAGCCGTTGAAAAAGGGCCGGCTGCAGTGTAATAACAAAAAGAATAAAAATCTTTAATAACAAGCATAAAGTATTTTTACTTTGTCAAAAAACATTATTAAGCAAAGGGGTGTTGTTATTGTGTCTACGGTTTTTATATAAATCAAATTTGTGTTTTTTACCAAACTTAAAGGTTAATCATAAGGAGCAAACGAAAAATTTATAATCACGTACTAAATTACAAGGAAAATCAAAACTACATAAAACTCAAATCAATGTAAAGTAATTTATAGAAATAAAATCTTAACTGTTTAAAAAAGAAAATTGCAACCCTTAAAAGAAAATCTAAGGCCTAAAATCTGTTGGCTCTTTTTTTAAACACAAATATTTTGTTAACAAAAATATTATTTTCACATAAAAAAATGGGATTGTTATAAAAACCAAACCAAAAAGGAGCTACACTAATAATTTACAGAAATATACATAAATCAATGTTTTAGTGAGCACATTTTTCCATTGAAAATCTATGAAAAATTTGTTATCAATGAAATGTAATGCTTTGTTAGACAGTGCGGTATCATTAGATGATTTCTATTAAAAAATCGTAAATTATACAAAAGATTCTAAAATCGATTAAGTTTATTGAATGCACATAAAAAACACAAAGAGATAAAACAAGAAAAGTAAAAGTGTTGATTTTGTGAGTTTTCTTAAAGGAGTTCTAAGAAAAAAGGATATTTTTTTTAAGGATAATTAAAAATTGGTAGATGTTGTAATGAAAAACAAAAACATATACTAATTTAAAACCGTAAAAAATTATGAATTTTTAATAAAGTAAAAAAAAAAACAAAAAAGTTAAATTTTTGTTTAAAAATTAAATTTAAAACAAAATGCAGCTGCTGGATCTTATAAATATCTTTTGAACGTGTAATTTTTTATTAACAGGTGTAAAATATTAGTAATTTATAATAACATTTCTTGGAAATTAAACGTAGTATGAATATATTTTCCATTGATATTTTTGGGGGATCAATTTTTATGGGGAACTGATAACCAGGAACATTTATTGAAAAATATATGGTTTTTACAAAAAAAAAAAAAAAAATATTTATTTTCAGTGCAGAGTATACGACTTCTTAATGTGTTTTTAAAATAGTAAATTTTGTAGGCTTTTATTTTCTCATGGCGGGATGATTTTAAAAAGATGAGAAGTATTGGAGGAAATTGCTATATCAATGAAACTAAGGGAAAAAGTATCGTTCTAACTCCTATTATTCTATTTATATCGCTAAATCCTAAAAATAAAATGTTTCACAGTCCATTTTTTTTGGTAATTCGACTTCTTTATAGTAAATACGTTATTAAATAATTTAAATTATTAAATTATCCACTGTTATCGACGGAAGATAAAATTTTTAATAAGAAACAAATATTTCAGAAGAAATTTTTACTTTTATAGATAATTTGGAGATAATTTGGAGTACACAGGAAAAACGTTCCCCGTTCCTAAGAATTTAATTGTATTTTGTTCTTGTTCTAACTATTTCTCGATAAAATTTGTATTCCACAAGTACTAGAACAAAACTTATATATTTTTTACACAGACCGTTATAATTATTTGTATTGCAATTAAATTTTTAAATATATCCTTCAATATTCATATTACAATTATAAAACCAAAAATATTCCATCAATCTTTAACTATCCTAAACATTTGACATTTTCCAATTAAACAGTGAAAAATCATTTAAGAATTAAGTGCAGGAATGAAAAACATAACCAATCGGCAAGTCATCTTCCCACATAAATTTCTACTTTTTGAAGGATGTAACAATGAGAATTGTTAGACAGAATGATGTAAAATAATTAAACAATATAAATCTAAGGAGATACTAAAAGGGATGAAGGTACAGGATGACAGGAAATAATAAACAATATATGAAAAATTAAAGAATTTAAATGCAACAGCAAAATATTACTAACAATGCAAAACAAATATAAAGAAAAATCATAACATTTTTGTAAGATAATAGAAAAAGGAATTAAAAACTACCTAAAATATAGTAGTAGTAGTAGATTTTATTTAAAACCTAACAATTTTTATTATTTATACATATTGACTTTTTACCATAAAAATTGTTTAATATTTGGCAATTTCAAAAGGAAATTGTATAAGAAATGTTTTAAGGATTTTTTAAAACAAAAGATTAGTTATTATTTAATATTTGATGGTCTTTCTTTTGGTAATATCGTCTTTGTAGTCTCTATGGGTGTTCAGTTTTTTCTATAGTCTGTTAAGAGTATTGTTATGGAGTACAACACCTTAACAAAGGTAGCTAGCTGCTTTTGTTTGATATAAAAAAATTGTTGTTCAAATTTGAAATGTTATTACAAAGAAAAATTATGCTGTGAATTTTAAATTTTATAATGAAAATAATTGTTGTGAGAAATTTTCCTAAAAATTATTTAAAAGAAAGTCTAACTAACGGTGAGTTTATAAGAAATTTGTATTATAGTTTATAACCAAGTGTACTTGTGATAATATGTATTTGTGTATAAATAAATTGGAAGATTTTAAAACCCATAAGACTTCGAATAAGTTAACAAATACTTAAATATTATAATCGTTTTTAAATTGCATTTTTTAGATAAATTTTTTTTTTTAAATATTTGTTTTAAAAAAGTTTAAAATTTTTAACGGCAATTCAATTATTAAAAACCCTGTTTACTTTTTCAGTAATTTCAAATTTTACCAATTTTATAACTTTAAAAAAACCAACATTTTTAATCTATTTTACCTCAAATTGGAACGTGTATTCAAACAATAACATTTTTTATATTATTTTTAAAGAGAGGGTGGGTGTTTGTATTTCTTCATAAAATTGTGAATTACCTTCAATTAATTTGATAACAATAATTACAATGATAATGCAATAAATGCAATATGAACATGCATTTTAAATTGTCATTGGCAAAATATATAACCAACTGACAGGAGTCACTATTTAAAACAAAAAACAAAGATGGGCTCTGCAGGATAAGTGCTTTGAAACCGCACTAACCAAGCAATTTAACCCAATAATAAAAATTAGTGTTTTACTGTCATATGTGACATGGTCACACACACACAACACATAATGAAACAATCAAGGACCTTATAGTGAGGACAAATAAATGACACTTTAGTGCAAGTCTATAACAATAATAAAGAGGAGGGGGTGATTTCAAAATAAGTTCATAAAAACAACACTTTCAATAAAAATATGAAATATGTGTAAAGGTATTTAAAATGATTATAGTTAACATAATGTTAAAACATTTGATCAAATAGTTAAAACAATAATTACTAGTTTCAAAACTTAACTACAAAAAAAGGTAAAGCATAAAGGAATTTTTGGGAAACATATTTGTTTTTGGTTATGGAAAATTGCCTTAAAACATATTTGAAAAATCGTTATATTTTTTTGCAAATTAAACAAATTTTTCTACAGAAATAAAAACATTGAATATGTGTGAGAAATAAAATTACAACTTAGGGGATAGTTTTTTTTTACAAATGTTGCTTCTTCCGTTTTCATTAAAAAAAAGGAAGTCTGATGTCTAGGACTAGCAGTAACATATAATAGTTTATAATTTTGTCAACCTCATTTAATGTTTTTTTACTGGCCACGTAGTATACAAAAATAGATTATCTGTTGACTACTGCTTACCACAAAAATGTCAAGGAAACTTAACCAAGCATAACAACTAAAAGGTAATTATAAGAATGTCAGATAATCATCATTAAATAAAAGCTGTATATTAGATATTAGATGAATGATCCTATGTTATAAAAGTACAATTTTTCATATATAATTCTTATAAATAGAATAAATTCTCATGGGATTATTAGAATTTTTTTAAAGAATTAAAACTTACCTTTTATAGAAATCCATAATGAAACGGCCTAAAACAGCCGTTAATATATGATTAATTTAAAAATATATTTAAAATAGAACCAATTAGTAAGATTAAAATTATGATAAATAACTGAAAAGAAAACAAAAAATATAAAAATTGAAATTAAAAAGGTTAAGAGAAATAATAATAATAAAAATATATATAAAATAAATTATAATAAAAATACTTTTTAGCTTAAATTTTATATAAAATTCAAAAAGTACCAGTAGCAGAATGAAAAGGTACAAAAAAACCCCTGTTATAGATTCTCATTCACATAGGATCATATATCTTTAATTTCATGTTTCTAGGTTCAATATTTAAGAAAATTCAAAAAGAACCATTATAAGAACGAAAAAGTACCACAAAGATCACCCTATTGAATTCTAAACCACATAGGGCCATGTATCTTTAATTTCATGTTTCTATGATCAATATTGTAGAAATTCAAAAAGAACCATTGGAAGAATAAAAAAGTCCTACAAAGTCCCCTGGTTATGGATTTTCATTCACTTAAGATCATATTTCTCTAATTTCATGTTTCTAGGTTCAATATTATAGAAAATTCAAAAAGTACCATTAGAAAAACAAGAAAGTTCCACAGAATCCCCTCTTGTAAATTCTCACTCACTTAGGACTGCATGAGCTTAAGTCCATGTTTCTAGGTTGAATATAATAAAAAATGCATTATTTAATTTGAATAAAATTTAATTTCCCGATTTTATCTTCTTTTTGGTACTGTTTATTCTCCCTGGAAGTAACAAGATTGTATTCCAATGAATTTCTAAATTTTTCTGGGATATAATATTCATATGTATGTGTAAGTAAAAAGAAAAATATATTTTGTGAAAAGTTCCAGAAACAGGTACGATTTTTACTCCTTAAACGTTCGAATTTCCAAAAAGTACCAAACTTGTATTCGCCAATTTTCAATAAGGTACTAATTTGATACACATTTTATTTCTATCCTTACTGGATTAAAAGATAGATATGTTGCAAAAAAAAATCAGACATCTATCCGATTATTTTTCAAATTAATAACAATAACTATTGAACTTTTTCGTATCTCTATTAGTTTATGAGATATAAGGTCACATATTTTACCCTAAATATTCGAATTTCCAAAAATCTCATCTTAGTGGATCTATTTGGTAGGAGACCAATCTACAGTCCATATTTCATATTTCTAGTTTTAACCGTTTGGGCTGTGCGATGATGAATCACCAAGTAATTCATTCAGTCAATCACTCAGTGACGTTACTCTTTTATATATATATATATATATATATATATATATATATATATATATATATATATATATATATATATATATATATATATATATATATATATATATATATATATATATATATATATATATATATATATATATATATATATATATATATATATATATATATATATATATATATATATATATATATATTTAGTTTTAGATTTAGTTTTAAAGTATACAAGCCTAAAATATCTGTTTTTATTTGAATAACGATATTGAGGTGAAAGGTCAGTTTTTTTAAGTATTTTAATTTAAAGCCATATGAATAGAGAATAAAGACTTCCTACGCCACCTATAACCCTTCACTAGTTTTTATGTTTTAAAGTTTAAATTCAATCAAAGAAAACCTTAAAACCTAAAAATATATTAAATTTTAGTACTATTTACTCTTACTAAATATTTCAAAACCCACATTTCTAGTCGCACAAAGTAGCGTTGAAATAACTATTGGTCGCTTTCTTCTAGATGTCGATCATGTCGTGGATCATCTTTATAAAAAGATCAGACTTGCAGTACCCCAAATGCTAATATGTATAAAGGCACTTTAAATCATTTGTCCAACTGACTATAGACCATTAATGATATAGAATGATATAGAACAGCTCCTAATACCATCCTTTGACACTAACATAAACAATTTCAGTTCGATTTTACTATATTTCTGTAAATAACTAAAACTTTATCTGTTGATTAAAAAAAAAAAAAAAAATTCAACCAAATTTAAAAGCATTTCATCCATTCGTGAAGACTTCATAAATTTGTGAGTTTCAGACAATTTGAAACTAAATTTAGAACTAAGATTAAATGGAGTTTCATAAATTTACGGAGGAATCATATTTTATGTGACCCAAATTTTTTTCACAAGTGGATATTCATTTGCATATTATGAGAACTCATATTTAAAAGAAGTGTATTATTAGTTTAAGATAAAAAGAAAAATGGTTCTCATATTAGAAAAAAATCTATATTAGGTAGGATTACATAAACAATACATGGCAAGTATGTATATTAGTTATATGTATATACATACATATGTAGTAAATTATGTCATGTAATAAAACCTAAACAACAAAACTCGTCAAACTCAAACTTATAAACATCAAACACATGTTAAACTGTGATAACAAACAACATTTCAACTATGCATGTGGCCAATATTGATAGAGTTACAAGTAAAGAAATAAAAAAAATCTAAACAAATATCTTAAAAAAGGATCCATAAAGCATCCTTGTAGAATTTCATACTTAAAAATATCTGATTTCTACTTATCTAAATATATATATTTAAAAAAAAAAAAAAAAAATTGTGTTCTAAATTTTAAGAAATTTTATAATTGTGTGAAAAATAGTGGTAAATATTTATTCTTTAACTACCAATATAACAAAAGGAACACAAAAAGATAAGAAGAAAAATGTATTATTTATTGCATGTTTGCATTAAACAATGCAATTGTTATTTAGGTAGGTAATATTTAATGATTTCCGTTTTTATAAAAAAATTTTATAAAATACCTACTAAAAACTAATTAAGAACGACATCAGTCAGTAGTTTGCTAAGGAAACAAAATAACGGCTAAAATATAAAATACACTTGTCGTTTTTTTTTCTTCTGACCAGCATTTTATGCAACAGGAAAACAAGGTTTAAAAGGAAATTTCTTGACTATTATTGGTAAAATTTGAAAATTCTAATACTAATCCACCTGTTATAGTATTTTAATAGTTTTTTATAAGGAAGAAAGAAAGAGAAAAATTCATACACGTATGCTGCGGGCAGGTGAATAATTAAGCAGCTGTTGGTTTTTCTTTCTTTTTTGTAAGAAAAATATATTACAAGATGCAAGAGCTACTATTATTGATGCCACTGGTTGATAGATGAATTTATGTAATTCTTTTTGAAATCCTTTATTATCTTTTTTTAGAAATAAATATTTAAACATATTGGTGTTTTACATTTATGTAATTTTTTGTTAATGTCCTTTTTTAACTTGACTTTTCTTTTGGGTATAGAGTATAATTTTCCTTACTATTTGAATTTGTTTAAGTGCCATATGGTTTTTAATAATTTTCGTAATGTCATTTAATTTTTTTAACACCTTTGGTTAAACACAATAATTTCCTGTTCCTTTTACTTAGTGCAGGAATATTTCCCAACCGTTATTTTACTTATGACCCTAAATACTAATTGTAGTTAAGGTAGTAAAATTAATTGTTGTTTTGTTAGCACCCTCTAAAATTGGGGAAAAATTATAGACTTATTGTTTTCCAATAAAGTGTTTTAAAGAAGCCTTAATGGAAATTTTACAAAATATTTTATGCATTATTTAGAAAAGTTGTTATAATTATTAAAATTATAGATGATTACAATAAATTTCTAACTAAAGTACTGGTAAAACATTTGATTAACAAAAAAATAAAGTGTTTTAAAAGCTTTATAATTTTTATTTAAGTAAATAATTTTATTTAAGTAAAAACATTTATTAAAAATAATTTCATCGTTGAAAATTTTTACAATAAACTCCTCGTTTTGCAAATAATGTTAATAATTTTTCTTAACTGTTTGGGAGTGTAGAAAGGTATGAATATCTCAAATTTATTTGTTTGAATTATAAATTAATACACATTATTAATAAATTTTAATAAACAAATTATTTTAACAGCTTTAAATGTTTAAACAACTGTTTGAAGATCAAACCTAAACTTAAGGTTTCCCCAAAAAGATACTTGAGAGCAGCAAAAAATATTAAGTTACATTTTGTTTAGTCTATCCGAGCGCTTTAAAAGGACATATTTTCCAATTAACAGTAATTAAATTTTGTTTAATTGTTTTGAAAATTTTTAGAAAAATAACAATATTATACCAATTAAAATTTATTTTCTTGAAAATCCTGAAATAATATGTACATAAATACTTTTAAGAAGTCAATAGCTAAAAACTGTCAAAGGATAATATGTATAAAAACAACAAAATTTGTAAACAATTTTCTAATAACTAAATTCAATTATAATAGAAAAACAACAAAACACTTTAAATTTCAAAACAATAAAAAATAAAGAGGAAAAAATGGATTAATACAAACACACAGAGACACACAGCATTTAAATAAAATAGTTTACATTACATTCAAGGCCGTGTAAATATGTAGGTAGTTAATAAACAACAACTACTACTATTATTTACTATGTATAGATGTTATAATAAAGCCAGAGCTATTTTAATGTAGAAGAAGGAAACACAAATTGTCGGGCTACTTCAAGGATTTTAATTTTAGAAATTCCAAGAAATCCCAGTCAGTACCACCACACAGCTAAGCAATTAAACAAAGAACAGCAACAACAAAACAAAATTCAATGAAATTTTATTCAAGAAAAAAAAAAAATGAAGTAAAGGAAGATGTAGTAAAAGCAACTAAAACTCAGATAATTTTTCAAACTTTGTATGAAAAAGAAACAAACTAAAAGTAACTACAAATAAAATTAAAAGGTCTTATTAACTCTCTTTTACTTAAAAACTCTCTCTTTCTTTTGAATTTCATTATTCTCTATACTAAGGATAGTGAATTGTGTGTATCCTCTTAAGTATGTTTAATTTATATAACCACTACATTATTATTTTTTATGCCGGTCTCCCAAAAAGACACAACAAAATAAACATAAAGCAGCAAAAGTGGCAACAGGAGCAGCATTAGCAATAGTAGAAGCAAGTAACATTGCAATCTCTTGCATATGAAATGAAATCTTAACATTGTTAATGTAGATGGTCGGTTCTTGAAATTTTGTTGTTGTTATTTGTAAATAAATATTTTTTTTCCTGTTTTCCAGCCTGGTCTGGGGGAAAAAAGAAACAGGAGAAACAAAACAAAATAAAAGGAGACGACTTTTAGTCAATTCATTATTATGTTTTTAGTTGTTTTCGTTTGTTTAAGCGTTTCCAACTAAAAAAGTGTTTTGTTGTAAATAAAGTATTATTGTTGTTGCTGTTATTGTTCTTTATTATATGTTGACCACGGTGACGAGTTGAAATGGATTCCTTGAACTTCAAATAAACAGAGAAATTAAAGAATTAATTCATTAAAGATTTAAATTATAAATTGAGAATTTTAAATTTAAACGTATGTATATAGCAGATAATAAAGTTTATAATAGCAAGCAACATCTTTTAATTTATCGAATTCATAATGAACATTTTGAACCCGTTTTTACTTTGAAGAATCAGTCAACTGAAAATGTTTACTCATAGCGAGCGAAATCTTAGTTTAAACTTTAAAGTATTATTTGTTTCAAAATCAACTAATATATACTACGTTTGTTTTTGCAAATAAGTTTAAGATTATTAATATTATTTTTTATCACTTTCCATAAAGTTAATCAGTTAATAAAATAATCAATTTTTTTAATAGGTTGAACTTTAACTAATAAAATAATTGATTTTGTATCATTCGTAATTGAAATTGGATTTTAGATTTTTCTATTTAAGATTTGAATTTATTTTGTTAGAATACTTTGATTTTGATATATATATATATATTTTTTAATTACAAAAATGTTTGAAATGATTTTAAAATTCTAATTAATTGAAATTTCTTCGAAAATATTTCTTCTGTGTCGTTATAAAGCTAAATGTATTACAAATAAAACGATATATTTTTCATTAAAATACATTCATAACGTTTGATCATATTTCCAATTAACTGATTTAATTAGCAAAATCGGATAAATATCTTCCCGTGGAACAGACAAAAATATTTTGCTTTGTCGCCCTATGTAATCAGTAAAGAGATCTAATAAACACTTTTAATATTCTATGCATTCTACTTATGCAATTATGATAAAAATGATTTAAATCAACTAAAAGAACAAAAATATTTTAAAGAACACATTATTTTTAAGATCTGCCTCCAAAGTAATATACCATCAGATTTGTTTTATTTTTTTTTTACTTTTCAGTTCTCGTTAGTTGATGCAGTTATCTTTGGAATGTTACTTGTTGTAAGGACAATGGATGCTTTTGCAGTCTATAGTATATTCATTGGATCTGTATGTATTGTATGTATGTACAAACACAAATACAGTATTTATATGTATTAGTAAATTTCATTTTATCTCTTCCTTTTGACGACCTGTTCTCTTCTGCATTTTTTTGTTATTTGCTATTTGTTTTTTTAAGATTTAATTCTTTTCTCATATTTTTGGGTTTTATTCAACTAACTGACTGGTGGGAAAATATGTGTAATAATGAAAGATGTGGAGTGGAAGGAAAACATATAAATACCGGTACCCAAAAAAAAAAAGGAATGAGAAAAAAATTACAAGTTCTTAACATTTTGGTTTTTCATTATCTGAATGTATCAGTGAAATTTATTTTAACGTCTAATTAAATGTTTAGGAAAAAACAAAAGGACTAAATATATGAGGATTATTTTTAATTTTAATCTATGTATTTGTTTACTTTAGGATATTTTGGTGGTTAATGAGAAAAATAGTTTCTTTAATTTTTGTTTATTCTTGTGGAATTTTTATTACTTTATTTAAAAGATTTCTAAGCGTTAGAGTTTATAGTTAAAAGCCACTAGAGAGATTTTAATGTGATGTTAAGGATTGAAATAGTCACATAGAGATAAATAATCATTTAAATAACAAAAATATATTTATTAATTTTTGAGCAAATAAAAAGATAAGAAACTTTTTTAATGTTATATGTATTCCCAAGGATTAAATTTCTTAAATTAAAAACTTCTCACTTAAGACTCCTAAAGCCAAGTATGGACTTTCTCATGCTTTTATTCAAAGCTCTCAGAATCATAAAACTCTGTATATGCATAAATGATCAATTTTAAATAATAAAATTAGTTATATTTTAAATATAGATTATAAATGCCATAGAATAGAACTGGAAGTTTATGTGAGAGCCACCATATACTAACAGGCCTGTCACAGAAAAAAAGTTACTGATTTTTTTTTGAAAACACAAAAACAAAATATATGTGACTACATGTATTTTGTTGTTGTATGAATTAGGTTTTTGACAATTCAATTAGGTTTTCTTCTTTCACATAAATATCTAGTTGTTAATCTATGATAAATACCATCGAAAAAACATTAATACACATAAAATCTTTGCCAAAGTACTTTAAAAGTACTCAGCCTTGGCCTTTATTTTACTAGAATTTAACAGTGTTTGTTACTACGCATAATTTGTTAACATTTATCTTCTATGGCTTTAGCACATTAATTAATTCAATAGGATTGCTGGTTGTAAAGATGAAAAAATTTAAAAGCTTTCTAAACAATCTTGCCTCCTTAAACATTTTATAAAATGAGCACAGTAAGACAAAGATCATCATCATCAGCATGTGTCAGTGGTTTTTACTGTTTCAGATTTTTTTGTATAAAGATTGCGCCACTTTTGACATTAATTTCTTTGCAGTAAAACGCTGGAGAGATGACTTCAAAGAATACAACAAGTACAAGCAACCAATGAATGCTCTCAAAAGAAACAACAATAACTAAACCCGAGGCCGGCCGGCAACAAACAATTAACAAAAAAATACCAAAAGAAAAAGAGAAATAAATTAATATAAAAAATGCATTAGAAATTAATACAAAAATAAAATCTACATAAACGAGCAATGTTAATTAATGATAAGGGGAGGTGAGGTTTGATCGAAAAATATCGCTACAAGTCATATAATAAAAAAAGTGGCGCAAAATTTTGACAACGAACCAAAGAAAAAACCGCCAAAATACCAAGTAAAAGTAAAGAAAATTGCGCCAACATTGAAACACTCACGATATGCAATACAATAACTAAATTATTCGTATACGAAAGGTTGTTTCGCTGTCTGAATGTTTGATGATTTGGTTTGGTAATAGAGATATTATGGCCAAAAGTACAAAAATAACATAAATAATAAAATCAACACCTAAAAGAAATGATAATGAAATGTATTTTTAGAATTGAGGGGTACAACTACATTCCAAAGTCAATTTTGACCAAACTTTTGTTGCACACAAACATTGTATAAACTATTACACAAACATTGTATAAACTATTTAGCATATGGCAAAAAATCTTTAGAAATAATAAAGGAAAAGTTTCCTGTTTAAATGGTAAACATCCTTACCCAAATAGGTATACACTTTGTTAGCACTCTTTAAAATTTCTTATCTATGTAAACATAATGTTGTACAGTGTGGCTTAATAATTAAACTACGGTTACTCAACTCTAAGGCAAATGTGAAAATTAAATAATGAGAAAAAACTTTAAGAACAAAAACAAAAAGCAGCAACATTAACGTTTACATTGCCCACTGCTAGCGTAACTTTAATACCACCACCGCCACACACAATCGCGCCAAAACCAGATGATCAAGCGCCAAACTGCAGCAACAACAGTAACAGGCAATAATTCCACATACTCTCTAATAAAAAAAAACACAGTACAAGTTTGTCATTTCACCAAGTTTATTTCACATTCCCCAAAAGACGACGACCGGCCGAATTGAAATAAAATCAAAAAAAAAATTGAAAACTAAACACAAATAAAAGAAGTAACAACAAACCAACAACTAAATCAATCTACTAGTTATAAACTTACATACAAACATCCAAACCTCTTAAATACTTTAATTTTTGTTGTTGTTTTGTTTTCATTACTCTTTTTTCTTATTACATACTTTTATAAACCGCGCGTAAACTTTATAAAGTAGCCGCTGTTGCTGAGCCGCCAATGTCTACAATAACGTCCAACATGTTCTTTAATAAATTATGGAGGGAGAGAGTATTGAGCCAACAGAACAACAACAACAAAGTAAGCAGCATAAAATTCAAGGCGAAATCATATACTAAGTAAAGGAATGTAAAAAAAAAAAGAGACAAACGCCAGGAATAACTAGAAAAAATGTGTATTATTTTTTTTTTACTAAACTTATCTTTGAAACTTGATTTTCAGTTACTTTATTCCCTATATACATGGACAAAGGATTATCATAACGTTTTTTGTACTTAAATCAAAAAATATATTTTTCTACTCAATACTAAGAAAAGTTTGTTCAGTTTTTTTTGCCATCCATTCACTCCACTCATATACATACATACGTACATACCACCAAAGAAATCTGAGTTTTGCTTGCTGTCAGTGTATGAATGTTTATTGAATCAGCTGTGTTGCCGTATTATCAGTGAGAATGACTGAAATACGTTATATTTTGTTGTTTTTCAAACAGTGTTATCAATATTTTTGTGGTTAATTCAGAAGATAGTCTGATTTGGTAAAAGAAAATTGGAGAACAGTTTATATAAATTATTTAATAAGAATAAAAAACTTAACTTTTTTAAGAGTTTTTTAGAAATGTTGCATATGAAAGTGTTTTAAGTTCTAACCCTTGCTGCAACATACTGATTTTTAACTTTTTTTGTCCTGTAATTTCTAAGCTCAATTCCACTTAAGCTTCGAAAAAATTTGTTTAATATAAGCTTCATTCACTTATATCTTAATTCTGAATGAAGAAATATAAGTTTTTCATTAAGAATTACATTTAGCTATTGAATGATTAATTTTTAAACCAAATCGTTCCGAATTGAATGAAAACATTTTTCGTTTACTAAATTTTTATAAATTTTCGAAACGCAGTTAATTTTATACAAAATAAGTAATTTTTTAATATAATTAAATCAATATTCAAAAATGATGTGTATATAACTATTACCCCTAAGCGGACAAAGATTTTGCAACTTGTAAGCCTTGATTTTATAAGGATAAAAATCTTTATTATAAAATTTGAAGCATTATTAAAATTAGATTTAACAAAGAAACCAAAATAATTATAATTTTCAAAGTTTAATATATTATAATTTTTTAAGTTTTATAAAAAAAATTGATTTACAATAATTACTGAATAGCATAACGAATTTTAGTTAGGCATATCTATTGAAATTTAACTAATTATTTGAAACTGAATTTAATTAATTATGGATAAGTAAAAATATTAACTTTTACTAAGTATTATTTTTCGACAATTATTTTATCATAAATTATTCTCCTCGGTCCAATTACTGCAATTCCAGAGTGAAGACTCAAATAATAAAAAAAGATACATATATTGGTTTGGTCCGATTTCAGGGAACAAATACCAAATAAAATGTTTTGTATTTATTTATAATAAGAATTTCTTAATAAAAATAAAAAATAAATCCTTTTTCTCATCCATAATTGTTAGATTTTGATAGAAATAATAATTTAATAATTTACTAAAAGCAAATAATTATTAACAAGTATAAAAAAATAAAGCAAATAATAATTATCATTTAAGAAATTCGCCGTAAAACTTATAATAATTGAGACCTTAATCTCATATTAAGGATAAACAATTCAATTAAAAAGTTATAATCAAATCTCACATTATTATATTGAAATATTTTTTTTCACTATTAAATTAAACTAATTAAATTTTAGAAAATGTTTTCTTTTATTTATAAATTATATTAAGAATGATATTTTATTCACAGACCAAACAACAATTAAAATATTCGAAAGTTCTTCAAAAGTTTAAATTAAAAAGTACATGTCTTTCAAATATAAACAACGTTTATTAAAAATATTTAAAATATATAAACTATGCACTTATTTAAACGAAAACAAAAATATACAATTAAAATTTAAACACCTATCCTGACCTACCTCAACCCAGCCATTCCCATTGGCTAGCAATAAGTGTATAAACAAATCTAAGGAAATTTAAATAATATAGACATTCAATTAAATAGAAAATAATTTTATAATAAACAAAAGGAAATAATAGTCAACAAACACAAACACTAATTAATTGCAATGAATAAATGAAATCATTAAAACAAAAACCCTCTAAAGCAAATACACACAAACACACTTCACACATAAAAGAATTCCCCCACGATAAAACACTACACAACTCTTCACATTTCTAATGTGAGTGTTTTTATTACGAGTTGGCATCACTGTTGGCCAACATCAAAACAAAAAATTTGTTTACAAAACAAACATAAAATTGACGTTTTTAGACCTAACTTTGAACAATTTTTTTGCAAAGATATTAAATGAAACCACCCACATATGTTACCATTCCGAAAAGCTTATATCCTCTAGAATCAGATTCTGAAGAAAAATCAAAAATCAGGATAAATTTGTACAAATAAATCCCATTTACTTTTGAGGATTTTGGCGCGCGCGGGCTTTTTGGGCTAGAAATAAAGAGAACAAGAGAACTTGACACTGACAGTTGAGTAGCGCGCGCACTTGGTAATATGGGCGCGAGAGAGTGTAAAAACTGGATGGTTGACTGGAGCAGCAGCATGTAGAGCTGCAGCGAACAGCAAACCACCACAATATGGTAAAATATGAGAAATGATAGGGAAAAAAAGTTTTTTGTTACTGTGAAAAAAAGCGGCAAAAATCCAGACTAGTGACGACGACTGCACAGAGAAATAAAAAGAAACGTAAAATGAAACCGAAAAAAAGCGAGTGAATGAAGAAAAAAATTAGAAATTACTTTTATGAACGAAATCCAACAAAAAAACTAATGTACTTTTTAGGGGGTCGATATTAGGAGATGACACTGCACATGCATTCAATTTGAGAGGAACTAAAAAAACGAATTTGGAAGCACACCAGTAGAAAGACACCTGCCTGTCACTAATAAATAATAACCTGTTTTT
Source organism: Protophormia terraenovae (assembly GCA_951394005.1). NCBI lineage: Eukaryota > Metazoa > Arthropoda > Insecta > Diptera > Calliphoridae > Protophormia > Protophormia terraenovae. The sequence continues at coordinate 43,488,756 of OX596074.1, read as the reverse complement.
CCTTGGGCCACACAAAAGTACTCTTTTCCTTTAAAAACTTTAGGAAGAAGGCATTTCTTAGAAAATGTCAAACACACTTACCTTGAAAGCTATATCTTCCTTTCGTTATTATTCGCCAGCGAATTTTGCAAAATTTTTTAAAAGATTTCTTGTTGGAAGTTTTATCCTGTAGATTATTAAGATTTAATGCAAGCCATGCCAACAAACTAAATATGAAGTAAATGTATGTGTTTTAGCGATTAGTAATGCTCTGCTCTGAGCGTTTTATTTTACACACAAAAGACCTGTTGGTTGGTAGTGGCCACTCACAATTGTTGGTTTTGTAGCGATTACAGCACCATGAAATTTAATTCCACTTAATATTGAATAACCTCTAGGTATTCCAAATTGTTGGAAAATTATGCAAAATCCATAAATTTTGTTAAAAGTTTTAAGAAATCTTTGATAATCTCTTCACAAGGCGTGACCACGTTGCTAAAATTGCACTAGAAAAGTCACTATAGACTGATTTTAACACCAAATTAAATTAACTTTTTACGATTCTGTAGACACTTGCACGTTTTCCTACGGTTTGTCCAACTATTTACTGCATTTTCCTGGTTAATTGTGCAATAATTTTATCAAAATTGTTCACTTTTTTCTAGCAACTTTTTGTCTGAAAATGATGACGGCAACACAAATGGTGTGTATAGAAGTTAAACGAAAAATTTTTTCTTTCTTATTTTTTGGTGACAGCACAGAACCAGAACAGAGCAGTAAATGCGTTGAGATCGTAAAGTGTTGAATAAAAGGCAAAAGGCAATGAAACCAACGCCGCCGTAGCTAAATTCGCTTATATGCTCTCGCTCTGCCAGAGTGTGCATGGAGAAAAAGCAACAACTTCGCCGCAGCAACAAAAAAAAAGCAGCGCGCGCGAATCCATTTGACAGCTGTCAGGTGTATCAGCTGATTGGAGTTTTAATTCTTGTTTATATTTTCTAACCTGCTGATCGACCTGCCAGTGTGGTGAAAATGCCATTCCATTGAAGAAAACAGAAAAAGCAACAACAACGTCATTTGACCAACTAACCATATGTGACCAAAAGATGGGGAAAACATATGTTTGAGTGGTGATTTAGATTTATGGTGGAAAAACAGGAATATACCTACACTCACATACAAAATTAATTCCCCACATTTACGGCGAATATCAAGTGTATGAAAAACAAAGGAAAATTAGGAATTTACGATATTTATGTATATTTTGATGTATGTATGTATGAATATATAAAGGAATGTATATTTTCTAGAAGGGTTTATTTTAGAATTTGGGTTTTTAATGTGATCATTTTTATATACAAAAATAAAACTGGTCTGCAAGAAAATACTGCTTTAACAAAAGTATGTGGAGTATGACTATTTTGATGTTCTGAATGAATAAGAATATGTTTTCAGTTTTTTCTATCAGGTACAGAGATATTATTGGCATAACAAATATGATCCCCTTATTAAGGCGGTCAAACTAGTATAACTCGATAACGGTTTCCCTGATTTAGAACAGAAGGTGCTGACTAAAAGTACTAAAAGTTTTTACTCTTATATAATTAAGTTAGATATATATATTACGAATAAAATAATCCATATATCATGAGAATTGATAACAAATGTTGATTTTATTCACAATTAATTGATTCTATATATGTACCTATATTAAAAATTTGTATACTTATAGGCAAAATATTACGTATTCGCCATGTATGACACAACCTTTTTGCTTCTTAAAACATTTTTGCAGTTTTCAGTTAAAAAAAAAAAAAAAAAAAAAAAAAAACTAAGAAAATATGTATACTGCGAATAAAATAAGCCCTATACCATGAAAATTAATGAGAAAATTGTGATTTTATTCACAATTAAAAGAAGAGACCTATAGTAAAAACTACCCAGGCAGAAACTGCCGACCGTATGAAACATCAAGCGCTGGAAAAATATTTTTTACAAATAAAAAGTTTGAATTTACATCTAATAAAATGATTTGCCAATGATTTGCTTTTTTATTTTTATTTATATATTTATAATATAAAATAATAATATATATAATAAATAATAATAAATTTATGTAGCCCTACGGGCTAGTGAAATTTTATTCACCTCATATACTTCAAAATTTAACTTTTCCACATACTTTGCTACCGTTTGGCACACACTCTTAGTATAAATAAAGATTAAAGTATTAATGCAAAAAGATAAAAAAAAAAAATTTCATTCTGAAATTTAGTAAGAATACACATCTACCATAATTATTTTAATTTCTTTTTGTTCTTAATCTTTAACGAAGTATAATTCCATTTCATTGAATGGCTGTGGATGATCAAAAAAAAAAAAAAAAAAAAAAAAAAAAAAACTGATGTTTTTTTTTATAAATACTGCCTTTTAAAGGTGATTTTACACTATAATACTTGGTATAAATACCAGAGTTTCATTTTCTATAATTAGCAATATGCCAAAATCGACTTTTTGCGAAAAAAGAACTTTTTTTTATTGTTGAAAATGGTTCTTTAGTGCCTCAGCAACAAAATTACAAAATTACCGTTATTTTTAGGTTATTGAAGCAAATCAAAATTTTGACCCTCAAATTTCCAGAATTCGACCAAATGATGTTTGGCAACTTTGTACAAAATCCTTCGGCGAGTATTTTTGCAGAACATATGAACTCATAATATTTGCAAATACAGGGTGTTTTGATGCATTTTTAATAAAAAAATGGATTTTGCGCCATCTAGCGGCAATATTTGGTACTAACTGTGTTCAGCAATTAGAAAGGTAATTTGAATACCTTTCCAAAAAAAACTTTGTTGAAAATCGATTGAAAAATAACCGAAAATCAGTAAAAAAAAAATGTTCTAAACAAAAACAATGATACAAAAAAAAAAAATAATAATAAAAACAATAACATTGCAAATGTAAACAAGCGCGAATGGTGTATGAGAGGTGGGCGAACCACACCTATTTTTGTTTCCGTGTTTACATTTGTCCAAGAAGTATTTGTACAAAATTTCGTTGACCTTTCACCTTATATGGGAGGTGGGCGGTAAAGTGGGCGGACCACGCCCATTTTTTGTTTCTAAGTTTATATCGACCCTTGAAAATTTCGTTATCGTACATGCTTTTGTTTAAGAGAGATATCAGCAGAAAAGTATGAAATAAAGCTACAACGGACCCCCTGCGTTTCTAGTATTTTGCTCATAACTTTTTTGCCCTATCCTGCTTTCAACAGACCGACAGAGCTAGATCGACTCAGAATCTAACCAGGACCCAGAAAATATATACTTTATGGGGTCTTAAATTAAAAACAGTATCTATGGTCTTTATTACTAATGTATAATTCATTTCTGTAATATAAACTACCGTTTTTTAAATATGCACTCTATTTTTTAAATGAATGAATAAAATTTGCCGAAAATAGGCTTTATTGTTTTTTATACGCACAAATTAGACTGAATGTTATGCCTTAAAAGTCAACATAGTTGTTGATGACAATAGTATCTAAAATTCTGCGGTGGTGCTTGAAGATCACATTCCTACTTCAAAAGTTATATATGAATAAAGATGAAAATAACACATTTTTTTCAATTTTTTCGATTTTTTTAACATTTTTCAAATTTTCTCGTAAACGAAAAATGCGATCGTCAAGCACCACCGCAGAATTTTAGACATTGAAGTCATTAACAACTGTGTTGAATGGCAAGACATAATATTCAGCCCAATTTGTGCCGCGTTAAATGTTAGCAGTAGTATTTTCTTACTTCCATGTTTTGCTGTTGCCATTTTGTTTATCTCTGTGTATTATTGCAACAATATCCGAAAATGAAAGATTACTACCCAAACTAACTATCCAACTAATAAAAATATTGAATTTTCAGCTATTAACATAAATAATGCGTTAAATTCATAAAAAGTTAAAAATTCCAAGTTTTAAAGGTCACCCTAAATTTCCGTTTTAGGACAAGTGAGGGACACCCTAATTAGATATTAAGGGAGCTATAAAGTCATTCGGCATTCAATCCCAACCCAACAAACCAAGAAACGATACAGTATCATTAATGATATCATAATTTAAAAATTATATGATAAAATATCGAAATTATTTTTTCCTTAGAAAAAAACTTCAAATATTTTCAGGAAAATAAAATTAAATTGAAAATATTTTTATTAGAAGAATATTTTATGTTATGCATTATATGGAAATTAAATTTTTACAGCTAAATTTATTGGAATCACATAAAATAAAAGAGGATAAGATAAAGAGTCCAATAATAATGTATCACGTTTTGCCAACGTTTGAACCACCTTGAAAAATCGTTTGTCAACATTGGCCCGGTTGTATTAAGCCTTTCGAACCTTTGCTACCAACTAACAGTAATAAGATAGTTTAAATTTACACTAGCAAAGTGTTCGGATTAGTGAATGGAGAATCGATTTCGATTATGGTCTAAAATCGATTCTCGCTGCCAAAAAAAAAAAAAAAACGATTATTTTGTGAACATTTCTTACCAGTCAACTTTATACTGAAATCGACTTTTAAGTTTCAATTAATCGAAAAGTCAACCCAGCAAAAAAAAAAAAATTGTTTTTTGTAGGTGATCAATTTTTTGAGCACTCATTTGTCATTTTGATCACACAAATACTCTGTTACTATTCTGAGATGTATAGATAGAGATCGGCTGCAGTTTAAGTTTTAAAAAAATTCCGATTTTATATGTTATATTTTTAATAATTGACAATTTGGTGAAAAGATTATGTTAAACGTATCGACCAATATGCATATTTAAACGCCGAAATGATCTTTTAAAAGCTAATATCTTTTAATTCATTTTCATTAGTTTTTCAAATCTAAACAAAATTATCTTAAAAATTATAAATGTTAATTATTTTTAGCTAAACTCCGTCTACTTTTTAAGTATGTTAAAATAAAACAATGTTCTTGAGTAATATAACTCCAAGATTTTTGAAATTATTTTGAAATGTATTCTGAATCTTATGATCTTTAAATAAAAATTATAACTCTTATATTACGGAAATTATTTGAAAAGAATTTCGAGGCCAAATTAAAGCTCAAATATCTATTTAATATTGTAAAATAGCTCGCATTATTAGATGATTTTCGTAACTATTAGATGATTTTTCTGAAAGCTTAGGTTCGGTCCTCTTCTATAACTGTCCCATATATTTCAATTCGATCCGTCCAGTGTTTTAGGAGATATAGATTTATAACCGACATTTTTTCCACTAAGGACCGTGAGAAAACTTTGACTTGAGACGATCGCATACTTCACCAAGCACAAAGCTTACAAAATCTTTTTATGTTTTCTAATATTTCTCTAAAAGAATGTATGACCAATTTTATTAAATTTGAATACAATTTAAATATACAAATTTATATATTTATGATCAATTTTTCAAATCCAATTGTTGGATTTCATAAATACATATCGAATACATAAACCTAATTTATTGATTTTGTTGAGAAAATGTTATAAAACCAATCTGTGTTGGATTCTATAAGCAGGCAGAATATTCACTTCTGGCCATAAATTTTAAATATTTTTTATACCAAAAATTATTGAATTTCAAAGGCAATTAGCTAATTGTACTTTGTTTTTTAATTAATTAACAAAGTGTACGTTTTTTTAAATAGGTCAAAGTAAACACATGATGCAAGCGGAATTATTATTACATTTTAAAAAAATTTAGTAATTTTTAGTTTGTATGCAAAAATTCTGAAGCTTAATATATGCTATCTACGTTCACATATGTATCATTTTACAAAACAATCAATTTAAATATGTAACACCAAATTTTAAGAAGTTAAATTAAAATCATAAAACTCACCAACATTTATGCCTGAACATCTTTTCACAAATATTATCTTTCTTTTTCTTGCAATTTGATAAGTCCATCATTTAATCAACAACAAACAAACAAATGTATGTAAATCACTTTCCAAACAAGAGACCATTAAAAACCACCAACAATTCAATTACAAAACAACTAAAGATTTAAAAACAAAACAAAATATTAATATGGTAATTGCTGCTACAAAATGCGAATTACTGCAAGAATAACAAAAACAACCGAATCAAAAACAAAACACAATGTAATAATTACCCAGAAATGAAGTAACATGAAAAAAAGAACAACAAAAACCAACAATTGGAATATGCAAAGATCAGCAAAATATCGTTGACAGACAAAAGATGGTATGATTGGTTAAATCAAGTCATTTGAGTGCTGGGTAGTAGAATATATTTGACCAAAAGCAATTGTAACTTCAATCGTAACATTTATTTAAGTGACACTCTCTGCTTCTTTACCCCACTACATTTGGCAGACAATAAAGAGTTGCAAGTGTTTTGTATCTTGTTTTTTTTCTTGTTCAGATTTCTCCGTAATTTTTTTATTCTCTATTTTTTTCTATTGACTTAAGAATTAAATTATTAAACTTTTTGTTTTGTTGTTTGCACATAGTTAAAAGCAAATTTTGTAAAGTTGCAAATATAAGAAAGATGGAGAGTTTAGATGGGTGATTGTTTGAATCCACGGGCAGCATAGTCTCCTGGCTGTGAACGTTCCGATAGTTTGGGAAAACCTTCATCACCGGGATTGCAAGCTTTACGGGCAGTAATTACACGCCAGCCACCTTTACGTGTCCAATCCTAAAATATGGAATGAAATAAATAAAATACATTGTAATAAATCATTTTGTTTATAAAATTAATTTATTTTAATTAAAAAATAAATAAAATAAAAAAATACATTTGTGGTATAAAAAGTTAAAAAAAATCACTAAGGCGGCTTTGGGCGCTATATCGTTTGCCTTCAAGAACATTTAAATTTGTATTTAAAATTCTTAATGAACGATTTTAAAATCTCCTAACACAGTGTATAATTTGGGAAAATCAATCTCAAAATATACGATTTAAATAATTAAGAGATTTTAATTTTATTAAAATAAAAAATGTATTATGTGCAAAAAAAGCTACCATTTTTGCATTAATGTCATTTAAATAAAAAAAAAAATATATATATATATATATCTGTATTAAAGACGATAAGAGCTAGTTAAACCCAACATCTTCATTATATCAAAGCTCCCAGGAAAATTTTTAGAACATGTTCTAAAATCATTAGTTCTGGAACTAGTGTAATCAGAACCACTTCAAATTCTTTAATAACACACTAAGAACTAGTGGTGTCGCAACCAATTCTGGCACTCATGGAGTAGGACCCTATAGTGATTTTAATTTGGTTTTAGGGAATGTTTTTGAGAACTAGTGCTTAAAAATCACTTTTCTGAACAAATTAATGGTTCAGAAATGACTTCCTAACTTAGGAACTTAGGCAACTAATTCTGGCACTAATGGAGTAGGACCCAATTGTGATTCCAATTTGATTTTAGACAATGTTTTTGAGAACTAGTGCTTAAGAATCACTTTTCTGAACCAATTAATAAAAAAATAAAAACAAATTTATTGATTATAAAAAAACAGATTTTTCAACCGTTCCCAACGATTCTGTGAAACTAGTTCTGTAAGTAACAACTTCGAAGAAAAATCATTGATTAAAGAACTAATTCTAAAACCGTTCCATAGACTAGGTACTGGTTAGGTAACACTTTTACAGAACTAGTTCTGGAGGTGACAATTTTAAACAAAAATCATTAGTCATAATGCCAAAGTAGAACAAGTATTTTTATGAGTTCTGGAACTACTTGTAGAACTAATCAATTTTTTTCTGGCACTATCTAACATTATGTCTACACGAGAGTTTTTTATATAATAATATGTAACAGAGAGTGTCAAATTCGCTCTCTGAGAGAATTATATTACGTGTAGACTAAAATACTAGTATTATAAGAAATATCATGGACTGTTGTGATAAGATTTTTCTACAAAACTATCTTATAAGATTTACTGTCAAAATCCAGTGGTAAAAAGAAGGAGTAAAGAGCCTTTCTAGAAGGCCTTTTTTATAACCAGAAGAGCTTCTCCATGCATTCCATGTTCATGTATTTTTTACACGCGATGTCATTGAGAGCAAAAATGTAAAATGTTTAAAATTTAAAAATACAAAAATTCAATATTAAAAAACATTTCTGTTAACTTTTGACAAAACATCATAAGTCGATATAACACAAATTATTCAAAAATGAGATTTTTATAGATATTTTTTGATTTTTTTATTTAATTGTCCTGAAAAAAACTTAAAGTTTTTGTTAAATTATTTTGGCAAAAGCACAAACAAAGGTTCGAAATGCTTAATTCTTTAATTCATTTTTTTTAAATCGAATTAAATTTATTATCCTAGTCATTCTTTTAAAGCATTCAAATTAATTTAATTTATAGAATTAAATTCTTTGTACTTCATATGAATTGAATTAATTCTGCTACGAATTAATTCCTTAAAGAATTCATCAATTATACAATTCAAGCTTAAAAAGTATATTGAATCATTTAAATTTTCTTCAATTCAAATCTATTACAAATTAGCTTTAGAAAATATTTTCTTTGTAATTCATTTTGTAAAAGATTAAAAAACAAAATATTACAAATTGAATGAAAGAAAAATATTTTCATTCAATTTGGAGAAGATTTGAATTAACAAAAATTTAATGAATTCTTTATGAATAAATTCAATAAGGAATTAATTCTATTCAAACAAAAGCCTTTGAATTAAGCTATTGAAATATATTTTTGAGAATGGTATTATGGAATGAAAAATTAGTATTTCTTAATTCAGAATTAAGATTTAAGGAAATTAAGCTAAGATTTAACTAATTTTTTCGAAGCTCTGACTACAAAGTACTATAAATAAAAAATAAAATTAAAATTAAAGTACTATAAATTAAATAAAAATTAAGAAAAACACATCCCAATCAAACAAAGCATTGAATGAAATTAAATGAATTCTTATTATTATTATTATTTTTTTTTTAATATCTGCTTTGAATTTTGATATTGTTTTTGTAGCGGTTTCTGTATGGTTTTGTTTTTTCAAATATTGTAGTCTTTCTTCCCTTCTAAGAGACATATTTTTGTTGTTGCTAAAAACGAAATATATTAAAAAAAATACAATTTCTTACGATCCTTGTAAGAGAAGCGAAGTCGGAAGATCTATCGGATCTTTTAGAAGGTAGGGATGAGGCATCCCTTACTTACTATAGAAGGCAGGTTAGCATGAGCAACTGCATCTGAAAGAAGGCCTTGAAATTTTTACCGCTGGGAAAAATTCTTATTAATAAATTTTAAATTAATTTTAAGTTAAACTATGTAACCGCTTATGGCCCAGAGGCTAGGTTATTGAATATTGATAATAAAAATAAATAAAAAAAAATAATACACATATACGAAAGTTTGTTTGTGTGTGTAAATGTGTATTTTGAAAAGTACACAGAAAAAAGTTTGTACATAAATATAAAAATTTAGTTTCATTGATTTTAGTTCATAATAATTAAGAATAATTTCTTAAATATTAAAACTTTTTTCCATAGAATAGAACTAGAAGTTTATGTGAGAGCCACCCTATACTAAATTTTGAAAAAATTTACTCATTTTTTTAAAAACACAAAAACAAAATATATGTGACTACATGTATTTTATTGTTGTATGAATTAGGTTTTTGACAATTGAATTAGGTTTTTTTCTCTCACATAAATATCTAGTTGTTAATCTATGCTTTTTTCTATATGAATCAAAAGTCAAGAAGACTTAAATTGTTTAAATTTTATTTAATATTTTCTTTTGTAACGAAATGTTTGAAATTTTCTTTGGAAAATTTTTAGTTTTTAATTATTTTTAGCTACATATTGGAATCATTCAACAGAACAGAAGCGCTTTTTAATAAAATTATGTACATATGTGGTGCATATTGGCAAAACTCATGTGTAGACCCAATGTAAGGTTTTCATGAAATTTCGTTTTTGATGTCTTTATATTCCCTATAGTAACCCTAACCTATGATATAAATTTTCATATATTTTAATTAATATTTATTTTTCTTATCAATTATTGAACTTGAAAAGAAATTTATTCCCACCAAATCTTAAGACAATCACTGTAATAGTTCCTTAACCCAAATTGACCTAGCGCACCCATATGGTAATGCAAACAACGGTTAAATAAAAAGCTATATAGCGTTGAAGATACTAAAAATTTAGAATATATTTGAATTTCTTTTCATCATATGGAATCTTGTTAATAATTATAGTAATATTATGACGAAGCCGACGCTGGTAACGCTTCTAGCAGTAATATTTCACATTAAGTCCTTGATACATTCCTTAAAACCAAAATATGATTGTTTATCACAAGAAGTATAAAATAGGAAGATTGAAAAGCTTAATTTTTACGCATATAATGGCATTTGTGTTGAAATTTGTTTGTTAGCATCTGGGAAAATAGAAAGGAAGTCTTAAATAATTATAGTGTATGACTTCAAAAGTCATTTGCTACTCTGTATATTATATTTAGTGGATGTCCTCCAATATTCAAAGGTGGATTCTTAACACAATAAGTTTTTATGATCGTGATAAAAGTAATTTTTTAGTACCAACAGCTATAATAAGGTGTTATATCGGTGAATGCTCCAACAAAAGGGGGTGTACTCAATGCTAAATGTTTGATATGTAAATTATACCATACTATAACTCATATTGAATTGCATCTCCTTAAGAAATTTGTCAATAAAAAACATTTTTTTGAAAATCTTACAAAAAAAAAAAAAAAAAAAATATATATATATATATATATATATATATATATATATATATATATATATATATATATATATATATATATATATATATATATATATATATATATATAGTGCCTGGCATGACCATATGGCAACGGCCCGTTCTGCCCGACCTAGGGACAGAAACAAAATTTTCATAGACCTAAATTTGAAATTTTCATCATTATCTGAAACAAAAGACATTCCCGGTCAATTTGGGTTAAATATATGATTTATCTTATACGGGGGATTACCCTTCAACTTAGATCTGCCCGCCCTATTTTCATCTCAGTTATGATTCTTGATAAGGAAATTATTCCCAAACAATTTTAAAAATTTTCCTATAATAGATCTTCATTTAAGCGATAAATAATTTTTACTCCAATAATAACACGCTGTTACAATGAAAAGCCACTTGAGAAATTACATAGTGTACGTTATAAGCATTCTTGAGGACATCATAAATCAATTTTAAAAATTTGCAGTACACACTTTAAATTTCAAGTTATTCGCAAAAAAACTGCTTTTAGATAGATTTTTGTATAAATTATTCTGCTATTCTTTCGTTTATTTTTCTTTTTTAAATTTCTTTTTAAAGTAGACGAGACAGGCTTTTTAACCGTATGAATTTGTTATGTATTTTCAAATTAGATAAAAACTGTAGAACTTATTATATTTTACCTGTAATAACTTACTAAAACTTTCGATACATTTTTAATTTTTTTCTCAAAAAGTAAAACACAAATAAAAAATATTAAAAAATACTTTGTCTTGAAATATATGAAACATTTTTAATAAAGTTTAGAAACAAAGAACACTAAGAATAGAAAGCTTGTCAAAAAAACCTAACTCTGTTGTCAAAAAAAACCTAACTTTAAGATTGTGTTAGTCAAATTTTATTTATAAGTATTAGTGCTGAAACCACTTTCACCACACATCATAATCACAAGAGAGTATTAACAAATTATTAAATATAATTCATCACAATTATAATCGCAGATTTTCATCAAATGTGTCGAGTGTGTAATTTTCCTTAAATTTTAAGGAAAAAATTGTTTATTTTGTGTTGTTTCTCCCTCTCACAAGTGTGTTGAATTCACACAGAACTTGTATGTGAGGAGAGAGAAATGTTGTTGTACGAAATTGATACATTTTCTATTCTTTGTTTAGAAATAGTCAGAAGAGGGACTTAATGCCTACTACGCCTTTAGGAACTCTATAGGTAAGAAATTGGCTCTAAAACCGTTAGTTGTATTTTGGATCTACACGTCGGTTGTAAGACCGGTTTTTACTTATGGTTGTTCAGTCTGGTGGAAGGTATTAAGGAACTTATAGGAACCTTCTCTCTAAAGTTCAGATATGAGCTGGCTCGGAACTAGATAGGTCTTTCGTGGAGACTTCTGTTATGATTGCAATGAGTCCTATTTTAGGGCCATAAAGGACTGGACTTTGATCAACACGAATCGAGCCTAGTCTTAAACTGGCAGATTCGAAACACCTTCTGGGTATGAGTCGTAATAGTCTGAGAGTCATAGTGGGAATGATTACTAGTCACTTCTCAATAGGGAATATGATGAGTAAATGGGACATTGTCACGTCAGACATTTTAGGACACGCAATGATGTAGAGGAGCTAGAGACAGTGCAGCACATACTCTGTCATTGTGTAGGGCTTCAACGAGGAAGGCTGAAGTGGTTTGGGAGCTACACACTACATGAACTACAGTGGTGGCCATGAGGTTAGCACACATCATATCTACTATTTTTAAAAGAAAATTATTTCGTCTCATTACAATTATTTACTAAAATTTTTGATTTTTAGTTTTGTTTATGGTGTCTGCAATAAGTCCCGTTACTTTTTTTTGCATTCTATCGCAATTCTCTTTTAATTTAAGTGCAGTAATAGGCAAAATAAGCTGGTCACAATTTTAGCACAAGCGAGTATATTTAAACTTTTTATATGTTTTTTGTGAATATAAATAATTGATTGGTAAGTTTAGATATTATTTCATTAATGAAGATAAAAAACTAAATAAATAAACATTATTTAGACATGTCTAAAAAAAGTGGTGTACAGAGGAACAACGTAAGATTATTCAACAGATGTACTCAAGATGAATAAGATTAAGTGAGATTGCTAATACTTTGGAATGTTCCAGAAAGATGGTTTATAATGCACTAAACCATATTCGGAAGTATGAAAAATTTAAAAATGTTACGCAGGCTCCCCCGTAATCCAGAGGGAAATTTCAAGAAAATATGGTATCAACGTGTCCTGCAGAACAATAAGAAGAAGACTTAATGAAAAAAATTTACGTGGATGCATTTCTCAGCATAAGCCACACGTTTCAAATAAGAACCTACGGGATCGGTTGTGCTTTGCTCGTGAGCATTTGGAAAAGCCATTAGTTTTTTGGAAAAATGTCCTCTGGAGTGATGAATCCAAGTTTTGTAGATTCGGATCGGATGGTAAGAGGTATGTATGGCGTCCTCCAAACATGCAACACAATCTAAAACAATAAAACACGATGGAGGAAATGTGATGGTGTGGGCAGCTTTTTCTGGACATGGCGTTGGTCCTATATGCAAGATTGATACACGTATGGACCAATATGTATACCAGAATATACTACTAAATACAATGATGCCTTATGAAGAGGACAACATGCCACTTAGGTGGAATTTTATGCACGATAATGACCCAAAACACTCCTCACGCTTAGTGAGGAGTTGCTTGGAAGAGAACAATATTAACGTATTAAAATGGCCAGCGCAATCTCCGGATCTCAATCCTATTGAGAACCTTTGGAATGATGTGGAGCAGCACGTAATGAGAGAAAAACCTAAAAATTTAGCCGATTTATGGACAGAAATAGAAAAACCTTGGTATGCTATTTCAGTAGAGCGCTGTATGGGACTTGTGGAAAGTATGCCAAGGAAATTGGCATCTGTAATAAAAAATAATATATACCCAACTACTTTTGTTACTTTTTTTAAATGTGAATAAATTTTTTTTATTTTGTGCTAAAATACTGTCCAGTGTTTTTTGACGGTTATTCTATTCTGTACAGAAAAACAGCAAATTTATATATATATAGGAATGACAATGAATATATTGTGATGTGATCTCAGCAAGACATGATACACGTATATAAAAGAAATATTAAAAAAATAAAGAAATACAGGAAATATTTGCTTTTAAAGATAGGCAGTAGCAAGTGTGCTAACCTCATGGCCAACACTGTATATGAGGTTACAGGCAAAGGCCTTATTAATCTCATAGGGTTTGTAATGGGAATAAAATGGCTTAGAAGCAATCATAACTGATTGCTAAAGTATAGGTTCCTCTTTTCTTTATCTATCTTCTTAATCTGTTTTTCTTTTTCCTTCTCTATCTTTAAAGGGATTACAATGGGACGTTTGGTCTCTGGGTGGAGGCGTGAAGACGCCACCCATTTCTTATAAAACATCACCTTAAAAAATGCTTAATAACATTTTAGTTTTTAAGCGATTTTATATAGGAATATCTTATTACAATATCTTAACACAATAAAATTACAAACTTTGTAACCAAAAATATATAGAAAGAAAAAAATCAAAAAAATTTACATAAAACTCAGAAATTTGAAAGAGATAAGGGAAATAAATTTATAAATGGTAATTATATATTAAGAAAGTTCCGTTCTTCTGTTTTCTAAATAAGTTTAAAAATCTTAAATTGACTTAAAATTTATGAAACTACGAGAATGAACTAAATATTTGCAAAATAAGAGAAATAAAGTTTTTTGAGATAGTGATTTTTGAATATAGGACTTCGATATAAAATAATCCATAATTCTGCAAGATTACAAAAGTGTCTATTTGAAAACTTCAACGCGTTTGGAGCGGAAATATTTGTCTTTGTATATTTTATAACAAACCATAATTTTTATTAATTTTTTAGTAAGATAAAATAATAAAAAGAAATGAAAATAACGCAGAATTAAGATATTTTTACTATAAAACTACCATTAACTTTAGAAAAGTCTTAACAAATTTAAAAAATTGCTGCAGTTTTTACATTTGGAAATTTTGTTGCTTTTGTTAAGCAGCTTTTATATAGAGAATATGCCGGTTTTTACTTGTTTTTGTAAGAAGAAACTGATTGACATCTTCCAAAGTACAAATTGTTGTTAATACTCAAATATAATACACAATGTTAAAAAAACAGTTTTGTTGCAAATTAAATGGGGATAATCCATTTTGTTGCTTATGTTCGGCACAGTACTGCATATATACAGTATGCATATATAAGTGCTGAAATGAATCATTTAGTTAAATATTTTTATTTTCAATTAAAAGTCAGAACTTAAAAGCAAAAGATTTAGTGCAAAAAAAAAGTCAGAATAAAAAATTTCAAATAAATATACTTGAACTTATTTTTTGTCCGTAAATAAAATGTTGTCCTCTAAAATAAAATATGCATTATGGCAGCTTTTGATAAACCATAACACTTGTTTGAATTAAATAAGAAAAAGGGGAAATATACTTTAAAAAAGTGTTAATACTTGACGAGGAAATAAATAAGTTCATTTGAGAAAAATGAGTTATACAAAAACAAAAATCGTTTTTTAGCAATAAAAAAGTATATTAAATGTCATTATCTCTATAATATCGCGGCTTCAGAGATATTTTACATTTTGCATATGGTAGCATTGTATGTTTTCCTGATTCACAAAACTGAAACTATGGAAGGTTCTCATATTTGGAACCCCATTAATCAATGATATTATCAGAATCTGATAAGTTAACTATTTATATTATTTTCTTTTAGGTTTCATACGATTTTTAGGATTACTAAAAGGGATTTACACTATAATACTTTGTTCTAATACCATAAATATTTATATAGTATTTTTTAAATACATAAAGCAAAATGGTTAAATTAAAAACATACAAAAAATTTGTTTCGTCACCGAAAATACAAAACAACGTAACATTAAAATTTTCAAATTTGTGTTTTTGATGAAATATAGTATATTTTTCGAAAATACGTATGATCACAAATTTTCACACTTGTAGCTCAAAAAATGACGATTATATTTACGAAGGCAATGATTTTCTTAAGTCAAAATAACGTAACATTACATTTGTTAAAAAATATTTTTTTTTACTAATTTCAATTGCAAATTATTAAAAATATAATGGCTATTAAAATTGTTGAGTAAAAGTTATCAGAAATCTATTAAATTATAATTTTTCTAGGATTTATATTGATGTTACGTTTTTTTTTTTTTTTTTTGGCTCCAGAAAATTTAAATCTTGAAAAACATTAACCACGTAATTTAAAAATAAAAATATTCATCAACTATATATTAGGCAATATTTAATAATGTAATAAACCAAAAATCTTGTTTGTAGGACAATTTGTTTAGTTTTTATAAAGTTTTTTGTGCCTTCTGTAGTTATGAAGTGATTTTACGTTGTTTTGCATTTTCGGTGACGGATTGTTTTCTATGAACATTGATTTTATAAACATGTTTGTAATTGTTGTTTTTGCTCATCTACTTACGTTTTGATTGTATTTGAAATAGTAAGTGGCAGCATAAACGAAAGTTCCAAATAAAGCAACTTTGCCGGTCCAGAAACGAATGGTCCAAGCACGTTGATGACCCTTAAAATAAATTAATATTAATTTATTAAAAAAATATTAAAAAAAATCCTTAAAGATCATATAAAAATATTTTTTAGGTTACATAAGAGGGGCTATATTTTTTCCAAATTGATTCAATAATTTTATACGGTTTTAAAGAAATACTTACAATGGCAGGGGATAAAGCTTTATAAAGACCATCCAATGGTGCTCTGTAGAAGCGTTTAATGGGATTGGTCAATTCTTTTTCTAAAGCGGCTACTTTTTTGGGTTCGTGATGAAGTTCCAAATCTTTTAGCCACTGTTTGCGCCAGGCGCGTTCTTCATCGCTCATGCCAACCAAACGCTCACGTTCTCTGACCATGCGGCCGGCAATGGTCATGGGTTTAACACCTCCAGTTGGTGAAGCCATTTTTTAAATCTAATTACTAAAGAAATTAAAGGAATTTGAATTAGAAAATTAAAATTTTATAAAATTGTTAACACACTACTTGCCCCGCTTAAGAAAAAAAATTGACAATTAAATGTACAGCTGTTTAGTTGACAGTTGTCAACTTTTGTTGACATTTGCTATAAAAATACAGAGTTGTTATAAGTAGCAAAATCTATTACAAAATTATATTAAATGAATCTATTACAAATGTCACAGAGCTGTATTTACAGTAAAATTGGCGTTAAATTAAAAAATTTAAAGGAACATATTAAATGAAAATTAATAGCCTGTTTCTCTATGTCGAACGAAAATCTAAGCGAACGAAAGCAAGTCGAACGAATTCGAATCAATTTGGGTTTCTGTATTTCTTACGCTTTCGTTCGCATGGAGTTACGTCTTTTCGTATTGTTTTTGTTTTATTTTTCTTTCAGAGTAACTTTTTTTTCGTAAAAATATTAAAAATACTACTAAATTGTTTAAATGTATATACAACTAAATAAATAAACAAGAAAAAATAAAATAATTTAAAAAAATTAAAAAACAATTTATTTTTTTTTTTAGAAATTGTTTTTTAGGCACAAAATCGTAATTTATGGATACCGAATACATCAAAATGAATAATAAACATGATTAAGGAACATTTGCAATGTCCTTGTGAGTATTTTTCCAATTTTTCTTTAAAAAATTCAACCAGTCGAAAAATAGCAAGTGACTGATTTTGACATTTTTGTTCTTATCGTTCGAAATACAGAAACCCAATTTTATATGAAAACACTTACGTTTTCTTTTGACTTGTCGTTCGACTCATTTTTCCCATAGAAGTGAGTTAGATAAACCCAAATCAGTTTTCGTTCGCTTAGAAGTCGAAAGAAAGCTTTCGTTCGACATAGAGAAACAGGCTGTAAGTTTTATTAAATAGTGTTGTACTTAAATATAAATTAACATAGCTTTAAATATAAATAAATAGCTTTAAGTTGACATTTTAAAGTAATTAAAAATATTATACTATTATATTTAAATAGTTTAAAAAGTAGTAATCTCTTAACTAAAAGATTTTCAGCTGTATTCAAAATAAATAATTGGGTGATTCACAAAGTGTGCTATCATGTAGTGTTGTCATATGTCCTAAAATATTTCAATGTATAAAAAATATTGTTATTGCTTTTCCATTGTAAAATTTTATGACATTATGACAATACGACATGATAGCACATTTTGTGAATCCCCTAAATGTATATTTGTTAACGATTTACTAACTTTTTCTTATTGAAATTTACACACAAAAAAGTTAGTAACTCGTTATCAAACATACATTATTTATTTCGAATACGGCTGTTTAAATTTAAGTTGAAAATAAAATTGTTTAATGAAACGAAATAACCTGCAAAATGTTTGTGTTAATTTTACAATTTATTTTATTTATGTTCATAAAATATATGGTTATATTTTTATGTACTAAATACATACAAAATTGTCGTAGTAAAATTAATCAAATATAAAAAGTACACGTCCATATACTTTGCTAATTTTTTTTTTTTTTTTGGACTATTAAATTTCGATGGCGAGCTAATGCTCACAAACTTCCAGGGTGTAAATTTAAGAGATTTTATAAAATCGACCCCAATTAGTGGTTTAATTTATGTAAATTTGCTTATGTCCTTCAATGTTAATTATATAGTTATTAGAGCCCTGCAAACTGTGTCTTATAAGGCTGTACAAGCCACTTGATATTTTTCAAGTGTTGTTATCAGTGTGTGTGCGGAGTAATAAATACTGTTCTGCAGGCACTTAAAACCATACAAATACTGCGTGTGTGCTTCAACTTTATGAACAAATCATGAGTGTGCTATGATAGCGACCAAACAAGCCTCTCAAAGGCTTGTATAAAAAAATACAAGCCTTTTGACCACTTGTTTGCTTCAATAAGGAAAAAAATTGTGTTTTCTTTTTTATTAAAATTATATGTGTGTGTGTGCGTTCATGACTGTATAAAGTAATTTCGTAAGTAAAACAGTCGTTTAAAAGTATTGTTTATAAACTTATTGTTATTTACGATAAAATAAATTATTAATGTTACTAGTTATAACAATTTAAAGAAACATGCATTAAGTTTTATTAGTAAACAGATTTTATTAAATATTTAAAGTTTTTTACAAGGTTTTTTTATATTATTACTTAAAACAAATATATACTTAATTACTTATATACTACTTTCTTATACATATGTATATAAATACTTAAACTATATCACAGATAATAATGTTGTCTGTATTCATGTGAAGAAACATAATCTGTGAAAAGATGGTTGAGTTGGAGGAAAGATTCGTTCTTTTTTCCGATAACAATTGTCTAGCAATTGAAAAAACTCTTTCGGAACTTGCACTACTTGCTGGAGTAGCCAATAGTTTGCAGCTTAATTTATACAACAAAGGCAACTGTGTTCGATGTAAATACCACCAACTGATGACATTAAAGTTTTCTTCGAAGGGAACATCCAGGTTTTGGTATGTTTGAATTTCTCTAGCTATTTTATCATCCCATGTTAGATTTGATGTTGGCGATACAAAATTCTTGAAATATGATGATATTACTGATGTTTTAGTTGATGTTGGTGATTCCATGATTTCTTCACCTTCATTTTGCCAGAGAATTTTTAACTCCTCTGCACATTTTGATTTTATATTATCCATTTCGTCTTTTGAAAATTGTAACAGTTTATTCGCGGGTGGAAAAAGGAAATGTGCAATTTTATGCGTCATGGATATATTTAAAAATACAGTTGTCTGTATATTTTCAAATAATGCTTCCTTAAATTTTTTTACGAGTTCAATATCATCATCTTCTGATATGCAAGTGTCCCTCAATCCATTGATGTATGCATAAACTAGATGTAATGTAGCATATTTTTCTCCTTCTAAAGTTTTGGACGCCTGTTCAAATTGTCTCATGACGTTCACAATTCCTTTAATGTGGATTATGTTTATTTTTTCGACTTTTTGAAGCTCATTTTTTTGCTGCAATATATTATTGACATCCATCCAATTTTTTTCCACAGATTCCAAAAGGTAATACATTGTGTTCCACCGTGTAGGACAATGACTTTTTAATGTTTGGCTTAATTTGCAATTATCGCCAGATTTCTTGAAATATTTAACCAATTTCGAGCATAAATTACACAGTTCATTTAGTTCCTCTACATTTTTAATAGCCTTTTCGATTACATTATTAAGTAAATGGTTAATGCAATATATGTGTGGAAAACAATTGAACGCAGCAACCATGTTGGAACCTCTGTCTGTTACCATAACTCCATCTTCCAGTTTGCAATCATATCTTCCTAGTAAAGTTTGAGCTTTTAATCTAATGGCATCATCTAAAATAAATAATTATTAAAGATATGTGGTTCATTTGGTATTCATTTTTTCATTTATGTAATAGTAATATAACTGTTTAAATTTACTTACGCGTACATCTTTCCCCATTCATTGAATTAAGACCTATCAACCTGGAAATCAATTGGTCATTTTTTGTATAATGGATAGTTAGAGAGATATAACTTTTCCGTAAATAGTTGTCCGTCCATATATCTGAAGTTAATCCAAAACCATTTTTGCAGACAGCATTGATTTCATGTTTAACATTTAGGAATGTTGCTTCATATATTTTTTCAATATTCCGCGATATTGTGGTAGGATGTGGCAATAATTTTTCTACATCAACATTTGGTCCATACTTCGCTCCAATTGAAATCAAGAACTCCGAAATCTGCATTAGACCGGTATCTTGAACAAATTGAAAAGGCCGACAATTTTTTATACACCATTCGGAAAATAATCGCGTTGCTTTTTTTTCGTCTCGTTGTTAACCTCTACTTTTTCTGTATTAGTTTCCTTCGTGGTGTAGTAGCACTTATGTCTCACCAAGTTCGATGTGGTTCTCAAATCATATTTTAAAACAGTAAAACACTTTATGCAGGCAACTTTGTTTGCTATTTCGGCTCCTTCTTGGTTTACAATCTTTTCAAATGTGTCCCAAATCTTGCTTCTGCCTCTTTTCGTAGTTATTTTGAATGTTCCTGACAGGATATTTTGTTTGATGCTGGCAGCGTCCATTGATTCAGTAGGAGTTGAATTCTAAATACATAAATATGATATATTTTGTTTAGTAAAGTAACTTTAAAAAATAATTTTATTTCTTACCATTACTTCTGCCATTATAAGTATACGAAGATATGTATATTTTAACACGATTGTGAAAACAAATAATTTGTTGGAGCACAAAAAATTCAATTCTGAAATAACTGTTGAAAGATTTTCATTCATAACTTCATTTATAGCATATATGAAATATATTAGGTAATAATATTATAATTTTATTTATAAACTCATTTTTACATTAGGTAATAATATGTATAAGCCTTTTCTAAAAATAACTTTAGTCCAATAAAAACAGGTATATTTCTTAGTGTAAAAAATTGATTTAAAACAGCAAGAATTTGGCAATAAAATCTGTAGAAGCACCTAAATAGATCAATAAGAAACAGGTACATATGTTCTGCACTGTAAAAAATGTAAATTTATTTTTTATAAAACCACGAATTGAGTTCGCTTACAATCAGGTAAAACAGCATCCTTTACTTGATTATATATTGAACATGTACATATGACGGGACACACAATTTAGGTAAACGTCTTCAAATATTTCATTTATAATTTTATTACAGTGCAGATGTTCCATCGTATTCTTAACATTTGGGAAAATTTATTAGTCAAGGAGTAAACGTATATGGAAACGAATTTGAAAAATGAAAAGACATTGTTCTATATTATTTCCTTTTAGTTTTAAAATAGAATGATTACTTAGTAAATATAAATTAAATGCAATAAAATCTATCATAATATAAATAAGTACAATTTTAAAATTTTTTATAAACATACAATTAATTATAAGACTAACTTTATTGAAAATATAAATAAATACTAAAGATAAAAATTTTCTAACTTACATATGTAACTGACAGTTTCAAATGTCAACTTTAATTTTTTTACTTTTTTAACTCTTAATAAAGAGTATTTTTTAATAACTTTATGAATTCACCCTTTTACATTTATATAGAAAAGAAGAACCAACAATAAAATATAGACTGTATATATGTGTGTGTATGCAAGAATATTTATAAACAACCACTTTTTACACATTATGAAGATTTTTTGCCACACACAGCAACTACGTATTACAAAAAACAAACAAATCATTAAGCCCACTTGAAATCTTTAAATCATTTCTCAACGTCTTGTATGATTTGCTTTTTTTTGCCACACCACTTGCACCACTTGTTTACGATAAATGATTTGAACGCACGGATTTGCAGTCGCTCATACACAGTACACACTTGCTTTGCTTCGGGCAGCGAACAGTACGAACAGTATTTATTGTTGTTTTTGCACATGTTGGCTATGAAACACACACTTGAAATTCAAGTGTGTTTGCTTTTCAAATCATCTTGCGCAGGAGACTAATAGTTATATAGTTAAGCTCAAATTACATTAGCGCGTAGGCAGCAGCAGTGTATGCTGACACAATCAGCTGATATTTTAGAATGCACAGTGTGATATGGAGTTGATTACATTTGGTCAGCAGAAGTTTGCAGTGCTGTTTTATTTAGCCCTGTTTCTAAATTCACTGCGCTGCTTTCAGATTGAGAGCGAGACAAAGAAAGTGAGCAAATAAGTGAGAGACTAAAGGCTCAACTACATAGAATACTTTCGCTTCAACTGCGACTGACAGCTACGCAACACATAAATGATATTAACCCAGTCGTTGCATTATTTTGTTATTAAAATTATATATAATAAAATATAAAGATGTAAAAATTCTATTGTTTTCAGTTTAAATAATGAATTGCAAATTAAAATTTCCGACTTAACGAAAAAATATTAAAATAAGAATAAAACAACCGACAAAATATATTTACGTACTTCGGCACTTCAAAGTTGAACATTTTTCATCTTTGAAGTACTTCACACAGAAGTTTGACGTACTGATTTGGTTCCGCTCACTATAAATGCATGTATTTAACTTAGCTGTCAGTCGCAGTTGAAGCGAAAGTATTCTATGTAGTTGAGCCTTAACATACACAAGTGGAATAAAGAAAGATGGTGGTAATAAATTTTTGCTGCATACGCTTAAATGTAATTATAATGGCAGTAATATGTTATTCTGACAGTGAACAGCTGATAATTTTTACTGATACTGTTGCTGACTACGCGCTAATGTAATTTGGGCTTTACAAGACTGCATAGTACAAGACGTAAAGATTACCAGATCTAGAACAGAACACTTATCTCCATCTACATATCTATAGAAAATGTAATCACCATTATTAAAGCATTTTAAGTTGAAAAAATCCAAAGATTTGACTTTTTGGCGTAGTAATTGTATCCCCCATTCCCCCAATCTCTAAAATCACCAAGAATCAAGATATTCTCATATTGACGCAAAAAGTAGAATAATTTACAGATTTCATTAGTAAATTCCTTGATCGATATTGACGGCGGAAACTATAATGAAGCAATAACAAAATTTTTAAAGAGATTTAAAGTTTTAACAATTATAATATCAAAATTAGTATCAAAATTAATTTTATTAAAAGAAATATTTCTTTTAAGAACAATGGCTACACCTCCATAACCATCATCTCACTTTCGCTTAAACAGACAATATCAACATTTCTTGTGTTAAAGAAGAAATTTATATTGTCCTTGTTTGTACGCATTGACTGAAAGTTATATTGTAATATATTTATCATTATAATAGTTTATAATAAATTCATGATCGATTTAAATACCGATGATCTTGACCCGTTCACTAAAATTGCCTACTGCCTGAATGCCCAACTGATTCTATATTTCAATAAAATGATCTTTTATAAATCTTAAGATTTCCGATGTAATTTTTTTCTAATTCTGTAACTTTTTCATAGTCCCTGTATATTGGTGCCTTAAGTGACACCTCTGGGAATATCCTTTCCTCTTGGTAAAATGAGAAATTAATATTTTATTAATTTTATTCTACTTATTCCACTTAGGGCATTTAGTTTTTTCATTAGTTTTATGATCATCACAACTACACAGTAGACATCTTTAAGATCCACATGGCTTCTCACATATTCCCTACTAAGCCCTACATCCCTTCCTTATATCCCAACCTTCCACAGTTGTAACATTGGCGGACGTATGGATAAAAATATTCTACCTTGAACATCGTTTAATTCAAAATTACCTCATCTGGGATTTCCCCATCATAGAACCCCAACTTTACCCTCCTTTTCCGATTCAAATCTCTTCACAGACGACATTTTTAACTTTGATTATTATACTTGAAACACCAAATGTTTACAGGAAATTCATTGGTGTAAAAGCCCTAATTTTCTTAGATTTAAAAATTTCATCTCTAGTGAATCTGTTAGCACTGTTTATGTCAGAGAAAATAACTTTATAAATAGTGATACCTATAGCTTTGATAATAGTTATACCAGATCTTGTTATACTTGATCTTTTCAAATAAAGGCCATTTATTACCTTAGTATTTCTAACCAATTCAGCACCAAAACTGCAATTTCCCCTTTGTATGTCTCATTATACAAAAGATTATTGTTACTTGTGCGATTATCATCAGCCTTACCCAAATCCTGCTCTATATTAATTTCTTTATTTATTACACGCATTTTAAATTATCAGTTGTCTGAACTCGAGCGCTGACAATTTTCTTTTAACGCTGCAATAAACTGACAAATTCAGTCTACATTACTTTGAGTCTACATTAGACAAATTTTTATCAAGACAAACGTCAAAATGAACTCGAATTTATGGAAGGTGGCAACAGTTGTGCAAAAACAACAATATGGCCATAGTAAAATAATAAAGTACTCGCACATCTACAAAAACAAAAATTGCTTGTATTTTGTTAGTGTAAAACTACTGCCCACAATGTCAGAATGCTTTGAACGGAAAAATGAGAGAACGAAAGAGAGCAAGAGAAAAAAAACTCAAAAAATATTTTACATGTGAATACAAAAACAATTTGACAGTACCGCGAGGTTTGCCAATGAAAAAATTGTAAAACAGCTGGTCTTACGAGTATACTTTATTATTATACTATGAATATGGCGAATTCAGTAATGTTTTTATATATGCAGTTTGACAGCTGTAACAACCAAAAATAATAATCAACTGTTTAACTGAGGCTACCTTGTATAGATTCGCACTGATTTTGACGTTTGTCTTGATAAGAATTTGTCTAATGTAGACTCAAAGTTATACAAATCTTTATCATGATAAAATTTTGACGTTTGTCTTGATAAAAATTTGTCTAATGTAGACTCGAAGTAAAAGTATCGAAGCGACACTGACGGCAAACAAAAAATTATGATTTGTTCGACAAATGTTCTGCCTACTGAAAACAAAAGGAAAAAAATTGTGTGTGGTGCTCTGCTGACGTTTTGTTCTTGTGCGAACAAGAAAAAGGCTAATATAGACGGTACGTTAAGCCCAAATTACATTTACGCGTAGTCAGCAACAGTATCAGCAAAAATTATCAACTGTTCACTGTCAGAACAACATGTTGCTGCAGTTATTTACATTTAAGCGTAGGCAGTCACAATTTACAACCACCATCATTCTTCTTGTGTATTTGAGTCTCCCATTTGTTTGCTCACTCTCTTTGTCTTGTTCTCAAACTGAAAGCAGCGCAGTGAATTTAGAAACAGGGCTAAATGAAACAGCACTGCAAACTGCTACTGACCAAATGTAATCAACACCATAACAATCAGTGCATTCTAAATTATCAGCTGATTGTGTCAGCACATACTGTTGCTGCCTACGCGCTAATGTAATTTGGGCTTTACTATGAAAATTTTTACACCACACATTTTGAAAATAGAGAGGTTTGCAGAGGTCAAAATTAATGTTCTATAGTTCGAAGAAATAAAGATAGTGGAAACTTTCGAATACAACTCGGTAGGCGACATCATTCAAAAGCCCTCAAACTACGCCCAAGTAATTATGAACAGAAGATTGAGAAAATCGTGGAAGCAAGCAATATTTTATGACTTTGATTGCAAAGTGATGAAAGAGTTGCTGAATCAAATCATTTTGCAATTATTTTTTGCGGGTTTCCATCCAACCGAAACTTGTGGCGAGAGTTGGGCGTTACAACAGTTAAGTATAATATTAAACACCATATCTTTAACATGCGGGTTTTCAGCTAAAGACGAATGCGATTTATCAGTGAAAATATCGGTATATATTTTCACATTTCTCCTATATATATTAATCCAAAATGGATCACTGTAAAAAGGGTAATTACCAATGTTATTATTAAAAATTATTTTTAAGATTCTTATTAAAAAATTAATTTTAAGTTTTAATTAAGATGGTAATGTAATGGTAAAAATATAGAATTTAATATTAAGATATTGTTAAAACGATATAACTTAAGTTTTCCTGATAACAATTGATTATAAGTAAAATATCGCAAACCTTATTTAACAATTATATTTCATTTAAGATTTGAATTTTTAATTTATCTAGATAAACCGTGGCTTCTTCTTTCTGCAAATGTTAAGGAATGTGTGTATACATTCGTTGATGTTATTCACCTCAAAATTCGTAATTACTTTTTGGATACAAGATTCCTGTACTAGAATGTTCCTTTTTCGGATACTACCATTCTGTAATTGCTAAAGTTAACATCGAAAAGTTATCTTTCTATCACATTCAATCGTTTCACCACATCGTTCAACCCATTTTTTAAATATCTTTTTGTTCTTAAGGGAATCATATGGATTATTCTTCGAGAGCCAAATGAAAACGTTACAGGAAATGAGTGAGGTAATGTCACAACTAATAATTCCTGGCAAAAAAAAAAAATTTGGAGTATTTCCAAAAAGGTGTTTGTCTAAATATAATATGAATTATATAGTGACATATCGATGAAAACAAGACGCTTCCGAAAACTTATTTGTTGCCACGAGAAGCAACCCTTCTTTGCTTCTCACGACCGTCGACCATCCTTCGCCAAAGAATTGGTGGGTAAGTTAGTGTCATTTTTGTACTTTGTTTAATATATTTTTTATTTTCAGCTAGAAATACCGAAATTTGAAATGGCAAGGGTAAAGTCGAAAATGACGAAACTAATTGGCTTAATCCCTCAAATGCCAACGTATTGTTAAGACAATACCCCAATTATGTACCAACAGATTCCGAAAACAATCTTACAGAATCTCAAGATTTTGGATTTGAAGAGGCAGAGTTCGAAACACAATATGAAAACTACTGGATAAACCTGATGTGTCTAATTTGGATGACATTAACATTCTTCAAAAGGATGCTTTGGAATATATAGCAGACTATATTATTTGAAAGCTAACAGTCTGTCCCTCGATCTCGAGCGTAAAGTAATGCTAACGAAAGTCAGTCACTCACTTTCGAAGAACGTATAATAAAGAAAATATTTTTTGATCGCACAGGATTTCCAGTGCTTTTTGAATGTGTCGATGGAACACACATTCATATCAAGTGCCCAGGTGACAACCTTAAACATTATATATATATATTATAAAACCAGGGGTGTTATAGTATAAACGCAATGATAGTAAGTAAAATTGTTATTTTATGATTAGATTTGTGATCATAAAAGAACCATCATGTTGCAAGTGATTAACAACAAAATAATTTTGTGAGTGGAAAACGTAATACTTGAATACTTGGTAATATATATAGTGTCAAAATGCTATGAACAGAAAATGAGAAAATAAAAGTGAAGAAGAGTAAAAACACGCGAAAAAAATTCTCATACCAATACAAAAACAATTTGACAGTTTCGCGAGGTATGTACATGAAAAAATTGCAAATCAGTGTGCTTACGAGGTCACTTTCTTCTTTCACTATGGGTTTGCTGAAAAATCGATTTCGTACCATTTTCGATTCAAGAGTCCTTCACTATGTTCCCGAAAAGGCTAAAATCATTAATAAATGTGCTGTCAAATGTGTATTAAATATAAATTCTTCGATGAGATAAACGATGAACCAGTGATTGAGGATGTGTGGAATGATCTAATCGATAATAAAGAAGAGTGTACACCCGTAGCAATACGAAGATGTATTGCAATAAATTTATAAAACCTTATTAGTTTTATTTACATATGTGGGTATAAAAACATACATAAATACATTATGGCTGTAACTTTCTTAATTTTAATATTAAAATGGCCCTATCATAGTCGAACAGACCATTGATAATTATTTTAAAAAATCGCGGTGAAGTTTGGAAATCAATATTCCCAAAGCAACATATGTGAATAACTTGGTTTTAAAGTAGTACAGAACATTTATCCATTATGCAAAACAACGCGCACTTTGAATTTGAAGTTTATGTCTTTTAATAACACAGGTCAACACTAAAAAAGTATCTGGAAAATCATGTTGCAGATATTAAAGGTATAGTTATCCCAATCATCAGGAACATTCCGGTTTTTTTCCCATCACGTCACATTTTTAACCCATTGAGGACCAAAGAAAATATGGTTTCTTGATGAGTTTTTAGGTTATAAAATTTTCCCAGTAATAGGTAGAGCAGTCATGTTGTATAGCCAAGACATGGGGCTATAAAAATGTAGTACTAGTTAAGTCTCTAACTTATCATACATAGCCCCTAGATGTCTTTAATATTGTAAAAACCAAGAATTTCTCAATTAAACCTCATCAAACCAATGAAAAATGAGGGGTAAGGAGTAGGTGTAGAGGGGAAATTTTGTATTTCATATAACAGACAAAAGACCATAGATATAAAAATGGTAACATTTTTACACTTACAGAAAATGTGTATCCATCAAAAGTATGAAAAAATAAAAATCCAAATTTAAATAACAGAGTTAACAAAAAATTATAAGAAAAATATATGTGGAATAATTCGGCCTAATTTTAACTCCTTATACTAAATATAGTATAGAAAGTTAAATAAATCATTTCAATGACGTCACAATTTTAAAATATATGTTTTTATTTTAAACTTCATTGAAAAATTTATGGATATTTTTTCTTTAATTAGGATTTGAGAATGTACTATTTATAAATTTTTTCTCATATTAAGACGCTGTTATAGTCTGTCACCAAATTAGGATTCTATATGCGTTGATATAATCTCTCAGTAACAGCATTTTGGTGCAAAAGCTCCCATTATTCATCACATATTTTTCCCATTTTTTCAGTGCTTTTAGCTACTTTAAAGACTTTTAGGAGCTATGGAGGGCATGATAGAGGCATGGCATATTCTACACTTTTGTTTTATTGTTCATTCTCTATAAAATACGGATCCATAATTTTCTCTATCTATTACCCAGAAAATCATATAACCTAAAAATTTCTTTCATTTGGTCATCAATGGGTTAAAATTGAGATGTGATGGAAATGTTTCATGCTACTTTTTTCACTACATTTAGTCATAGAAGTAAGAATTAAACAAAATTATTCAAGATATATTTTTTCCAAATTTTTTGTTAGCATTATTTAAACTTGGATTTTTAATTTTTTCAAACTTTTTGTGTCTACGCATTTTCTGTCAATGCGATTTTAAAAATCTTACCATTTTTGAAATCTGCGGTCCTGTATCAGTTATACAAATTTTCCCTAAACACCCATTCATTATCCCTCATTTTTCAATGGTTTTATGAGGATTAATTGAGAAATTCTTGATTTTTACAACTTAACGACTTCTAGGGGCTATGTGTGAGAAGTTAGAAAATTTATTAGTACTACATTTTTGTAGCTCCATGTCTTGCCTATAAAATATGTTTGAAAAATTTCCTCTACCTATTACCTGGAAAATTTAATAACCTAAAAACTTCTCAAGGAAACAAATTTTCTTTGGTCCTCAATGTGTTAAAAATGTGACGTGATGGAAAATTTTCCTTTGACTTTCTACACTATATTAAGCCTAAGTAATAATAACATTGTAGACTTATTCCAGATATAATTTTTTTTGCTATTTTGTTGGCCTGTGTAATTAAACAACATTTTCCACTATACTATTTTACTTTATTAATAAAATATTTAATACTCCATTTACATTTGCACTTAATCTAGTTTATATGTGATTTCAAGCTAAATCTACACAATTTTATTAGATGTTAGGGCCTGTGTGAAACGATAGAAAAGTATAAATGTTAGTAAATTTTTGACTGTAATGAGGTGAATAAAATTTTACTAGCTCATGGGGCTAGTAAAACTTTTGACGAATGTATTTAAATTTTTGAAGTTTTAAATTTTATAGAAAATATTTAAAAAATGTAAAATATTTAGAAAATTTTTATTTTAAGTTTTCAAACACATTTATTCATATATACATTATATATTAAATAGACATAAAATGACCCCAAATAGGAGTTCTGCTTTCAAAAAGGATTAGAAATGGAAATGAATCATTTTGTTTTGCAATTGTATTTTATTTTTTGTTTTCTGTTTGTACATTTATTCTTTTATTTTTTTTTTTTTTATTTTTTTAATAATAAAAATTTAATTTGTCAATATTTTACAGAGCTTTCATTTCACACAGCAGAAATAAAAATTTTTCTCACCATAGTAAAAATATTTTTTACCATAGAACTTTCCTACCGTTTCACACAGGCCCTTAATTAGATTTTCACACAAATTCAATTTTAGTAAAACTTAATTAGATTTTGAAAAATATCGTTATTCAACACTGTTTTTCGTTCAGTGGGCTACGTACCGTCTATACTAGCCTTTTTCTTGTTCGCACAAGAACAAAACGTCGGCAGAGCAACACACACAATTTTTTCCCTTTTGTTTTCAGTGGGCAGAACATTTGTCGAACAAATTATAATTTTTTGTTTGCCGTCAGTGTCACTTCGATACTTTTACATGCAGCGCCTCATCTTCCGCATACAAAATGTCGTTTGATGGCAGACATGGTTGCTCGAACAATTGTGCGAACAAGAACAAAACATGAAAAACTTGGGTCCACACCACACAAATGCATGTGCGCACAACATTTTGTTCAATGTGCGAGCATGAAAAAGGCTCGTGTGGACAGCAAATTAGTAAAATGCAACAATATCCTAACACTACGTCCAGACTAGCCTTTTTCTTGTTACCACAGTGGGCAGAACATTTGTCGAACAAATCATAATTGTTTGCTTGCTGTCAGTGTCGCTTCGATACCTTTACGTGCAGCGCCTCTTCTTCCGCATACAAAATGACGTTTGATGGCAGACATGGTTGTTCTAACAATTGTGCGAACAAGAACAAAACATGAAAAATAACAAGAAAAAGGATCGTGGGCCGCAAATTGCATGCAGCGTCTCTTCTTCCGCATACAAATTGACGTTTGATGGCAGACATGGTTGTTCGAACAACGGTGTGCTAACCCATGGTCCTCACCTAACATGAAATATTTAACATTAACACTAACATTATGTTAATGGTAAATGTAAACCGTTTAATGTAATGTTAATTTTTTCGATGTTTAAACACGGTTGTTAAAGTAAATGTTAAAAGAGTCATGTTTAAACACCAAACATCACACACAATGTTTTTTACTAACACACACAAGGAAATTATTGAATGTGCGTAGTATGCAACAACAAAACAATGAGAAAACAAGAAATTAACATGCGAACAAGAAGAAGGCTCGTGTAGACTGCAAATTAAACATCATTATATTGTCTGAACGATTCATATTCATAAAAACCAAAAGTATGAAATATTTTTTGGATTACTTTTCTAACACGAAAAAATATGCTTTTTAGATTACAATTTTAACACGAAAGTAAAAAAGTAAAGAAAATAAATTTTTCTCAAAAATATAACTTTATTTTTAATTTTCTAAAATATATTTTTATTAATGAAGAACGCAAAACTTCTTTTCAATTTAAAATTTTTCCGTACTCTGGTTCAAAAAAAAAAAAAAAAGCATTTCATATTATTCCTTTTATACAAAATCGAAAATTATGCATTCCGACACTTTTTTATTGCCCAAAAGTATTCATTAAAATTTAATTAAATTAACAATAACTAGCCTTTTAATTCTATGACATTGCTATCTATGTTTACAAAATTAGACACAATTTTTCTAAGTGAATAAATACGTACATAATTTGAAAGCCGAAATCAGGCAACAATAAAATGTAGCTTGAAACTATGAAAATAAAATATTATTTAATAAGCAACAAGTTTTTTATAACAAAATTGTCTTAAAAAAATTAAAAAACGACAATAAGTGAAACGAAAATAATTGGTAAAATAAATAAATAAAAAAGATTATAAATATTTATTTCTTTAATTCTACGTCTCCAAGAAGAGATTTTTATTTCCGAAGAAAAAAATTTATTTCCAAATTTATGTTAAAAGATGGAGACAGCGAACGAGTGTTTAGACATACATTTTTAGCTTTGATGTAATAAAGTAGTATACATACAATTTGGGCGCCATATTATAATACTTATGCATTTAAATTTTTGTGCTGTTTTGTAAACTATTTTTGTGAAAAATATGAATAAGCAATTAAATTATATTTTCATTAAAATAAGTTGAAGAGAGATTTACCGAAAGAAGATTTTGGGTTAACCCATTTCTTCAACGAAGAGATTTCCATGGTTTAGAATCGCATCTTTTAAAGGATGTTATGTGGAATTCCAAGAATTACACAAACTTCTGCCGTATGAATATTATAATTTTGAAACTCTCCTGGAACTGGTAAGTATATTTTTATTCAATAATAAAAAAAAAAAATTAAGGATGTTGTTGGTCAAAGTTGGTAAAATTTGTGTGTGTTAATTGTGAATTTTATGGTTGCTTTTTCCATATTTTAATGAAGTTTAGAAAAAATATTTTTAATAGGGACAGTGCCTATTGAAATTAGTTAGAATCGGTTTATTATTTTCCCCAACTCCCATTTAAGTGTTTTATTGTATTTTAACCACATAAATGCCTTATGTATGATAGGATTTTCATTAAATTTGGCACATGTTAGTACTATGTGAGCACCGAAAGATTGGTTCTGAAATCAGTTAAGACTACGGGGGTTAACATAAATCTAAAAATAATGTAATTATCAAAATGAAGTTCGACGCCTATAATTTTTATGTATGTTTAGGATATAATTATCTAATGTGAAAATTGCCTTAGAATATACAAAACATGGTCAAGTTTACTTAATTTTTTGGGGTCTTCGATAAACTTGTATGCAAAACAATCAAACTTTTAATGCAAAATCAATTAAAACCTGAAAGATAAGACAACATAATTTAGCGAAAATACCACCCTGGAAAACCTCAGTCTATGCTATAGGTTAGAGTAAAATATTGTCGTACTTGATCGATTATACGTTTTTTGCTTTTATGCTAAAATTTTTATGAGGTTTTTGTTTTAAGTTTGATTCATAAATTAAAAAAC
This sequence comes from Protophormia terraenovae, assembly GCA_951394005.1. Taxonomy (NCBI): domain Eukaryota; kingdom Metazoa; phylum Arthropoda; class Insecta; order Diptera; family Calliphoridae; genus Protophormia; species Protophormia terraenovae. Next base: position 43,455,456 of record OX596074.1, on the reverse strand, counting down.
AGAACACAGTTATAAGGATATTAATAAGTTCCAGAGGATGGCTCGCAGTAACCCTTCGATTTTTAGCCACTGGCGATTCATACAGTTCGTTGGAATATCTGTCTAGAATTTCTCACAAAACCATCAGCAAATTCATGCCTGAAGTTTTAAAAGTAATAACTTATTGCAATACATTTTAAATAATAAACTTTTATTAATTATTTAAAATTTTGCTGTTATTTTTAGATCCCTTCCACCCAAAAGAAATGGGAGTCTGTGTCCGATGGATTCAACAAATTATGGCAATTCCCCCACACATTAGGTGCTATAGATGGAAAGCACATTCGTATAAAAAATCCACAACATGGTGATCCGATTCTTATAATTATAAGGGCTTCTTTTGGCAGTGATTGATACTAATAGTAAATTCCTCATATATGTATATAGATGTGAGTGGAAAGGGAATAGACTCGGACGTTGTGATATTAAAGAATAGTTCTCTTTATCAAGCCATGATGCAAGACAAGCTTAATTTACCTTTTGATAAGGTTTTGCCCGGTCAAGTGGTGAAAACACCCTACTTCTTCATCCGGGATAATATTTTTGGACTGGATAGGAACCTGATGAAATGGTATAACCGAAATTCCAAGCTCATAACACCCGAAGAAATATTCATCTACGGATTGAGTAGAGAAAGAATGACTGTTGAGATGGCATTTGGCAGATTGGCCATCAGATTTCGCATTTTTCATAGGCCAATAGAAGTTGAATTGTCAAGAATAGATGCCATTGTTCAAACTTACATAATTTCTTGTGTAAAAATCTTACAGAACCATTAAATGCTGATGATGAGCCTACCATTGATCTCCCATAAACTATAACAACCATAACCTATCCAAGAACACGAAGAATACGTTTTGCAAGTGAAATAAGAGACAATGTAAAAAATATCTGGTAACAGACGAGAATATTCCTTTCCAGTGTTCAAAAAAACAAGCTAATGAAGTTTCTGTTGTAATTCAGTATTTTTTTTTTTTTTATATATATTAACAATCGGCTCTTTTCAGGGCCACAATCAATATTTAAATAATTTGTTGTTTTCAGGACCACCATGAAACTTAAAAAAAAATTAGAAGGAATATTGGAGAAAGTTTTATTTGAGGGTTTTGATTCTAAATACTTCAAATATTCTGCAACCAATGTCACGTATGACAGAATCTTTCTGGAATATAGTGCTGATTTAGCAGTTTAACTTTCAAATGAGAATAATAAAAAATCGGTATATTATATCAAAAAGGTTAGTATCATGTATTATGTCCAAAAAAAATTTTTATTTAAATAAAAATAACAATTTTAGCTTCAGAGATTATTCACAAAAATTTCAATGGGAGTCAAAGAAAGTTTGGAAAATAAATTACCTGTCACTTCAGACATATCGAACGTTCTAAATTCGTTTAAATATTTCGAAAGTACACATATTTCTGAATTGGAACTTCAGCAAAATATCACTGCAAATTTTAATGAAAAAGAAATGTATGTATTGAAGTTGCTTTTAAATTTAAATGAAGTATGTTCTTTCTTCTCCGTGGTAAAAATACATTTTAATATATTCTTTTTTTATAGGAACAGTTAAACAAAATTGTAATTATACAAAACAATTGGGCAAACATATTTGAAAAGGAAAAACATGTTGTTACCATCATTAAAAACTTATTGATGAAATATGTACATTAAATGGTTTACTAAGCTTATGCGAAGAAAAAAATTTAAGATTGCGTTAATATTAAAGTATAAAAAACAACAATAATCCATTCATTATTTTAAATATCAAATGTGTAGTCCGTGGACGAAATATTAAGAATTTAAGGAAATTATGATATACAGTAGCGAGCATTAAAAATGCAACGCTATGTGATATGATCTTTGTTCGCATATATTTTGCTTATAGCAAGTCTTAATGTAACAGTACTAATGTGATTTTATTATTTGTGGTAATAGATACCTATTGCATATAATTTTGTTGAATATTTTTGTGCGTAACGAAAATTATTGAACGTTTAGTAAAAGCAGTTGAAAATGTGAGCGAGCAAAAAAAATGCAACTCTTAACAAATAAACATGATTTTTAAAATTTTGATAAAAATTTTGATTGGAATCTATAGTGTTGTTAAAAAACATGATTTTCTGTCGTTGCATATTGTCTAAGATACATGAAATCTACAAATAATATAAATATTTGCAATAAATTTAAATTTTATTAAATTTTGATATTTTTCAAAACTATTTTGGACATTTTTCAATAGAGATTGATATTTTTGGAATTATTATTATTATTAGTTGTTTTAAAACCAACAAACATTTTCTATAAATAAGCGATCAAATATTTATGATAGTTTAGCTTAACTTCATAATTTATAATTTGACCTTTCGACCGAAATAACGCAATTACTTTCGATCGTTATTGAGATGGAATCAACAGCTTAAAATATTTTTTTCGCAATGATATGACATTATCGAATGCCCTGTATCTCTATAATGTTCAAATATCCATTGATTTTGGTCCTGGAACAAATTCTAACACAAGGAAAAACAGTTAAGAAATATACCTATTTTGAACTCTTCATATGTTGAAAAATTAAAAGTGCATCCTTCGTGATGATTGGGCTATTGGACTTGTTTACTATTGGAAATTAATATTTAAGTAAGTATGTCTACCTAGACCGTCTAAAATTGAAATATATGGGTTTAGAGTCAAATTAATTCAAGTTATCGTAATAGGCTCTTATTTCCATTATACAGTACTCGTAAAAATAATAAAGGATCTGCCTCTAAAAGTAAAGGTGGTAGTTTTATATAAGTAAATAATATGTGTTTTGTTAGAAGGATATCCAGTTACCATATTTACATTATTAAATCAACGATTGCTGGCAATAGTAGCTTTGAATGGCCAAATGTGGTCATTCAGATAATATAAAATATCTACTGTTAAATGACTTGTATCAATTGTTACAGGCATGATCCTTTCAATATTGTTTCTTTAATATAATTTTTAAAAATCTTCTTATTAAAACTACATATTAATATTATTTCACTCCAATTATCAGAATGTTATTCAAAAATATTCTAAAATTCTTAAAAGGTATGGAGAAAAGAGTGTTTTCTTAATATTATTAATATCCTTTGTAGTTAAAATTACCTTAAATTTATATGTATTGGTAGTAATTAGTGGTAATACTACCAAATTATAGTTTTCATCATTTTTCAATAATTATTTTTATCAAAATTTAAAAAAATCCGATGATGTTTTAGGAGTTGCATTTTTTTTTTTTGCTCCCTTAAATTTACAACTTTAAAAAAAAAAAAATATTATTAACTGTTCGTATGCGTAGCATTTTGGAACAAAATGACATAAAATAGTTGGCTAAGGCCGCAAAGAATAAAATCACAATAGAATTGGCTAATTTAATGACGTTCTAGCCCCACTGTAATTAACATTTAAAATATATTCTTATGTACTATTTTTTAACTTATTTTTTTATTTTAATTTTTAGAATTACAATGCCTGAATATAAATACATATAAGTTCATTTTAAGAAGATTTGAAAGACATTTTAAATACATATAAAATTAAATTAACAAATAACATCCAAAATAATTCCAAATGTAATTAAAATATTAAAATAAATGATAATGAATTTGAAAACAATGAAATAGATGAAATTAATAAAAATGACAATACAACAGTCTTAATGAATTAGAAGTTCTTCAAGAAAACAATTTATTCGATATTTACGAGAAGGGCAATGACAATTTGAAACCATTAATTACAGGAAATAGTTCGTTAGATGTTTCAAAATTTATTATTTCTTAATTATCGAATAAGAGTGAAGGGACATTTATATCCTAATTCTATAACTCAAACGTTCGTTCTGTTAACGTTGATAACATGAAATTTTTGAAATTTGTATTCCATAAACCTAATATTTTATTTAACATAACGAAAGTCTGTAATTAACATAAAATACGTTATCATAACAGAAATTTACTGTGTAAATTCACTGTTAGGAACCAGGGCTGTCAGATGTGGCGATTTTTCGCCAAACGTGGCGATTTTTAATTGCTCTTGGCGACTGAATTTTCCGTTTTGCGACATGGCGAATTTTTTGGCGATTTTTAACAAGGTGGCGATTTATTTGGCTAATTTTTAAAATTTCATTGTATAGGTATTCGCATAGTAAAACTATTTCGTTTTCTTACTAGTATTTTTCTATCCAAAACGGCGGTTTTCAACAAGGGGTCCATATACAGATTGTTAGGTGGTCGCCAAGACCTTTTGCTTGAACATAAAATTAATTAGTATTTCTTTAAACAGATAACACACGTATGTATGTACATTAATTTCTCCATACTTATAAAATAAAGTTGCAAAAAATATAGAGTAAAAATTCTAAATGGTTTTTATTATCATTCTGGCAATTTTTGCAAATTTCAAAAAACATTTAATGAAATTTCTTCCTTGGAATAAGACATTTAGTAGCAATTTTTAAATACAAAGGTTTTATCATAAATTTATAATTAATTGAAATCAAATGTTTTTACTATTTTCTTAAATATAGCCTGATTTATCAAAAGCATTTGGTATCAAATTGAGAATAAGCCATTAATTTTTATCTTTAAGTATTAATTTATTTTTTGGATTAAGAATTATTTAGGAATAACATTTGATATGAAATTGAGAAAGTATCACTTTTTTTGAAATGAATGTTCATTTTTATTCAAACTTGAAATTAAACTATCAAAATTAAAGACACGAAGCAAGAGTTTGTAAAAATCCCTGATTTAAGTCGGGGATCACACACAGCAATTTTTCCTGCAACAATTCTGAATTCGTAGGAGAGAGAAGAGAAGGGAATACTAAACATTTGCAAAAACCTCTCTCGTCTTCGAACTCAAAATTGCAATAAGAAGAGTTGCTGTTTATGAACCCCGAATAACAAAATAAAGATCCTTAATTTATAAATATCTTCAACAAATGTTTGACAATTTGTTTTCCATCATCTTTCAAATATGAATGTTAAGATTTTATGGGCCATAATGTAAAGAAAACGTTCATTAATAAATTAATTCTTCTAATCAATTTATAAGTTTAGTAAGACAAATGTTCATTATATATATTATATTTTAGAATTATTCTGTTAAAAAATATAATAATTTTCAATAAATTTTTAAAATTGTTGACCTAAAATTGAGCTATGTATGTTAGAAAAGTGTATTGAAATTATTATTTATTTTTTTTTATTCAAATTATTATTAGCTACTGAAATTATCATTGACTTTGTTGATGCTGAATTTACATTTTAAAATTAAGTAAAATTTTAAGCACTAAATATTTTAGTTGTTTTTTTATTTTTCTTAAAAAAAATATATAAAATTTAATTTTGGCGATTTCTGATTAACAATTTGGCGACAGAGCCTCAAAAAAATCTGACAACCCTGTTAGGAACGAATTTACTTGTCAATTTCAACGATAGGTATTTTGAAAGTGATAAGTAAATTTTTTGATAAATTATAGTACATGAAATTTTGCAAGAAAAATTAGGTGGTTTATGTATATATGAAATATGTTATTGATAAACTGTACTTTTAGGGGGAATCTCGCATTTGTCCCATGGTCTATGATGGACAGAAACACATTTTAATTTATCTAATTTCTACTAATGCAATTTTATATTATGCAAATATCGAAAAAAAAAAAACGTTACATCGAGAAATGTGTCCGTCTTTATTTTCTTGCCTGGTTAACCGTCCATTCAATTAAAGCATTGTTAGCTTTTTAAACGTTCTATAATAAAAAATTATCTGCCGTGTAAAAATTATCTTAAATAATCGTTTAATTGAGGTTAGTTAACAATTAAAATTCCGAATATCTCTTAAGATGCGAGAAACATTTCAGTTACAAATGTAGTCCCTAAAAATTTTGAAGAATAGTCTCAATCTGAAAAGAAAAGAATAGTCTGAAAAGAACAGGTGCTGACATCTTTGTATTTAATAAGAAATGGAACAAGAAAACACAATATTCATTCAAACTAGTCAATTGACTTCTTATAATAATTTTGCCATATTTTTGCGGAATAATTTATTAAATACGCTTTATATGAGACAAAAATTATTCGCATTCTAATGGATTTTTGACAAGATTTAGTTGTAATTTGATTCATCTTCATAAATTTGGCGGAAGTCCCAATGTTTTTAAAAGATTTTCAAATTAAGGCCTTCAGACTTTTGTTGGCTTTAAGTCCTTCATCATCTTTTAATTTTTAAAACGTTTTTGTATATTTTTATCAAAATATTTAAAAAAATCATTTATTTTTTCAATGTTTTGTAGTTTTTATAAATTTTTATATTCATTTTTGTTGACAAAAACTAACAATTGCCATTCATTTCAAAAGGTAATTTTGTTGGTAGATTAAAATATGTAAATAATTTAAATTAAAATTTGTTCCAAATCACCTCTGAAAACTGCCAAATTTTAAACTGGCAATTATACAATTTTTTTATAATGACAAAACGTAATGAATGTAATTTTTACATATTTTTAAAATGTTAAACGTAATGAATGATACAGAATACAAAACTTTACTGTTAACGTTTTCGTTTCTGTACATTAACAGAGCAAACGAAAAAATATAGAATAAGGCTATTAGTGTTCAACAAATAGTAGTTAAGATGTTTCAGAATTCACGACTTACAAAAAAATTTCGGACCCAAAAGAATAACTTAATAGAAATCTATCTTATCTTGCCATACATTTAATGACATCAACCTTATTCTACAAAAAAAATTAAAGATTTATTGTATAGAACACAAGTTTAAATGGCTTTTAATTCAAAGAGTTTGCATAGATGAAATTATGCACTTTTTGGTAAAGTTATGCGATTTTGTGACCAACAAAATTTTTCGGATTATCTTAAAGATTGCTTTCATTACTTAGAAAATCCTTATACCAATTTCAGAACAAAAGTATAAATATAATGGTGTAAATATCATTGTACACATATTATGTTAAAGGACTTATATAAGATAATTATAAAAAAAAACTGTAGTCAACTTTTTTTTTTTTTTTGAAAAATTTGTTGCTTTTGTCCTCAAAACTTTTAAAGTAAATTTTGGTTCAAACATATATTTATCATATTTTTGCGTCCCAAGAAAGCCATATATTTTTTTTTTTTTTTATGAAAGCTCCAACATTTTACAAAATGAAATATTATAAACATTTGATGTCGAATATAAAAATAGAATGCCATTAAGTATTATCCAATGTGGACAAATGTAATAGGAATATTGAATGATCCTTGTGGCGATCATATAAGTAATGCTACAGTTGAGCAGTGTTGTTATAATAAAAAAAAATATATATATATTACTAAATTATAAGTCTGTCCGCTCAGGTGAATTTATAAAAATTGGTAGAAAAGATAACATGAGTACTAAAGCAATTTATAACCTTTTAGATTTGTAATATTGGAAAAGTCTTAATACCGGTAATACATACCTCGACTAACTTAATACCGATTTGTGCAATTTTAGCTTTTATTAATAAAATTTTAGAAATATTCTGAACTTGTCAAAAAAATAAAATTTTTACCAAACAGTTAAAAAAAGTAACATTTTTTAAACCGCATTTTATTAATTTTCCAAATTTTAAAAAATGTTCACTTCAATCTTTGTATTTCAAAACTATCTACAAATGAATTTAATTTTGTAAATTTTCAAAAATAACCCCTATCTACCAAACATGTTTGAAAAATTCAATGTAGTTGGTTTCACATACTCGTTATTTGAATATTATGTTTTTCTGTAAATTACTAGTCGTCTTCACCTAACATAAAAATATTTAACATTAACACTAACATCATGTTACGGATAAATGTAGATCGTTCAATATAATGTTAATGTTAATTTTTTCTGTTTAAATATGGTTCTTTTAACATTTGCTTTAACAGCCGTGTTTAAATATAGAAAAAATTAACATTAACATCAAATTGAACGATCCACAGTGGGGTCAAACGCAAATTTTTTGGTAATAAATCTGTATCTCCTAAACTACTGGTTAGATTAAATTGAAATGTATGGAAGAGTTGCAGAGGTGGACCTAAGCTTTGAGAAAACTATCTTGCAGTCACCCTGTGATAACACAAGAAAATCAACAGGGTGTCAAAATTGACTACCTCGAGTATGTAAAAGTTTAAAAAAATCGTAACTTATAAAAATGAAGTCCGATTTTAAAGATTTTTATATTTCTGTAAAGTGCTTGGCAAGATAAAGAAAAAATATGCTTACTCACCTAAGTTATCTCTTACAGTTAAAAAGATATTTAGACTTGAATTTTTGATTTTTTGCCTCGACTTTCTTTCGTTTTTCGGGAATAAGTTCTGGGATATATGAGATAAAAATTTTTTAAAAATATTTTGTAATTTGCTATATATTTTAAAATAACATGCTGAAAGAATTTTTGGATTATCTCAATACGTCTAGACGTGAAAAATATTCAAAGTCACCACTCTGAAATTGGTATGAAAAACGGCTATTTTTTACAAAAATATAGTACAATTCTTTCACTTTTTTCTCAAAGTTCCGTTAAAGAAAAAATTTTGTTCTTTATATAAACTTTTTTTTTTTTAACTTTTACATACTCGAGGTAGTCAATTTTGACACCCTGTAGATTTTCTGGTGTTATCACAGGGTGACTGCAAGATAGTTTTTCTCAAAGCTTAGGTCCTCCTCTGCAACTCTTCCATACATTTCAATTTAATCCAACCAGTAGTTTAGGAGATACAGATTTATTACCAAAAAAATTGCGTTTGACCCCACTGTGCGATCTACATTTATCAGTAACATGACGTTAGTGTTAATGTCAAATATTTTATGTTAGGTGAAGACGACTAGTTACCAGGATTGTTAATTCTGAAGTTTTGCACAAAAATTTATTAACAAATTTTTATATTATTCCTTCTACACAAAATGCATTGCTATCTATGTTTTCAATTTTCTAAGTGAATAATATGTACATAATTTGAACGAGAAATCTGGCAACAATAAACTGTACCTTGAAACAAAGCAGATTTACGGGTAGTTTCCATTAGAGATGAGATGATGCTAAAACATCATGTTAACATTTTGTGTTAAATGTTTTTGTGGTGGTGAAAACGATCTCATGTTAATGTGTTGTTTTCTCATTATTTTTTGTTTGCCATAGTAACGAGTAAAACCATCTTTGGCGCAATATATTTTGTGTTACATTTTTATTTTTGACGGAGTTACAAAAGTACAACCAGTTTAACTAAAGAAATATTATTTGTTAAATATAAATAAAGGTTGTTTACAAATTTTTGTTTTTAAGTAATGACTATGAAAAAAATGTTAAGTTGATTGGAATGTTTAAAAGACTTAAAGGATTTAATGAAAGTTTCAGATGAAAGTGGACGCTGTGTGCGGAGGTTTTGGGTAAATCCATTCTTATCAAAAAGGGAGCAACATAGCCCGGAAGCCCATTTGTTAAAGGATTTATTGTGGGAAGGTACGGAGTATCAGAATTTTTGCCGGATGAATATAAACGATTTTGAACATGTATTATCGTTAGTAAGTACAAAAATTGTCTCCACTATTTCTTATTTTTTTATTTGAGTTTTGGCAAAATAGCAAAAAAGTATTAGCAATAACACCACAAGTAAATGCCAAATTTTAAAGGGTCAAAAAATATACATAAATATTAGGGTTCGTTTCGAAAAGAAAAATTTCATTTGATATTTGGATATCATACCTTTTTAGAAGGTTTTTGAATCAGTAAAAATAATGCCGTATTTTGTTTTTTAAAATTCCAACTCCTTCCCCTGCATATCTGCGCGTAGTCAGCAGCAGTGTGTGCTGCCATAATCAGCTGATTATTTAGAATGCACTGTTTGTTATGGTGTTGATTACATTTAGTCAGCAGCAGTTTGCAGTGCTGTTTCATTTAGCCCTGTTTCTAAATTCACTGCGCTGCATTCAGATTGAGAGCGAGACAAAGAGAGTGAGTAAATAAATGAGAGGCTAAAATACACAAGTAGAACAAAGCTAGATGGTGGTTGTAAATTGTGGCTGCCTACGCTGAATTGTAATTATAACGGCAGCAACATGTTGTGCTGACAGTGATCAGCTGATAATTTTTGCTGATACTGTTGCTGAATACGCGCTATTGTAATATGGGCTTAAGAATGAGCACTATTCAACCCGCTTAACATGCATCGTGCTCCAATTAGGGTGTCCGAAAAATTTACTTTTTTCAAAAAAGTTTTAAAAATATATTTTTTTATAATCACATTGAAAATATACTATTTGCTTTAAAAAATGTCGCAAAAATAATTAATCTACGACGTTTCGCTTTAGAGTTATAAGACTAAGAAATTTTCAAATAATAGCTTCAAAAATTAATTATCTTAAAAAATAATTGTTATTACAAAATTTTAAAACATGCTCATTATAATTCACAGTAGCCTTTGCATTTTATTGTTACAATATTCAATATTTTTAATTTTGGTTTAAATAAATTTTTTTTTTTTTTTTGCTATTATATGAAAATTTTAATATTTTATAACTTTAAAGCGAAAAGTGTTAAAGTAAATATTTTTGCGTTATATTTCTAAGCAAATAGTATATTTTCATTGTATTTATAAAAAAGTATATTTTTAAAACTTTTTTTAAAAAAGTCAATTTTTCAGACACCCTAGTTGGAACACGATGCATGTTAAGCGGGTTGAATAGTGCTCATTCTTACTAAAATTTTATGTAGAATTGATGTATAAAAGAAATTTTTTTATAATTCAATTGGATTCGTCTCTGCGCAAAATGGCGCTCAAAATGTGCGTTTTTAGCCGAAGATATGCAGGAGAAGGAGTTGGAATTTTAAAAAACAAAATACGCCATTATTTTTACTAATGAAAAAACCTTCTAAAAAAGTATGATATCTCAAAATCAAAATTTTGAAATTTACCCTAATAAATATGTATATATTTACAGGTTCACTTAAAAATAAGAAAAAAGATACGGCAATGAGATTTGCAATAACATCAAGAGTGCGCCTAGCTGTGTCCCTCCATTTTATGGGAACGGGAGACTCTTACAGATCCTTAGAATATCTTTCAAGAATTTCGAGGAAAACCATAAGTAATTTTGTTTCAGAAGTGCTAGGAATAATAACTGAGTCTTTACAAGGCGAACATTTAAAGATAGAATACAGTTATGATAGTTATAAAGACATTTATTTTAATTTTATTTTTTACAGCTACCCACTACTGTCAAAGAATGGAAAACAATTGTACAAGGATTACAAGATCGATGGCAGTTATAATTATAAAGGATTTTTTAGCATCGTCCTTTTGGCAGTTGTCTATTGTAATGGCAGATTTATCTACATTGATGTAGGTGGCAATGGTAGAGCGTCTGATGTTATAATATTGAAAAATTGTAGCCTTTATGAAGGACTCAAAAAAGGTTTGTTAAACATTCTTCCTGATGAGCCTCTAGCAGGACAAATAAGAAATTCTTCTTATTTCTTCATTGGAGATGATAATTTCGGTCTAGAAAGAAATATCATGAAAGGGTAGGTTTGTCAATGAATTTCGTGATAATATTAAGAAATATTTGGTAACTGATGGGGATGTGCCGTTCAAATGGGAAAAAAATAAAAAAAACAAGTTGCAAATACTGTTACTGTTACAGTGGAGTAAACACATTTTATTATTATCGGTCCTTTTCAGGACCAACTTGACTTTTAATACCAATTGGTCCTTTTCAGGACCCCAAAACCATTACAAAGAAGATATGTTTCTTTCAAAATGTTTTGTTCCTTTTTTATTAAAAAAATAAAACTCAAAAACTCAATTTTTACTTATTTATTATTTATAAATAATAAATAAATTTATAAATTATAAATATTTATAAATAATAACCTTTTTGTATATTAACTCCTTTTTGGGTTAATATTAGTTGCCAACGACTTTTACTCCAGTTTTAATGCATCTTTGCAAGTAGTTTCTACACTAAAAACTAGACAGTAAAACCGTTAACGGTACTTAAGCATTATCTGTCACTTAGCTTCTTCGCTTTTAATTAAGCCCAAATTACAATAGCGCGTAGTCAACAGCAGTGTGTGCTGCCATAATCAGCTGATAATTTAGAATGCACTGTTTGTTATGGTGTTGATTACATTTGGTCAGCAGCAGTTTGCAGTGCTGTTTCATTTAGCCCTGTTTCTAAATTCACTGCGCTGCATTCAGATTGAGAGCGAGACAAAGAGAGTGAGCAAATAAATGAGATGCTAAAATACACAAGTAGAACAAAGCTAGATGGTGGTTGTAAATTGTGGCTGCCTACGCTGAATTGTAATTATAACAGCAGCATCATGTTGTACTGACTGTGAACAGCTGATAATTTTTGCTGATACTGTTGCTGACTACGCGTAATTGTAATTTGGGCTTTAGTTATCTTTATAACCACATATAGTTCGTTTCGTTGCTACTTGAAGGTAAACAATAAAACTGAGATCTTTTCTCATATATTTTGAAATTTGAAAAACTATTGTGTTTTATTTGTTTTATTTTCCTTCCATATTTTACCTTGCGTAAACATAGCATTTAAAATATTCGAAAACTGTTCATCTCTTTCAAATTTAATTTTTTTATTTCTTTTTAATGATCTGTGTGAAATAGTAGATTTAGATATTCCGGAAGAGCTGAAAGGTTATTAGTCTTCGATGAATCATGCAAGTCTTGTGTTACTGATTTTGTAGGCAGTATGAAGCTGTGCTGGCTTTCTATATATTTTCTGTGTCAAATTCTATAGGTGTTGTGGGAGTATCATTCTGTGAATGTAAAAATATATTAATATTTTACATCAAAACATAAGAAATTTATAGAAAGAAATTTATAATGAATATATATTCTTTTTTTATTAAAAATTAAAACAAGATAATCATAAGATACTAAAGATCATCCTGTTCCAAATAATTGTGTATGTAATACCAAACTTCTGCAATCAGAAAGCAGTTTCCCTTAAATACAATTTGATATTGATTCCTTTATTGTATCCTGTTTTATTGTTCGAAATTCAGATAGATTTTGCTGCAAAAATATAATTTTCATATAATTATACAACGTACATTAAAATTCTAAATTTATTTTTATTTTCATGAAAATGTTTGAAGTTGTTTTCTAAGGAATAATATTTCGATATTCTATCATATAATTTTAAGATTATGTTGGGAATTAGTAAAAGTTTCTACTGGGCAGTACAAATGAACGCACTTTTAGATGACATTGTATTTTTTAAATATACGTTTTTTGCTAAAGATGCACTCACAACAGGAATGAAATTTTCGTAAGCATTTTTAAGAAATTTGTACCATTTTGATTTTAAATATTTTTTCTTAATATTGAAGACAAGGACAGTCAAGGTCATGCAAATAGGACACTTCTATAAAACTAAGAACAACTTCATATTAGTTTAAAAAATACATTTATGTTAAATAATATTATTGGGCATATTAATATGATACATTAATTCATTTATTTAAAAAATTTATAAGAACACTAAAAATAATGTTTTTCAGTTTTTAATTTCGATGGAAACTGTTGAAGGATGTTATATTTATGAATGTTTATAATTCAATGATTTTGCACCATTTATTGTTTTGCATTAGATAATGTCAAAAACTCAAAAAATTTTAAATACAGCGGGAGTCATAAATAAGTACACAAACTCATCATTTATGTTTCGCTTTAAAAAGCAGCAAATGTAACCGTCCATTTTTAAAAATGTACGTGTTTTTGATAAAATCAATTTGTTTTCTTTTACACTGATGATTTTCAAATATTATTCTATTTTATATTTCTTTCTAGAGAAAGTTGAACAAATTTCGTTTTCGGGCGAGTCAGAAATAAGTAAACAAGCATCTTTTGGCTTAATTTTTTTAATAATTTTCTTAAAAGTAAGTGAAGTTAATGGTTGCAAAATTATGATAGAAATAAAAAACATAATTTTCGATTAAATTAGAAAATTTTAATTAAACCATAATTTCGATTTAAGGATGGCAAATAACACACAATTAAGTATAGGAGAACTAAGAACAACTATCATACATTACGAAAAAAGTGAAACATATAGAAATAAATCAAAAATCTATAACAAAACGTACACTTTATTTTCAAGGTGGTTAAATGCTTCAAACACAATGAACGCGTTGACCGCAATTACTCTTGTAAACGATCAAAAATCACTACTAAAAGAATAGATAACATTTTGCAAATTGTATACATAAGTAAAATAAATCTCCAAAAATGTATGCCTTAAAATATGATAACTTTAGGAAATAATGTCTCTGGACTGAATAACCTATGATTCGCTTGAAATATAATAGTCCAGATGTACGTTTAGCTAAAAAATAAAGGGATTAGTGGTTTGGAAATGCATTTCTATTTACAAAATAGAAAAAACCGTGGTTCACAAATGTAAAATAAATTTCCAAGTTTACCTTAATCTCTTTTAAGCAAGGAAAGGCACCCATAGCACTCAGGTGCCGAATGTTTTCGGCATTATCACATACACAACACGAAGTTTAGCGAACATAAACAATTAAGAGCGAATAAAGCAGGTTCATGTCACATGGTTAAGCAAATTTGACCAATTAATTATTACTTAATTATTACAAAGACCTCTTCATTTTGTCCAGAGATATGCAGAATATATGTAGTCACTATGCCAACGCGTTTGGCACTAATGTATCAAAATATAGGCGGTCGCCGTGGCTATTAGAAATCATGTTTACTTATTTTTGGAACATCGATTTTGTTCAATTCTTTAAAAAGAACCATATTCACTAAGTAGTAGGGTTTTGAATTGAATCTTTTGCTGTTTATTTTACTAACAAGTCATATATTTATAATTATATGTTACTTTTGATATATTCGATCCATAACTTGAAATAGAACCAAATGAGTTCAAAATACTACTTTGTTTACTTATATGACACTCGCTGTACTTGACACTATTTCTAATAGGGAAAATAAAGCAACAATCATAACAAATTTTTTTCAATATCCTTCGTAACTGAACCAAAATTATATCAAATTTAATTAAGATTTCTTCAAAATTGCGACCTATACTTTGTTTTCAAGCTTTACGTGGTTAGCCTGCTAACCAGTGAAGAGATTTATGGAAAAATTGTTTCTGTTTCATTTCAGTGTTACAACAGCATTTTTGAAACTATTTGGCAATTTTTTGCAAAATTGTTTTTGATATTATTTATCAGTGTAAACCAAAATCACCGGCACAGTTGAATTTTTAATTTATTAATAGTAATACTAATTAATGATCTAATACCACTTAAGGTGCTTTCAAATAACATTTTAATGATGTGCAACATGACTAGATTCAGAAACTCTTTAAGAAAAGCCAAATAACCAGAGAAGAAATTCTAAGCACACTAAAATAAAACATCCTTGCAAAGGAATCAATTTATACAATTTACATTGAATTGTACTTAAATTTGAAAGCAGTACTTTATGCACAATATTTACACGAACTGTAAGACAGACAGACGCGGACCATTTAAATTGGATGATTAAATAAATTTCTGGGCATAACTTGCCAACCATCTTTGATGGTGTAGGCTAAAAGCATGTACTTACAATTTAAAAACTACTTGAAGTTTTACGTAGTACAACGATCGTGGCTAAAAAATTTATATATTCAAAATAGTAAGGATGGGGCTGGCAAATACTGTCGAGGGAAGAGCTTGATTACTTGGATGCAACTACTTTCTTCTTCTCTGAAACATAGGCAGATCTTAGGTGCTTAATTTCACTTCATCGGTACTCTTCCCCATGGCTTTGTCAATCTCCTCATATGCATTCTTTTTTAAATCCTTTTATACAACGCGCTTCTGTAGTCCCATAAGCATGGGAATTGTTCAAAAAGTTGTATAATTTTAAAGACATCTTTTTCATTACAATCTATTTTTTTTTCTTATTAAATTTATAGGTGAGCTTTAGGCTGGATAAATTATTGCAGTTTTTTTTTGCACTTTAAACTATAATTAATTTTGTTAAAAGAAGCATTATGGGAAAAATTAATATTTAAAAATAATGCTGTTTTTTACGTTTTCTGTATTTTTATACCCTTCACCACAGGTGTAAAGGGTATATATAAGTTTGTCATTCCGTTTGTAATTTCCACAATTTTCGTCGGAGAGCAAAAAAGTTTATATTTTCGGAATCCTTGTAAGAAGCGATGACGATTGGACCATGTCCGTCCGTCCGTGTGTCGGTTGAAATGGCGTTTATGAAGCCCACCGATAACTGACATATATAATATGTATGTCAAACGATCGGAAATGCTTTCGAGAATTTTGCTATTGGAATTCAGCAAGATAGGTTCATACAATGCGGAGATATGTTCAAAAAACCGGTTTTTTGAACCGGTTTTCCAGTTTCTGAAGCCTCTGTATACACTACGGACTTCGTTTTTACAAAGAATTCTCGGACATTTTTTTCTGAGTTTTTGTTCTGAAAAAATGAAATAAATCGGTTCAGTAATAACTGAGATATCGGACAAAACGCATTTTTTATTTTTTGAAGCCTTGGTTTAAGCTATAGATTTTTATTTTTATACAGATCGGTCACAAATATTTTTATAAAATTTCAGTTTTTTGAATCAGGAAGATCGGTTTATAAATGGTGGAGATATGCTTTAAAAACCGGTTTTTAGAACCGGTTTTTTAGTTTCTGAAGCCTCTGCATATACCAGGGACTTCGAATTTTTAAAGGGGGCTCGAAAATTATTTTCTGTATTTTTGTTCTGAAAAAATTAAATAAATCGGTTCAGTAATAACTGAGATATCGGGGAAAACGAATTTTTTATTTTTGAAGCCCTTGTTCAAGCTACAGATTTTTATTTTTATATAGATCAGTCATAAATATTTTTATAAAATTTCGGTTTTTTTAATAAACCAAATTCGTTCATAATCAACAGAGTTATGGCCCAAAAACAAATCTGTTAAGAATATAAATACACCAACAAACATGTATATTAAGCATTGTAATGACTATTAGTGACGTTTTTTGTTTTTTGTATAGACAAGTAGTTTAGTTATCAACAGCAGTAATATGATGAATAACAGTGTTGTTGTTGTTGTTCTTTGTATATGCAGTCTGTACAAAAATAAATAGATATGGAATTGTAGTTGTTTATTATTTTTTTTTAAACTAAAACATATCTGTTAAGAATATACATAAATACATACACAAACATGTATATTAAGCATTGTAATGACTATTAGTGACGTTTTTGCCTATAAGACAAGTAGTTTAGTTAGCAACAGAAGTAATATAATGAATAACAGTGTTGTTGTTGTTCTTTGTATATTCAGTCAGTTTGTACATACAAAAATAAATATATATGGAATTGTTGTTGTTTCTTTTTTAAAAGCAAAGCCTGTTATGATTGTTTTTTTTTTCATATTCAAATTTTCGTAGTTTGAAAAAAATTTAGATTTATATATATGAAAACATGAAAGCATACGTTAAGGCGAAAATTTTATTAATTGTCGGTAATATGGTAATATGATGTCGATAAGATGGTAATATGGTGAAGGGTATCAAAGATTCGGCACAGCCGAATCTTTTTTCAATTTCATTTTATTAACCTTTCAGATCCCATGCAACGCAGGGGCATATTTTTTCACAAAACACTGATAAATCCGTTTGATTTTTTATTTAATTTCTTTATTGCGCGTTGTTTTCTTTTTTTTTTTGTTAAAAATGACAAATAAATGACGTTTGATATTTAAACATGGTTTCTTTAATATATGCTTAACAACCGTGTGTAAACACTGAAAAAATTAACTTTAACATAAATTTGAACGATCTTCATTTGCTATTAACATCATGTTAGTATTAACATGAATGAATGAATATCATTATATTGAATCTCTCCTGGAACTGGTAAGTATATTTATATTAAATATTAAAAAAAAATTAAAGATATTATAGTTGAACAAACTTGTGTGTGTTAATTGTTAAATGCGATCGTACACCACCATAGGTGAATGAGATATTATGTGTTTGTGCTGATGTTTGCAACATGCGGAAAAAATATTCCAGCATATACTTTAAAGGATACCGTTCGATTCATAACCACTTTGGGTCGATTTATCAATGTGTGCTCGCATTGCTGGCTTAATATCCTTGTAAACCTTGTGAACAAATTTGAGGTTGCATTTTAGATACTTTAATGAAATTTGAGAAATATATTTTTAATAATACATAAATTGAAATAAGTTAGGGTCGGTTTATTATTTCTCCTAATCCCCATTCAAGTGTCTTCTAAATTGTATTTTAACCACATAAATGCCTTATGTATGACAGGATTTTCATTAAATTTGTCACATGTCAGTGCTATGTAAGCAATAGTTAGTGTACCGAAAGATCTGTTATGAACTCACCATAACTTCCATATAGTCCACCCTTCAAAAAATCACTGAAGACTGCAGGTTAACATAAATCTAATAATGATGTAAATATCAAAATAAAATTCAACGCAAATCGCCTTAGAATATACAAAACATATAAATTTTTTTATGAAAAATCAATTAAAAAACTGAATGATAAGGCAACATAATTTATTGAAAATACCATCCCGAAAAATCCCGGTCTTTTATGTATGCTATGTATGGGTTAGAGTATAATATTGTCGATTAGTTGTTTTTTTTTTTTTTTTTTTTTTTTGCTCTTATGCTAAAATTTTTATGTAATTTTTGTTTTTAGGTTGATTAAAAAAGTTAAAAAACAGAATACAGTTATGAGGATTTCAATAAGTTCCAGAGAACCGCTTGCAGTAGTCCTTAGTTTTTAGCCACTGGCGATTCATAAAAGTCGTTTTCCCTAAACATTGGGTGCTATAGATAGAAATCACATTCGTATAAAAAATCTACAACATGCTGGCTACGATTCTTATAATTATAAGTGTTTCTTTGGCTTAGTACACTTACAAAAGAACTGAGCTAAAGATGCCAATAGTAAATTCCTTTATATAAATGTGGGTGAAAATGGAAGAGCCTTGAACGTTGTGATATTCAAAAATAGTTCTCTTTATCAAGCCATGATTCAAGACAAGCTTAATTTATCTGCTGCCTGGTCATGTGGGGAAAACACCTAATAAAAAGCTATATCCGAAATTCAAAGCTCACAACACCCGAAGAAATATTCAACTACAGATTGAAAATAGAAAGAATGACTGTAGAGATGGCATTTGGCCAGCACATTTAAATTTTTTCATAGGCCAATAAAAGTTGAGTTGTCAACAATATATGCCATTGTTCAAACATGTTGCATATTACATAATTTCTTTTCTAAAAATCTTACAGAACCAATAAATGCTGATGATGAGCCTACCATTGATTTCCCAGAAACTATAACATCATTATCTATCCAAGAACACGAAACTATACGTTTTGCAAGAGAAATGAGAGACAATGTGAAAAAATATCTGGTTACAGACGGGGATGATCCTTTAATGTGGTCCAAAATAAACAAACAAGTCGCTATTGAAGTTTCTGTTGTAATTCAGTAGTTTTTTTTTTTAATATTTTTAACAACCTGCCATTTTTGGGGCCACAATCAATATTTAAAAAATCGGTCCTTTTCAGGATCACGCAAAAAATTAAGAGAAATAAATTTTCTATTTAAAAAAATAAAAAATAATTAAGTGCAAAAAAACTCCAATATTTTACCATATTTATCAAAATGCAATTAATTTATACTCTATTGCTCCTTCCACCTTAAAATACATCTACATACATATACGTAAAATTACATTAAATCAGCGGTTTATATGTGATTACGTTACAAATAAACACACACACTTGATTTTATAATATATTTAAATTAAATATTTATTAACATGGATTTTATATTTAAAAACTTATAAAACTTTCTTTTTTTAAAAAATTCAAAACTTTTTAATTTGCTCTAAGTACAAACTATTAATTTCATTTACATGCCTATTCATAAACAATATAATAATGCTAAAATTGTGACTATAGTCTTAATTTTCCTATTCACAAAATAAAATTATACAGTTTTAATTTGTCAGAATTAAGACCTGATGTGTTGTCGATCACAAGAATTATGACTATGAAAATGTGCCAATTTGTTTGTAAATAACTGGCAAAAAGTGTTTCAAATTAGTATTTTGGACATAAAAAAATATTTCCATATGTACTTACTTTATATTTTTACTATTTTCATTTATTTTTCTTGAAATTTGAATTTTTCTTATTCTTTTCAGTTTTTCTGTTTTTAATATATTTTAATTATTTCAAAAATTAAAAGTCATTATTTAAAAAATGTCACAATTTGTACTTAACAGAGACGTTAAGCAAGAAAATTAGGGTTTTTGTGTAAATAGAATACGAAATTAAAACTGAGTCACAGGAATTGTCATATTATTCAGTCTTAAAAAAATTATGACTTTTTTAAGGCTTTTTCTGTGAAGAGACATGTTAATTAAAATAAATAATCTTATAGTCAAATAAAATTACGCTTTTTTTTAAATTTGAAAAATACTTCAAATATGGTTGTTGTTATAATAAATTTTTATATTTACAAATTATTACACAGCGTCCAAATTCAATTATTTCAATATAGTATAAAATATTGTGACAGAAATATAAAATATTACAACAAAACAATAATTTGAAAATATTTTATAATAATATTTAAATTGTTTTTGTAAATGTTCAAAAAATTTAAAAAAAATTTTAATATATTTTACCACGATTGCATATTATGGGAGGTATGAGATTTAGTTGGATCAGCCGTTATTTGTTGTTATTTAAAAAATTTCAAATTGCATTAATTTTATAAAAAATACTTCTTTTTCAAATATTTTAATTAGTTAGGCTTTCCTAAAAATACCAAAAAAAAAAATTAATTAAATTGGAGGTGGACTTTGTTTTATATTTCTTACATGTATATTTGTTAAAAGGAAATATCGCATCCAGCATAGCATATTTTGTGTGGTCTTTTTTTGAACTTTTGTTGCCTAAAGCTGTTGAATTTCCGCCGTAGTTTAATTGCAGAATTTAGGGGCATTTCTTCAAGCTGCATACCTAAGGACTTTCCGAAACAAGAAAACATAGTTTCCTTCTCGATACATTCATTTGTTTAATAATTCTAATAATGCGCAATTAATTTTTTTGTCTCTCTCGGCTTTTCTTTTTCTAAAGTTGTCACTAGCTTAAAATATATCAAACTTTAATTTTAGAGGGGTACATTTGCAACTTTTTTTGTCTCCATACAAATCAAGGCACTGATTCTTAGCGAGAGGTGCTATCAGAACGAAGTAGTAATATTTGATTATTTGTATTAATTAAATTACTACCATAGCGTAATTAGAAAGTGCTCGCACATCTACAAAAACAACAATTGCTTGAAATGAAAAAATTGTAGCTGTATACTTTTCTTACGAGTATACTTTATAATTATACTATGAGTACTACGTTACCACCAAACCAACAACTGCATTTAATCTCTTAAATGTTTCTACGGAGCCCCACTCAAGAGCTATATCGTTGCATCACTTATCGTAAAATATACCATTTAAATATAAATTTAACATTGTACTATAGTACGTATATATCGATTCGGCTGTATTGTAGTTTTTTTAATTAAAAATATTTGCAAATATATTTGTAATTTATATATATTTAACATTTATTACTTTATAAATTCCTTTTTTTAATGTTCACACCG
The DNA here is from genome assembly GCA_951394005.1 of Protophormia terraenovae. Lineage (NCBI taxonomy): Eukaryota > Metazoa > Arthropoda > Insecta > Diptera > Calliphoridae > Protophormia > Protophormia terraenovae. The sequence continues at coordinate 43,433,633 of OX596074.1, read as the reverse complement.
ATTTTTGTAATATTCCACATATATTTGTTTTTGTATATTTGCGCCATTGTTGAATAGAAACGTCAAAGAAATGACAAATAAATTGACAGATTTTGTTGAAACATCATTGCTCAGCTTTGTGTTTACTCGTCGTCTTCACCTAAAATAAATTATTTAACATTAACACTAACATCATGTTACTGATAAATGTAGATCGTTCAATTTGATATTAATGTTAATTTTTTCGATGTTTAAACACGGTTGTTAAAGCAAACGTTACGTACCGTCTATACTAGCCTTTTTCTTGTTCGCACAAGAACAAAACGTCGGCAGAGCAACACACACAACTTTTTTTCATTTTGTTTTCAGTGGGCAGAACATTTGTCGAACAAATCATGATTTTTTGTTTGTCGTCAGTGTCGCTTCGATACTTTTACATGCAGCGCCTTTTCTTCCGCACACAAAATGACGTTTGATGGCAGTAATGGTTGCTCGAACAATTGTGCGAACAACGGTGTGCGAACAAGAACAAAACATGAACAACTTGGGTCCACACTATCCAAATTCATGTACGCACAACATTTTGTTCAATGTGCGAACAAGAAAAAGGCTCGTGTGGACCGCAAATTAAAAGAATCATGTTTAAACATCAAAAAAATTAACATCAAATTCAACGATCTACATTTATCAGTAACATGATGTTAGTGTTAATGTTATATATTTTATGTTAGGTGAAGACGACTACTTAAACACGGTTGTTAAAACAAATGTTAAAAGAACCATGGAAAAAATTAATATTTACATCAAGTTGAACGATCTACATTTATCATTAACATGATGTTGGTGTTAATGTTAAAAATTTTATGTTAGGTGAAGACGACGAGTCAAATATTTATTGTAGATTGCGCAATAGATTTCTTAATATGCGGTCCACACGAGCCTTTTTCATGCTCGCACATTGAACAAAATGTTGTGCGCACATGCATTTGGATAGGTCCACACTATCCAAATGCAAGTTGTTCATGTTTTGTTCTTGTTCGTACACCGTTGTTCGCACAATTGTTCGAGCAACCATGTCTGCCATCAAACGTCATTTTGTATGCGGAAGAAGAAGCGCTGCATGTAAAAGTATCGAAGTGACACTGACGGCAAACAAAAAATTATGATTTGTTCTACAAATGTTCTGCCCATTGAAAACAAAAGGAAACAAATTGTATGTGTTGCTCTGCCGACGTTTTGTTCTTGTGCGAACAAGAAAAAGGCTAGTATAGACGGTACGTCACGAGCTTTTTCCGTTGTTCGCACAATAGTTCGAACAACCATTGTCTACCATCAAACGTCATTTTGTATGCGGAAGAAGAGGCGCTGCATGTAAAAGTATCGAAGCGACACTGACGGCAAACAAAAAATTATGATTTGTTCGACAAATGTTCTGCCCACTGAAAACAATAGGAAAAAATTGCGTGTGTTGCTCTGGCGACGTTTTGTTCTTTTGCGAACAAGAAAAATGTCAGTATAGACGGTACGGAAGGCTCCGTTACTGTACCGTAAATGTAGATGTAGAGAATCCGCTGACACGTTTGTTTTATGGGAAAAACATGGTGAAAAACATTTTAATGCAGGTAAACAACAACATTTATGCTTTCAATTTTTGACTTTGACGGACCAAGTTGAAGCTGCTGTAGAATTTCTATCAAGCACAGGAAAATTTCGTGTACATGCTGTACATATAGCTTTGACTTTATATGAAATGTTTTTAATAGCCCAACCACATAATGTGTAAGATCCTTTAAGTAAGACTTATTATGTTTTAAGTATCGGTTGATATTGAGGATCAGTGTTACCATTTTAGCATTTTTTCTGCTAGATTTAGCAGAATGGATTGGGAAATTGCATATTTATTTTAAAAAATTATGCTAAATTATGCATAATCGAACTACTAATAGCAGTTTTTTAGCATATATATTTTTTATTATTCTTTCGTTATTTTTTAAATTTTGTTATTTAAAATTTCTTTTAAACGGCATATTATAATTATAAAGTATACTCGTAAGTACAGCTGTTTTACAATTTTTTCATTGGCAAACCTCGGGGTATTGTCAAATTGTTTTTGTATTTATATGTAAACTTTTTTTCGATTTTTTTTACTCTTGCTCTCCTTCATTCTCTCATTTTTCCGTTCAAAACATTTTGACATTGTGGGCAGTAGTTTTACACAGAATTTTAACACCTTGGGTTTAATTTTGTAATGAATAATGTTATTCAAAGTTCAACTTTTACTATTTTTCTACACTTTGTTCGCGCATTTATACTTTTTGATATAATTCGATATTATATAAACAAATGGGACTTTGTTCTGCACCATTTTTGTTATTGTGCAGACTTTCAACGGTTAAATGTGTTAAAAATGTTTGGGAGGGATTAGGATTTTGAAATAGGGACTGACATTTGTTGTAATTATGCGTTGCCTGCGCTATATATTATTGATGTTCCCGAAATATTCAACGTAATAGTTTGGAAAATAATATGGAAAGTTTTGATTTTATTCAAAAATTAGTATATATATATATATATATATATATATATATATATATATATATATATATATATATATATATATATATATATATATATATATATATATATATATATATATATATATATATATATATATATATATATATATATATATATATAATATATATAATATATATAATATATATTTTCGCAATTTTGTATAAAATTTCAAAATTTTTCAGAAAATAGACTTACTATCTCTATAACTGTTAACCGTATTAAAAAGTAATGTAAGAAAGACTTGAAGACAATTTTAATTCGAATTTTTTATATCTTTATGAGCAAAATCAGACACGTCGTTTTCAAGTTATGCTTCAAAATATAGTGCAACGGGTAAAACATTGCATTTAGCAGATTTTAGCATATTATATTTGAAAATTTTGCAAATAACATCGAGAATTTTCTGGCAACACTGTTGAGTATGCCTATGCGTCTCTTAAATATAGCACCTTTGGTTATGCTCTATGTGAAGAAGTTTGAAATTACAGACCCTGAGTTAATTATTTGGCAGTGGAATGTAGAGACTATGATTTAATATTTGGTAAAATGATGCCTACTGCAATGTCTTGTGTGTGAGTAAATATTATTAATTTCTTTTATAAAATTTTATTTATTCGTTTTAAATTCCAGTCTATTCCAATAATTCGATTTGCAACTTTGATACTAAAACTGCCGCTGGCATGGTAGCTGAAGAATTAGTGAGCAAAAGCATGTTTGAAGATGCCATTAAGTTAATTAATTAATGTAAACTCTTCCTCGGGTTGGCCAATAGGGACGGCATTGGGTATCAGAAGAACCCGCTAAACGGCGTTTATGGATTCCGATTGTGAAAAATATGCAAATATGCTTTTAACTAGACATCAGCATCAAATCATTTGTTTTTCAATTCACAGTAATGTTTTCTAATGTAAGCTTTCACATTACTACTAAAATAAATAACAAAACAGTACAAAACAAACTATGAAAAAAAAAAGAAATGATTTGAATTTAAATGATGAAACGACAACAAAACATGTCATGTTATCTTTGAGAAATTATTACTTATTAAGAGATTGTTACAAAAGCAATAATGTTAAATAAAAATACATCAAATCAAAACTGTGATTTACTGTCATTCCCTTACATGTAATATGAAAAAGTACAGGGAACGTAACAATTATGTATTTTTGAATAAAAAACAGATAATACGTTTGATTTAAATTTTTACGCTCAGAAAATTGGATTATTTTTTATTTAAAATAAAAATAAAACATATGTTTAAGTAAGTAATTTTAAGGGTAAAATTTGAGTTTTGTCCATAAATTTTCGAAAATTTAAACTTTTTTTAGAAAAGTAAAATATTTCAAGAAATATATATACAATGACACCGAAAATGACGTGTAAGTTACAGAAGTTATTCGTCTCTAAAAAGTCTCAAATTTTTATTATTAAATAATAATAAAAATGCTTTAAAATTTGTAAAATTTAAATTTTGTTAGAAATTATTACCATTTTTCCCGCTAAAAATTCATTTATTTTCACTTTTTTGGAAGTAATTATTAAGAACATCCAAAAAAGTTTAAAATATGCACTTTGATCCACTTTTGAAGTTGTGAAAAAGGTTTTTTTTTTTTTTTGAAGAACTTCATCGTTTTTTGCTGGGGTAATCTTACAGAATGACATTTGCAACATCAGGGTTTAGGAAACGGCTATTCCTGGCCGGGAAATTAAATTATACATTAAAATTAAAGTTATACACTTTTTTATGATTTGTTGCATTTTATTTTGAAATTTTTGAAAGCGAGTTTTTCATACACTTTAGATTAGAATCACATATTAAATTAAACACAAACAAATTATTTAAACTATTCGAATATTGAAAAAAAGAATAATAATTGGTTAAAGGTGAATTATTGTGTAAGTTTTCAAAAATATCAAAAATATATAAAAAGTTAAAAATTCATTGGATTTGTCTTCAAATTTGTTAACAAGTGAGATAAGAAATAATTTTATTCGAATATATACTGTGAGCGTCAAAAAAAGTAAACAGCAAGTATTCTTAAAAATAATTTATATTTAGATTCAAAATGCTATATAGAAAAGATTAATTAATGCACGTTTGTTTATTAACTAACTAGATATGGATTTCATAAGAAAAAAATTATAAAACAGCAGCACATTAAAAAATAATGCACCTTTTGTGAATAAATATCTTTTTTTACGCGTCAAAAAAAAAAAAAAAAAAAAAAAGTAAACAGTTTTATAATTAAATGCAAAAACATTTAATTTAATACTTTGTATGTTTTCCATTTGACTTTATTACATCCTTTAATATTCTAGGCAACGAGTCGACAAGACAAGCAAAATTCAGTGATATTTTGGGTTACTCTTTCTGTAATACCAGCTAGAGATGATCACTGCAAATAATGGTACTTTTTCTAATTTTTTGCCAATATGTTTCAACAGATGCCCGATTGGATTAAAGTATGGGGATTTCATAGCATTACAAATAGGTTTGGGAGTACCATAAAGCAACCATTTCCTCACAATTTTGGAAAAATGCTTGGGATCTTTGTCATTTTGGATTCCTGAAGCCTCCAGACGACCTCAGACCATTACCGAGTCTCGATCATGTTCAACTATCTCAACCACACATGTGACATTGACGCCTTCATTCCATCTTTGCAATATTTTTCGTGTTTTTTTTTTCGCCAAATATTTAAATTTTATTTCGTCATTGAGAAAAATTGTTTCCTGGACAGTTACTTCGTTTTAAAGCAAGAAACACATTTAAGATTATAATTTGGTCCTTCCCTGAAACCTAAACTAAAACAAGCGAAAAATTATATTCGGCCATGCCGAATCTTATATACCCTCCACCACTGAGGCAGTATTTTTATCAGTTTTTATATAGGAAAAATTGTTCGGAAAGTGGTGTTTTCTAATTTACTTATTAATTTCTGGCGTCCATAATAGTGTAATGGTATAAACTTTTGTATTGTATATAAAATATTTTAACGAATTATTATGCAAAAATCTGTAAAAGGTGAAAAAAGAGAAAAATCTATGTTGCCTTATTTCAAAAAGTTGATTATCTTGGTAAATGAAAGTATATTTTTTATAAAAGTAAAAAAAAAAGAAAACTTAATAGTGAGCCAAATGAACGAAAATTTGGTTTCACAATAACCGTGTCAATTTTGCATAATTTTCAAAGAATCCATAAAATTTTTGTATTAAATTTATTTTCAATGCTCCTCCGATTTGGTTAAGTAAAATGACAAAAAAACTAAGTTCACGCAGTAATCCAAGCAATTTCCTAATTAAATGTGAATGTGCCTCGCGAAGAACTGACTTTTTGAAAAATTTTCGGTCTTGTTTTCCAAACTTTGAGATTATGTACTACGTTGACTATTTCGGGCACACCAACGTGATATAGCACAAAATACGTACAATTACAACAAGTATCAATCCTAATCCCATATTTTGTATTCGGTTAAGCGGCGCACAGACCACGCCCAAAAAACTAAAAAAATTTCAAAGACCAACAAATTTTGTCATCATAAGTTTATCACCCTACATTTAGTTGCTGAAAGTCTGCACAACAACAAAGATGGTGCAGAATTTATGAACAAAGTCCGTTTACTTTACTTATGATGGAGTAAGATAAAAAGTACAAAAAGTATCAATTATTTCCGCAAATCTTTACTTACCTCAAATTTATATTATTTGATTATAAAGTCGTTTCTTTGATGATGTTGGGAAAACTAAATAACTAACCTAAAGCAAAGTATAATAATTTAACTATAAGAGTTTCCCTATGCATAATTTAGGGTGATTTATATAAAAGAAATTACTCTAACCGGCCATGAACTAAGCGTTTACTGTTAATTTATATCATTCTTGATCAAAAGTGCCCTCAAAAGTTTAGAAAAATTATATTTGAAAACTTTTATAAATACTAATCTTTAACGAAATGATAAAAATTATGGATGTTTTTTAAATATAATAATTTAAATGAATTTAAAATAATTATACAAAATTCTCACATAACTTAGTATATTACAGTTTCATATTAACGATGAAAATTAAAAAAATTTCACCACATAATTATTAATGCCCAAAAAACTGTAATGAATTAGAAATTATATGCAATATGTATCAATACTTTGTTCAATGTGCTAAATAAAATTCAAATATTTTCAAAACAAATTCATAATTATGTAATTTATTCTAGCAACATTATATTTACATGTTAGCAAACTTTCAATAAACCTATTTTCATACCCTTCTCTACCGACGTGTATAGCTTGAAACACATCGAACTACTAACTAGTTTAGTAAACTTATCAACATATATTGCTAAAAAGTAGCGAACATACCATGTTGTGGTATGATCGAATTTCACCACGATCAAACATCAAACCCAACATAGTTGTATACCTTTGTGTTTATCAACATTTATATTGAGGCGAACGCACACACATGCACTCCATATAAAAATTATAACATGATGTTTAAGAAAAAATTATGGCGTTGAAATCATATAAACTGTTCATATTTTTGTCTATATCTTTTCTTCTACTAAACCGATTTAACTAATTTTTGGCAGTAATCTAAGGTGAACCTAGATAAACCTTTTTGATAAATTTTATTTAAATCCGTTTGTGGCTTGTTGAAATATTGTCAGTTAAAGTTTGATTTAGGGGTTTCTCCAGATTTTGGTATATAACTTTTTTTCTACTGAACCGATTTGGCTGGTTTGCAATCCCAAACAGCGTCTGGGAACAACAAATAACCTGAGTAATTTTCATTGGAATAGCTCAATTAGTTTAGACGTGAGCGTGTTTTCAACAGACGGACATTGCTTAATCGACTCAGAATTTCATATGGTCCAAGAATATATATGCTTTATGGGGTCTTAAACGATTCTTTCTAGGTGTTACACACGGAACGACAAACTTAGTATACCCTCTTTCACCACTAGTGGTGGTGGAGGGTATAAAAAATAAAAGATCTTCTCCCACTTTTACAACTTACTGACCTTTTTATAAAAGAGAGGCGAAACTGTTTATTTTTTTTTTATTTTTTTTTGACGCGTAAAAATTGGTATATTTTCTTAAAAATTCAATTATATCGTTATTCCGATTTATTTTCGCAAATTGTTTTTATGAGTTCAATTCCCACTTAATTACTAAAAAATTTTGGCATATCACTTTTTTATATCATTATTTACCTACATCTCACAAGGTTTCGTTTAAAAGGGAATGAGCTGTTTACTTTTTTTGACGCTCACAGTATTTATAAAATTTAAACCAAATAATTTTATTTTTTTAGATTTTGTTTGAATAAAAATATCAAAATTTTATTTGAAACTTTTTTGTTTTTTAATTTTTTTGTTTATAATATTCAAGTCAAAATATAGGTTTTCTTTAAAAAAATATATTTTTTTATTATTGATTAAATATAATATTTTCCATTTTACTTTATTTTGTTCAATTAGATATAAAATTATATAAATGATTGATTTTTTTAGCATAAATAGATATCTTTCATGGTTATTTAAAATTTTATAAATAATTAAAAAAAAAAAAATTAAATTAGAAATAAAAAATGCAAATAAAAAATATTTAAATTTTTTGATAAATTATATCAAAAATTAAATAAAATTTATTTTATTTGTGCTATTACTTTTAATTACATACCTATATTATTTAAATTTTTTTAAATTTCATTTCAATTTTTTTTTAAATAAATGACAGTATTGCATTTATGCCTTTTTGCATATATGAAATTCAATTCAAAATGATTCGTTGCTAAAATGTTTTTATGACTTCCTGCACAATTGATTTTATTTATTCTTGTTTTGTTTGGGACACAGTCAGTGCCAAGAGATCAGACATATAGGAAATGAAAGTATACGACCTAGAGACTATGAAACGTCAATTGTGCAAAAAGTCGTTCGACCCATTTCCAAGTAATCTAAGCTCCTCCATTTCGCCCAATAGAAATGTTTGATTCTACTGTAACATTGAACACTGTTAGCGTCGAGTGATCAGTCTTATTGAAAATGGAGGAATACGGTCTAAATAAATTTTAGAAAGACAAATCTTATATTTTTTGTACATATTTAAAACAATTTAATTTAAAAAAAGAAGTAAATTATTTTTTTAATTTTAATAAAATAATAAAAAACAAAAACAATAAAAAAATCATGGAATTTATAATTACTAAATTGTAATTAGTTAGTTTTTCTAAATAAATGTTTGTATAATTTTTGACGATGTCTGCCAACGTTGAGTATAGATATCTTTTTGGATGGTTTCTCCTGTTGTTGTGGTGGCTGATGGTGTTGTGTCTTTTATTTGTGTGGTTGCTGTTGTTGTGATAGCTGCTGCTGAGGTGAATTTTGTTGTGTTGGCTGTTTTTTTTGTTGAGACAGCTTTTTTGTAGTGGCTGCTGCTGTTGGTCTGGCTATTGCTGCTGTAATTGTTTACATTTGCGCTGCAGCCGGCGATTCTTGCGACAAAAAAGCGTACACATTTCTTTTTTTGTGCTCGCGCAGGACCACAAATTTTCATTAATATTGAATTTAGGCCTTTATATATTAGCAAATTTAACACAACACCAAATTCTTCCGATCGTCATCTTCGCTATATCAAAAATATGAAAATATGCCCTTATTCTCCGCACTCTGCATCTAATTATCCTTTAGGATCTAAAGGTATGTCAAGCTGTTCATTGCTCCAATAAATTCCAACATCACACCACTATTAACCGACATACAAACAATGAAACTGTCACCAAGTTTTCGTGGTTCAGCTCGGTATTAGATTCTCGCCACAAATATTACATAATCTAAGTCAAATATATAAAATTTTAACTCATTGCTTAAGTTGTTAAAAGTCATCGTGCGTGAAACTTGGCCTTTAAAATAGTGTTGATGCAATACACGGCAAAAGTTTTGACACAACAATGTTTTCCCAAGTTAACTTGAACTCCTGGTTTTGGTGCTGAGAACGTTAGGTTGGCCTTGGTTTTCCTTAAAATGTATCGCAAGATTGTTAAAATATTTATTTGGTGCTTCATTGACTTTATTGTTCAACCGATTTTCATGAAAAAATACGTATAATGATTTCTTGTACCATAGAAGCACATATTTTATCCATTTGAGTTATTTTTCGCCGCGAGTGACCATTTTAAAATGGTTTATAACCAACACTTCTTTCTATAGCGCTGTGCGTGGACCAATTTTAAGGTCGGGTTAGTTGGCTGTTTGATGTGATGTTGATGTAGAGAGAACGAATTTAAAAAGGCGCAACAATACACAACAAAACACTAGATTGTTTTTACTTCGCACAAGGAAAATACGTACAAAAAAAAATATGTAGCTGCTCAAGTTACACAACCTCTTTTAATTTATATTGGTTGTGAGAATAAAAGTGAGAGACCCTCTCTCTTTCAGAGAGCGATTGTTGAAATTTTGTGTTATGGTTACCCGTGTTCCTCACATAACATAAAATATTTAACATTAACACTAACATCATGTTAATGATAAATGTAGACCGTTCAACGTGATTTCAATGTTATTTTTTCGATGTTTAAACACGGTTGTTAAAGCAAATGTTAAAAGAACCATGTTTAAACACCAAGCATAACACACAATGTTTTTTTACTAACACACACAAAGAAACTATTGCATGTGCATAGAATGCAACAACAAAACAGTGAGAAAACAAGAAATTAACATAAATGCATGTACGCCATATTAAAAACATTGAAATTTGAGCATATAATTTTGACATGATGTTTTAACATCATCTTATCTCTAGTGGAAACTACCCGTTTATATCGTTCAATTTGATGTTAATGTTAATTTTTTCGATGTTTAAATATGGTTCTTTTAACATTTGCGAAAACATCGAAACAATTAATTAAACTGCTTATTTTCGTTTAGTTTTAACTAAAATATGACGCTTTATATATTTTTTTTATTTAATAAGTATTACTTGAAAAATAATATGGAGTCCCTAAAAACAATGGTGTCAATTAGTAGAGTAAAAAGCAAAAAGAGCAATAGAAATTTAAAGAATGGTAAAATTTCAAATACTCAATGGTATTATCACTAACATGATTAGAAAAAGTTTAAATAATATTTAGGTTATTTTTTTTTTTTACTATGATGTATTGAGTTTAAAGAGTTTGTAGCATTATGTTGATATATAGCTACATATATTTAATTTATATTTTTAATTGTGCTGTTAGAATAAAAATAAAAATTGTCGTTCAAACTATTTATATTTTAATATCCTTGGAATAAGCCAATCACTTTTAAATATATTTATATATGATATAGACGCTGATATATACAGTGGTGGCCACGAATTTAAGACACGACATTTCACTTATATATTTCTGATAATTTTTACATCTTATCGAACAAATTTTAGATCCATGTTATTTTTTAAAGATCCTAGTAATGTTATGAAAAAAAATCAACAATAGTTTGTTACCTATATTTAGTTTCCAATTTTTATTTACATATTATACAGATTAATACAAGTTTAAGCCTGGTCATGAATTTAGGACATAGGCAAAATAAAAGTTAATTCACAAAAGTAAAGCTCAGCTTCATAAAACAATATTAGTATTTGGTGGGAAATCCTTTATTTTGAATCACAGCAGCGCATCTCCTGGGTAAACTTTCAACTAAGGCCATACAGCGCTCCTTTGGAATGGCATACCAAGCCTTTTGAATTTCTTTCCATAAATCAGTCAAATTTTTTGGCTTTACTGCTCGTACATGCTCCTCAACATCATTCCACAAGTTCTCAATTGGATTGAGATCCGGGGATTGAGCTGGCCATTTCAGAACTGTGATATTATTTTCCTCTAAGCAACTCTTCACTAGGCGTGAAGTGTGCTTAGGGTCATTATCATGCATAAATTTCCACATTAGAGGCATGTTGTCTTCAGCGAATGGTATCATGATGCTTGTCAGTATGTTTTTGTAAATATGCTGGTCCATTTTATTGATAATCTTCTGAATGGGACCTACACCATGCCAGGAAAATGCTGCCCACACCATGACATTTCCACCACCATGCTTAACCGTTTTAAGGGTGTACTTTGGGTGATGCTCCAGGTTTGGAGGACGCCATACGTACTGTTTTCCATCAGAACCAAAGCGACAAAACTTCGACTCGTCGCTCCAAAGTATATTTTTCCAAAATGTCATCGGCTTATTGAGATTTTCTCTTGAAAACGCTAGTCGGGATTTAATATTTTTTTTTGACACAAGTGGTTTACGTTGTGCAATACACCCACGTAAGTTCTTCTCATTCAGACGTCTTCTTATTGTCCTGGACGATATATTAATACCAAAATCCGATGAAATCTCATTTTTAATTTTACTTGAGCTCTTGAAAGGATCTTTAGCAGCTGATTTATAAATTAAGCTATCCTCCCTGGGTGTAGTTTTTCGGGCTCTAGGGTGCTGTTTGACATTTTTGGTAGTGCCATGTTGCTTGATGTGTTCCAGTGCATTGTAAATCTTGGATCTGGAACATTTTAGTAGCTTGGAAATTTCCATTACTGTTTTTCCATCAGTATTCATTTGTTGGATCAATTTTCGCTCGGCATCCGAACTCCAAGTACCTCTGGCCATTTCTAACTAAATATTTTGATGTATTCTAACATTAAATGGAATAAAACATTCATTACTTACCTTTTAGCTTCAAAAAACACCAAAAAATCACTTAAAAACCAAATATTTCTTATATGTTTTAAATTCGTGACCAGCTTCAAAAGCACGTTTTTACGAAAATATAATAAAAACAGCAACAAAATGTATACACAAACAAAACCAAATAACGGTAATTGATCTTAACATTACAGGGTACACTGAAAAATTAACAAAATCTAATTTTATATTGCAGGGTTGTAATAATTATCACAACTTAGTTCGTTACATGTCGTGTCTTAAATTCGTGGCCACCACTGTAGTATCAAATACTACAAGTTTATCGGCCGTATGCAAAAACGTTTATTAACTTAAATATAACAAAAGTAATCTAAATATTTTAAAGTAGGTATGAGCCATAGAAAACAACTAGAAGTCCAACTCTTTTCATTCGCTCAGAAACAAAAAATTACTCTCTTCACACGTATAAATTTGTTCTGTAGAAAATTTTACTAACACATACAAATAGTTAGGTTTTTTTGACAATTGAGTTAGGTTTTTTGTGAGCAAGTTGGAGTTCTAGTTGTTTTCTATGGTATGAGCTTACATTAAACTTACTACAAGTGACATTATGATAAATTTCCTTTTTCTCTTTGTGTTTTTCAAAAAATTCACGCTTATTCCCCCCTATTCTAGTTTTCTATATCATTCTTATTCTTAAGACCGATATTTTTATTCATTATAGGTTCGATTTGTCTATCCTAGCCAAATATTAAGAGAAAAAAACTAAAAAATTCACATAACGTCACATAAAAAATAATAAAAATGAAAAAAATGTTTTAGTGATGTACGTTCGATCAAAACAAATAAAATTAACTCGTTGTTCGAATACTTATTTTATTCGCTCCATATAATTTTTCATATTTTGCTTTTTAACTTTATTACTTCTTTCATTTTTTGTATTTTTACTAAGTTATAATAATATTAACAATATTTTAAAAAGAATTAATTTAATGTTTAAACAATTAAAAGCTTTTTTTTAAATTTTGAACAACCGAATGTATTAATATTCGATAGTATACAACTTTAACTATAAAGAGGAGAAATAATACAAGTGTTGCCGTTATCAACGTTAAAAAAACTTTGTGTTTTAAAACAGTGTTTTCGCATAAGTTTTTTTTAACAAAAGTTTGTTAGCCTTTACCCCTAGTCTCCACGCAGACATTTTTGTGTCCGCAATTGTAAAATTCTATCTCTCTCTTCAAAATGTTACGTGTGGACCAATAAGAAATCTATTGCGCAATCTATTTCGCAATAAATGTTTAAACACAAAGCTGAGCAATAATGTTTAACATAAGCTGTCAAATTTATTGTTATTTTTTAAAATTTTGATTATTTCAACAAAACAAAGATGAAAGATGCATTAATTTTGTTTTAAAAGAACAAATAAAAAATAAAAACCGAGAATAAAATAACATTTTCCTTAAAAAAGACAAATTAAAATGTTTATTTCTCATGTACGTTTTCTCCACCTCTTAACATAAAGTTGGAAATAAAAGCTTTTTCCTGTTATTCTGCCGACTTTATTTCTTGTGTTAGGAAATAAAAACATCTGCGTATAGACGTAGAGTTAAGTGTTGGGTAGTAAATGTGTACTTGAAAGCAAAGTTAATGATATTTTTTTGCATACGGCTGTATATCTTTAGCTTTATTAGAATCGTTTTATTAACAAATTTTAGATTTCATATGAGAAACATAACACTTTGTTACAAAAAATAAATCTTTAGACATCTAAGTGATCAAAAGTATATCAAATGTTAAAAATAAACATTAACAAAAATGTCCACACCAATGATGGCGTTTATTTTGGTCATCTGAATCACGACATCATATACCTGGTACTATATTGCGTCATGACTGGCACTTTTTCCTTTGCACCGATTTTCTATTGTTAAAGTATCTTGATGGAAGCGCACGCAATGCTCATCAATAAAATCGCCAAAATTGTAAAGAAAAAAATGTATATACTTATCCAAAAAAGGAAATTTTTAGTGAATCAATGACACCCATTTCTCCGAAGATTTTTTAGTAAATCAGAAACTAAGGTCTCGTAGTTTTCGGACTTATTGTTCCCCAAAAAAATATTTATATAAATTAATAAATTCAGTCATGCATTATTTAAATAATTAAAATAACCTAAATAATGGAAATAACATTAATTCCGACATCAATTTTGGAAATAATTGTTTTAGGTAATTCAAAGCTGCAATCAAGTGCTCGAATGAAATTACGAATAAATCCCAATTAATTATGTAAATGTGGAAGAATTATCTTTGAAACTGGAACAAAAGGTTCACACTCAGAGGTGTTTAAACCAAACTTGTAACTTATTCGAGGCTGTCATTCGGTATGTGTATAATGTAGATCTTTTCGGGGACCTTCCCAAAGATATATAATACTGATGTCTTGAAAACCCCTTTTTAATACCAGTGAGCAAAGACATAATTTGAGATCTGAGTACATAGTTTTCATGCTTTCATAATTGTCTGATATACACTGTCGGACAAAATAATGTGCGGGTTTTTACTCTTACTATTTATTTCATAATAATTGCCTTCTAGGTTTATTATGGTCTTCATTTTTGGTGTCCACGTATTTGTTGTTTTATATTCTTTAATTTAATAAGCAAAAGACGATTTTGAAATATGTGAATTTCGAGTTTGGAGTAAAAGTGTTGTGTTGGTTATGGATTTTGTGCGACAGCATAGCATAACAAAAAATATTCAACTCGTATATAAATTAACATAGAAAAATAATACTTCGTGTTTTAATCTTGTATACATAATTTTATTGGACACATATAGCACACGAACAATTTTTCTTCGTGTGCTGCAATAAATATTTAGCAAATTTTCTTTGTTTTGATTTTGCAACTATAGTTTTTTTAGTATTTTTATTTAAGCAATTTTGTTGGTACTAAAATTTCTTCTATGAAGAATGAAACATATGTATTTGTTGTTATACATTCACACATACATATATACTCCGATATACATGTGTTTTATTCTTCATAGAATAAATTTTAGTAGCAACAAAATTGCTTAAATAAAAATACTAAAAAAAAAACTATAGTTGCAAAATTAAAACAAAGAAAATTTGCTAAAAATTTATTGCAGCACACGAAGAAAAATTGTTCGTGTGCTATATGTGTCCGATAAAATTATGTATACAAGATTAAAACACGAAGTATTATTTTTCTATGTTAATTTATATACGAGTTGAATATTTTTTATTTATGCTACAAGAAATTGTAAATAAACGCTGCAATTTTTATTGACAATACTGAAAAAAGAATAATAATTTTAGTTGCAATTATAAACAAAAATGAAACAGTAAAAATATTTTTAGTATTTTTTTTTTTGCTAGCAGCAGAAATGTGATAAATATAGTATTAAAATCAAAACCTGAAAGTGACACTTTACCTAATTTTTTAAATTTGGCTTCCAATTTTCGAATTTTTTGATACAAAATGGAAGGCATATGCTTAAAAATGCTAAATTTTAATATTCTATCCATTAAATTCTATTCTAATTATTCTTGCTTTTGAAAAAATAAGAATAGATCCGGCCATATTATCGGAAAGTCTTCGACCACAATCCAGTAAGATTTCTTGATTCCAGATAGAGAAAATTCAATAAGATTAATGTAATTGTTTTTAAAGAGCAACTTTTTAGAATCTGAGGCCAAA
This sequence comes from Protophormia terraenovae, assembly GCA_951394005.1. NCBI lineage: Eukaryota > Metazoa > Arthropoda > Insecta > Diptera > Calliphoridae > Protophormia > Protophormia terraenovae. The sequence continues at coordinate 43,417,671 of OX596074.1, read as the reverse complement.
CGAACCATTATATTATACAAAATTGCAATTTAAAATGAAAATTAGAAGAAATTGATGGGTCAGAAACCTTAATACTGCGGAGTAAAATCGAGCTACATATATCGCAATTATCGCAAAAAAGAATCTAATTTTTCTAAGCGGAGGCATAAAGGAGGAAATAATATTAATTATTATTAGCCTAACTGTCCATTCATGGTTCAAACAAATTAGTTTCATATGTACCAAAGTTAAGGAAACATTTTTTTTTATACGAGCTCCTATTTAAAACTTCAAACTTTTCCATGGCAGTTTCCAAAATTTTCTCAGCTTTTTAAAAGTTTTAATCAGATTTTTGTTTATTCATCCAAATAACTGTATTTTAGAATGGTTCTGGGACTTTAACGATTATTTTTCTATTACGGGTCGCTTTATTATATTAGCACAACAATTTAGATATGCAATAGAAAAAAAAAAAAAATCGGATAACAAGGATTTTTAAAATTAAGAAAGCAGAAATAAAAATAGAACCAAAATATATAAATTATAGATATAAAATCAGAATTTATTTATTTTTTTATTAATAAAATTAAAGAAAGGTTAAACAAAGTTATTTTTTTTTTAATTTAATTTAAAAATATTGTTGCATTTTTTGCATGCTTATCCGTTTTTATTTAAAATGCATGCATATAACTATCATATATATTCTATTTTATTATATTGTTGTTTATTAATCCTAAATAAATGAAAAATATGTTTTAAACTAATCATGTTTTATTTAAAAAAATATAACTTAAGTACAGGATTATACAGTTAGGGACAAAACTATTTGTACACCTCATATATTTCGTATACCTTCACGCACATTTTCAACAGATCCGCTGTTTTTATACTTGCTTACAATGTATTGTACTGTGGAATGTTGCAAATTTACTAAATTACTTATATTCTGGAGAGATTTTCCTTTTTTATGTTCATCAATAATTAAATTTTTAATATCCAAACTCAACTCTTTTCGCTTTCCCATTTTTGATGTCCTTATTATTCAAAACGTTAAAACCAACTTCTTATTTTGTAAAATAAAACTCGATTAACGAAGAAAATATAACGGTATTTAAAAAAAATCATCATACAAGAGTCCAACGTACAAATAATTGTACAAAGTACTGATGTACAAATACTTTTGTCCCAAAGATTTTTACTTAAACTGTACTTTTTTTTAACAATGTGTTATATATTAATTTATTTTTTATCAAATAATTCAATAAAAATGGACCTGAATTAAAACTACATATAATAATTTTTTATTCTTTATAAATTATTGAAGATATAGGAAATGCATGGGTGTACAAATAGTTTTGTCCCTAACTGTACATTTTTCGTTAAAAACCAAATGCCAATAATACAAATGAAACTAAAAACACTTTTTTTTCGTACCAAACTGAACATTGTACATGTAGTACTACCTTCAGTTTTACTTTCGCATCATACTCGACATGATCTATCTTGGTATGTTCGAATAAAATTGAACATGTCGGCAGTGTTCGTTATTAGCGAACACAGTCAAATAACAACAAATAGTTATTCGAAAGTTTTGTTGTTCACAAATATGTGTACATCTTTTGTTTGCGACGCTTCGAGTAAAGGCTTAACTACATAGAATACTTTCGCTTCAACTGCGACTGACAGCTACGCAACGCACAAATTATATTAACCCAGTCGTTGCATTATTTTGTTATTAAAATTGTATATAATAAAATATAAAGATGCAAAAATTAAATTATGTTCTCAGTTGAAATAATGAATTGCACATTAAAATTTCTGACTCAATAAAAAAAATATAAAATAAGAATAAAACAACCTTCAAAATATATTTACGTACGTCGGCACTTCAAAGTTGAACATTTTTCATCTTTGAAGTACTTCACGCAGAAGTTTGGCGTACTGATTTGGTTCCGCACAATATAAATGCATGTATTTAACTTAGCTGTCAGTCGCAGTTGAAGCAAAAGTATTGTATGTAGTTGGGCCTTAAGGCTCAAATTATTTTAATATTTTTTCGTTAAGTCGGAAATTTTAATTTGCAATTCATTATTTCAACCGAGAACATAATTTAATTTTTACATCTTTATATTTTATTATATAAAATTTTAATAACAAAATAATGCAACGACTGGGTTAATATCATTTATGTGTTGCGTAGCTGTCAGTCGCAGTTGAAGCGAAAGTATTCTATGTAGTTGAGCCTTTAAGTGTACATGCTTCGCCAGTACACGTGTACTCTACATATACCCAGCAAAAAACGATGAAGCTCTTCCAAACTTTTTTGGAAGTTCTTAATAATTACTTCCAAAAAAGTGAAAATAAATGAATTTGTAACGGGGAAAAGTGGTAATAATTTCTAAAAAAAATTAAAATTTAACAAAATTTAAAGCATTTTTATTATATTTTAATAAAGCTAAAACAGAATTTTTGTTAAAAAATTTTATAAACATAGTTTTAAGGGAAGTACTTCATAAGAAATGAACAAGAAGTATTTTTATTTTATATATTATAATAACATCCTACCAATGACAACCATGGGTTAAAAAAAGAACTTCCGCAGCTCTTTTCTTCATAAATATTGAGTCTTTGGTAATAGTAGTGAGTTCGTAAGCACAGCTGATTTTCAATTTTTTTATAAACATACATTGTTTTTGTATTCGTATACAAAATTTTTTGAGTGTTTTTTTTTTTAATCTTTTCTTTCATTTACGTCGAGTCTATATTAGAGAAATTTGTATGAAGTTTTTGTTTGAGTTGCAGATAATTTTTTATCTCTCTCAATTATAGGGGAAAACGTATGTCATAATAAACCATGCAAAAAGTAACAACAACAATCAAGATGGCCTCTTTTACTAAGCATTACATCGAGTCTATATTAGAAAAATTTTTATCAAGAAAAACGTCAAATTTTTGTTTGAGTTGCAGATAATTTTTTATCTATGTCAATTATAGGGGAAAACGTATGTCATAATAAACCATGCAAAAAGTACCAACAACAACCAAGATGGCGTTTTTTACTAAGCATTATCAAGACAAAGTTGTCAGAGCTCGAGCGCTGACAATTTTCTTTTCACGCTGCAATAACACTGACAAATTCAGTCTACATTAGACAAATCTTTATCTTGATAAAATTTTGACGTTTGTCTTGATTAAAATTTGTCTAATGTAGACTCAAAGTTAGACAAATCTTTATCATGATAAAATTTTGACGTTTGTCTTGATAAAAATTTGTCTAATGTAGACACTACGTAATAAAAATGTGATGTACATACATTGAATAAAAAAAAAAAAACTAAAATAAACACGTTGTTCGAATACTTATTTTATCCGTTTCATAAAATTTTTCATATTTTAGCTTTTTAACTTCTATTGTTTCTTTTATTTTTGTATTTTTACTAAGTAATAATAAGAACAATATTTTAAAAAGAATTAATTTTATGCTGAAGCAATGAAAAACTTTTTTATACATATTAATAACCGCATTAACTATAGCGGATAGTCTTCACTAGAGCTGAGTTGATGTTAAAACATCATGTTAAAATTATCTGCTCAAATTTCAATGTTTTCAATATGGCGTACATGCATTCATGTTAATTTCATGTTTTCTCATATGCCGTCTTCACAAGCCTTTTTCTTGTTCTCACATCGAACAAAATTTTGTGCGCACATGCATTTAATTAGTGTGGACCCAACTTGTTCATGTTTTGTTCTTGTTCGCACACCGTTGTGCTCACAATTTTTCGAACTACCATGTCTGCCATCAAACGTAATTTTGTATGCGGAAGAAGAGGCGCTGCACGTAAAAGTATCGAAGCGATACTGACGGTAAACAAAAAATTATGATTTGTTCGACAAATTAATCTGTACTTGAAAGCAAAGTCAACAATCTTTTTTGCATTTTATTATTTATAGCCTTTAGTATATTTAAGTTAATAATCGTTTTTGCATACAACTTTGCACTACGTTTTTCTTGTTCGCACAAGAACAAAACGTCGGCAGAGCAACACACACAATTTTTTTCATTTCGATTTCAGTGGGCAGCACATTTGTGGAACAAATCATAATTTATTGTTTGACGTCAGTGTTGCTTCGATACTTTCACGTGCAGCGCCTCTTCTTCGGCATACAAAATGGCGCTTGATGGCAGACATGGTTGTTAAAACAACGGTGTGCGAACAAGAACAAAACATGAACAAGTTGAGTCCACACTAACCAAATTCATGTGCGCACAAAATTTTATTCGATGTGCGAACAAGAAAAAGGCTCGAGAATTTATTTCGTTTAACTATTCTTTGTAATGCTGTGTTGAGTTTTATTGAATACGGCCGAAAATGTCTAGAGGACATTTTAGGCATTATTTAACACCGAAAATTTAAAAACAATATCTTATTGTAACTTTCAAAACGTCTTTTTTCATTTAAAACCTATATCGACATCTTTGAGTAACTAAAAAAAGTTATTTTTGAAATTTCAAAATACTTTTACGAAATGAAAAACTGAGTTCGCAGTTCTGTTATAAAAAGTCTTCATACGTATATGGTTTGGTCCATGTGTAAAAAGTGCTGTATAACGGTGTAATAAATAAAATATTTTGTAACCCCACAATCTTTTGGAAACCCATAAAAAAATAGTCAAACATATTTATCTGGCAATACTTTTGAATCCCTTAATACAACTCTAATTTAAGTTCGAATAGTAAAGACAACAACCGGAAACTAAACAATACAAAACCTAAGTAACAATAATGCATTTTATTATAAGGGGTACATTGGGGGGCAATTTTTGGGGGTTGTTTTATAACACACAACAACTTTATGTTAAACTATGTGAAGCCAACATAAAAGAGTACATCCAACTAGGCTGTCATCCAACGAAACAACCAACATAACGATATCGAAACAATAACGAAGTCTCAGTTTAGTGCGTGAACCCTTCGAATGTGGATGTCTTTCGTAACCAAGGCAACCATAAAGAAAATTTAAAAATTTGTTCAAATCTGTGAACGCGTTTTGAGAAAAAAAAAGAAAAATCTAAGAAAAAGAAATCTTTTTGCACAAAACGGTATAATATCAAGAAAAAATGTGAAATAAAAAGTAAATAATTTTAGAAATTAAATAAATTTAATAACAAAATGTTAATCTAAAAGAAAATACAAAAATGTTTAACGCTTGAATTAATACAGGCCAAGAAAGAAAATAATATAGAAAAAAAGAAAAAACTTTTTTGGTGGAGGAATTTTTGTATCCACCTTAAAATTTTTCTCTGATAAAGAAAAATGTATAAAATTTTTTTGAAATTAAAGTAAAATAAAACAAATGTTTTGTAATTATAAATAAATGAAAAAAAGGAATTTGTTAAGAGAATTAAATATAAAATGTGGAAAATTTAAAAAATTTTATTGAAAATAAAAGGAAATTTTAAGAAGAAAAATATAATTTTTTTTCGAACAAAACGAAAAATCTCTGTACACCACAATTCCTTATTGTAACCAACATATATACACATACAAATATACACATGCTTACAAATACTTTTACACAAACACACACACATGCACTTACTATAGAACAAGTAGCGCATAACGATTGTCGTCGTTAATGTCATATATATACATAGTAGTCAGTCCTCCTCATCGTTATTAACGCCGTGGTAGTTGTTGTTTTTGTCCCCATCTCACCCATAACCATTATCCTCATCGTTCTTGTTGTTATTGTAATTGTCATCGTCGTCGTAGTCGTTGTCCTCGTAGTAGTTGTATTGTAGTAGCAACGTGTCGCGTAGACGAGCCTTTTCATTACCGTTACACTTCGGACCGCGTGGCGCACCCCCAAATTTAAGTAACATTAGTATTACCATCATCGTTCGTTCTAGTAGTGTAGTATTTATTATTATAATGTGCCGCTTTTTGTAAGCCGACTGTTATTTAACTTTTTTGAATTTCTAATTCTCTTACGATTTTATGTGTGAGTGAGTGATTGAAAATGTGATAGAGTGAGAGTGTAAAAAGAGTGTTTGAATGAGAGCAAAATATAAAAAGAGAGTAAGTGTTATGGTTACTCATTTAAATTGAGTTCAAATGCCATTACACTTGTCAATTTAGTGGGTGAGTTAATGCAACCAACCACCATTTTGAATTTAACAACTTGAATTGAATTTTTGTTGGCCAGAGACCAAAAAACTAAGAACGACATTAATAATAATAATAATAACAACAACAGTTAACAGCCTAAAAAATTCGATATCGAATTTCTTAAAACGGAAGTTGCAGTTTTTTCCAAAGAAAATCTTCGAAAATTTTAACAACAACATTTATGTTACACATGTAAGTTCGAAAGAGAGTTGTTGCTCTAGTGAGCCAACAAACAAATCATAATTATTGTCATAATATGCCTGCCAAAACTTTTAACAAATCTCTCTGAGAGTTTATAACTTACAATTGGAGAGCAACAGTTTCAATTTTTATTTTATTTTTTTTTCAACAAATGTCATGTGACCATTTTATATGTATAATGTTTAGACATTTTTTTGTTTTAAACTCTAAACAGGTTTTATGGCCATAAGAACTAATTAAAAATAATTAAATTAATTAACTAAACTTTATTATTTTTTGTGCAAAGTTTTTAGTCTTCGTTTTAATAGAAAAGTTTAGCTTTCAAGGTTATTTTTCTTTTTTGAGGGGGGAATGAATTATTTAAGCGCATGCTAACATTTTTGTATTGTAGACAAATCTTTTTCATTTCTTTTACTTTACTTTTTTTCCAGTTTTCGCGCCTGTATTTTCAAAATAACAAATGTGCTCATATTGTATTATGTTTCCTTTTTTTTTATTTTCCTCAATTTCATTTTAATTTTGTTTCGTTTTTTGTACGATTTTTTATGATTGCGTTTTTCTTCTTGTTATAGTAAAACGTGCACAACAATAACATCAAGGTTTGCTTGGCCATTTTTTTCTCTCTGTTCAAATTACTACTATACGTTTATTAAAATCCTTTTTTTTAATTTTGTATATTTTCCTTTCCTTTCCTACTTATACATATAACCAACATATTCGTACATACATCACAAACATTAATTTATTTACTGATTATTTTAATATTTTTTTGTAAATTTTTTTGCTCTTTTATTGCATTATATTTACTACTAAGTATAACACACATATCACTCACATATGTCATTTAGGCTTTTTTTGTAATCTATTTTGTTATTCTTCTTCTTATATACTATATATTTCATTTTATTTTGTAGTTTTTGCTAAAATGGTCCTTGTATAAAAATGACCTCTCCTTCGTTTCCTTTGTCCTTCTTATACGCCTTCCTACCATTTCTTTGCTTCATATCTTTGCTATAATGACTGATATAAATCTATTCTATTTTATATGATTGCTTTAGTTATTCCATTGTTTTTTTATTTTAGATTTTGGTTTGTTTGTTTTATTTTTGACCATTAATCTATTCATCTATTCTTTAAATTTATTTTTCCGTTTTGTTGAATTAAAGAAACGTTTTGTAACTGAGTGTTGTGTAAGTGTATGTGAGTGAGGAAGTTTCTTGCTACACTAAAAGAAATATTGGGATAACCAGTGATGCCAGAATGAATTTAAGAAAAATCCCTCTGGTTAGTTGAAAAATTCCCTTTTTTCCCTTAAAAAAAAAAAAAAAATCCCTCCATTTTTCCCTCCTCTTTAAAATTGCTATTTTTAACAAAAAGTACAAAATTTTAGTAAAAAATGCATCGAAATTCACATAAATGTAGTTTTTGTTTATAATTCAATAAAAAATATACAAAAAATAATTTAAGCAAAGGACGAGAACACTGAAAATATTCATTCGGCAAATTAAGATTTATATTTTTAAATGAGTGTGTATGATAATATTGCATTTTTTGCTTAGTTATTTAAAATTTTTGTCGTTTTTTGAGATAAATTTAAACGTATTAAAAATCCCTCTATTTTGACAAAAATTAAAATTCCCTCCCTTTTTCCCTTCGGCTAAAATTTGCCTTAAAAATTCCCTTAAAAAGGGAAAATTCCCTCCATCTGACATCACTGGGGATAACATACATAGCATATATCAATTATAGTATTGTAATCAAGTAGGAATATATTGACTTAACTTTTAAGGAACACTGTGCTATGATCTCGTTATCATATTGGGAATTTATGTTTTATGTTTTTTTTATAAACATCTCTTAATCAAATTAATACGTCAAAAATACTTCAATGGATTTCGATATCCACACTCAAAATTCAATCTGAGTTCTTTATATAATTTTTGAATTTTATTCCATTTATTTATTGTCTTAAGGAAAACAATTTAATTCTATATTGAAAATGATCGTGCTGCTTTGAATAGCTATACATTTTAAAATTACTTTTGGTATAATTTTTATGAGCCCCTAAAACTATAATATGAAATAAAACCGGAAAATATTTATAAAAGATTTGTCAGTTATAGCGTTTATACGCACCAGTTAATATTTTATTTTTGAGTTAGAAACTCACGAAAACTAATCGAGATTAGCGAAACTTATTGCAAATAAAGAGTAGGGTGTTGCCATTTCCCTTTAAGTTCATAGAATTTTCCATAATAATAGCTGCAAAATTCGTTATGCAAGTTGTGTATAAACAACAATAATACAAACAATAATTGTGCGCATAAACGTAATAAATAATATAGAGCACAGTGGGGCCAATTGTAAAGTAAATGGTAATAAGTATGGACCGCTGGGTTGAAAAGTACTCAAAACGAGGATTAATTCAAAAAATAAAGTGTGGATATTGCAATAAATTTGTATATCGGGTAATAAAAAACAAACTGAATTATCATAATCTTTAAAATTTATTGTTTCATGTTATTTATTTTTTTTGATACACCCTCTCAAAGTCCAATAATTTTTCATAAATAATATTATAGTAGCAAAAGGTGAAAATTTCAAAATTTCAGGTGGGATTTTTGTTAGTTTATATAAAACGATAATTTTTTTAAACAGTTGATTTAAGTTCAGATAGTGGATTATATTCTAAAATAAAATTTATGCGAATATATGTTGTATAATTATTTTTGATAATTTTGCAAAAATTACCCTAAAAATGGGTATTTTATATGTAGAGATATATGTAGAGTTTTAAAGAGTTATTGGGTACAATTGTGTAAATAAAAAAATATAAGATCTTAGCTTGTGTAATAAAGAAAAAACATTTTGCCAATATTTGCCTAAACGAAAAATATTTAATTTTAAATTAAAATAAACCAGTTGAAATTATGCAAAAACCACAATATATTTTTTATTTTATTTATTTTATGTCTATGGAATTGTATCCTTACAGACATTTTATAATAACGTATAAAAATTTACAATTAAATATAAGTATAAAATTAACAAATTAGTTTAAGAAACTTATTATAGATTTTTTTACAATATCAGGACTTAATGAAAAATCGATAAATCTGTACAGTTGGTTGAAAGTATTGCACATTCGTCTTATTGGATCAGCATCGACATAATTAGATCTAAAAAATGTCACCATTAAGGGAATAAAGTTACGGGAAGGACGTCGAGGAATGTTGAAAATAATTTCATTAATTAAAAATCCACAGCAGATATCACTATTAATTACATTTAACAAAAATGATACATTTAACATAGTCCTGCGGCTTTTTAATGTAGGTAGTTTTATAAGAGCAAGACGTGCAGAGTAAGATGGCAGATTGAGCGGGTTAAATTGTAACCCACGAAGACAAAATAACAGGAATTGTTTTTGCACCGATTCAATTGCATTGGAGTGACTTTCATAAATAGGGTCCCATATTACAGATCCATATTCAAGAATTGGGCGTACAAGTGATGTGAAAAGGGTTTTTGTAATATATGGGTCATTAAATTCTTTTGCCCAATGTTTTATATATCCAAGTGTACCCCTGGCTTTATTTATTATAGTTGTTATATGTGGTACAAAATTTAATTTAGAGTCAAAGAGAATACCCAAATCCTGAAAATTTTCTACTATTTCGACTTGGTAGTCACCAAGAAAATAATTCACGGTTAAAGGGGTATTTCTGACAAATCGCATTATTTTACATTTCTTTAAATTTAGTGCCATTTGGTTGATATTACACCATTGATATAAAGAATACAAGTCCTTTTGAAGAAGTTTACAATCCATAATTTGATTAAAGCTCAAAAAGACTTTAACATCATCTGCATACATTAAAATATTTGAAAACTTTATTACAGTGGGCAAGTCGTTGATAAATAGTGAAAACAGCAGTGGTCCGAGATGACTACCCTGAGGTACACCAGAAAATACTTTTATACTTTTTGAAAACTTGTTTCTGTATCGAACAGTTTGAGTTCTGCCAGATAAATAAGAATTTAACCAGTTAGTACTTAAATTAGTAAATTCCATCAATTGTAGTTTTTTTAGAACTGTAATAAAAAAATTTTTACTAAATTTCTCGTATGTTTGGGTCTGTTAGTTGCCTAAAATATATCTTAAATGAAATAAATAGCAATTTCTGGATTGTCTGCATTATTTTTTCGTTCACTATAAAAATTGCATTAATTTTTAATATTTTTAATAACATTAATTCTGCTATAAAACGCATTTGTCTGTTTTTTCTTAATATTATCTTATATAACAAGTATACTTCAATTTGCAGTTTGATTTATTAATTTATAGATTTTAGTTCAAAAGTTACAAAAAAAGTCTAAATAAAGCCCATTTTCTCTGAAAAATAAAAGTAGCCATAACAAATAAAAAAAAAAAAAAAAAAAAATAGTTTTACAAGATATTTTTATTTGAAATTGTAATATTTTACATATTTATGAATATCCGTTAATAAAAAAATATACATTTTTTAAATTAAAACTTCCACTTCGCTATGGTTCAACCCACTGTGCGCTGAACCGATTTTAATGAAACTAAAAACATCAGTAGATTAGGAGATAATCTTTTAGAGTATTGTTTCAAAACAGATCACAAAAATTGCAATCTGCCAAAAGATTAGCTTTATATATTTATTTTTTAAATTTTGTTAAAAAAGTTCAATATTTTTTGACATTTTCTGAAAGTAAAAATGTAATTTTGAAACGTTTTTAACGTTCATCCTACATCCAGTAGTAGTTAAAAATGATAAATTTTGGATAAAAATTTCTACTTTTTGGAAAGGACCTACATTTTTAATAAAAAAATTTGCCCTTTAATAAAATATAGTAAAATTATATATATTTTTTTGAAGTTTACATTTATTATTTTTCATTAACTTCTTGACTATTTTAAGTTTGTTACGCTTTTCTATCTAGTTATAGCAACCATTCATCCAAAACTTCTATCAGGTTTTTATAAAATACACCAACAATTTAGCAAAGTTTTGTATTAACTGAGATCGAAAGTCAAACAATCTAACTATAAATAATCCCAATTTACAACCTATTTATAGTAAATTATACTCTTGTAACTAACTCTGTTATTCCGAAATTGCCTTGGGTTATTCTTTATTTGTAACGTCTCAAGAGGGTCGTGAAGCAAGGTGTAGGTAATTCGTATTTTTGAGGACATCATATTTAATTTAGGAAGATAATTATTTTTGAAATGGATATTACAAGAACAAGGACAGAAAATTATTTCACAAGAAACGATCGCATAAAGTGTTAAATATAGAAATGTAATCCTCAGAACAGTTTCTATAAAAAACCGGAATGATTTTCATTTTATTTTTTTGATTTTCATTCAAAAAATCGCTCACAAAATAAAACTTAATATGAGAAATGAAACGCAATTTTTAGTAAAAATATGGATTGTTTTTTATCGTAAATTAACGAATTTGTCTACGAACGCTTCGTTTGTAGGCGAATACGTAAGAAATTTGGTTTTTATAACTTGCACGAATTCGTTCTTTTCAAGTTACGTTTTTACGTTTAAAAATACTATTTATTTGTTTAAAAAATATTTGACTTTTGTAGAAAAATTATTTGTGTTGGCGTTCTATATCATAGATCGTAAATTATTGGTCAATATTTTACAAATTTCGATCCAAACACCAGCACAGTATATGTAACGCACGGAAAAATGAAATATTTAGCAAGTTAAAGGTATTCATCTATCTGGCAGTCTGTGTGTGAGAAACAAATTTCTCAATTTTGATAATATACCCATATAAGTGGATAATTCTTCAATTTGGTGCAAATAATTATTTTAGCACATGGATGGAAATTGGTTATTTTAGATGCATTATTATTTTTAGAGCCTATATAAATATATTTCCGGTATTGGGCACTAACCTAAAACATTACGATGTTTAAATGAAATCTGTCACAAATTTTGCTAATATCGACCATTAATTGAACCATAAAAAACACATTTCCGCAAATCTCTTACGTGCATAAATCGTAATATTGTTATTGAAATGATACAAATTAGTTTTTTGCAAACCAAAAGTGCAGTAAAAGTTTCCACATCTAAAAAATCACATTGAAATTATGCATATTTCATTTTAATAGTTCAAAATTTGGCACAAGTCCCACGAAACTTGATCTATTTTTTCTTTTGACTTGTTTTTATTTCCATCATTTTTCCCGATCTTACATCTATCATATATACTCTATGTTTGCGGTAAAACTACAGTAAGTTGTTTTCAATCTTGGACTGCTTTTAAAATTATTATAGCGGCATTTCAATATTATGAAAATGCTGTTTAAATTGTGAAATTATATGAAAACTGACCACAAATATGATAATTTTGTACCTTTTTATTATTAAATTTTCCTTAACCAATGAAATTTTTTGTTCGTTTGATTTTGGCTTTTTATCCGTTTCAATTCTTGTTATAAAAACCAAATTTTCAAATGAATTAATAAGTTTTCGTCTAGAATACTTGACATTCGTTTTATAAAAACGGAAATGAAAATTCGTTTGTCATTTTGACGAAACGAATTCAATATTCGTTTTATAAAAACAGGCTGTAAATTTATTCACTAAAAAACAAGTGCGATTATTCCTTCTTTATCATTTTTTTATTAAACTTAAATAAACTGTTTCAAAAACTTCATGATGCCAAAACGTTTTATTTTTTCAGAAACGGATAAATATTTTATAGAAGGCTTCATTCTACGTATTTTTAACAAATAGTGACACATTTGCGATATTTATGATCGGTTTACACTATTTCTAAAGGACATGTATATGGGGGCTAGATTGATTGACGGATTTCAATGAACATTCAAATCGTATAAATTTATTTAGCCAAATTAAGTTGGTAAAATCAGTTCTTTCGAGTTTAACTGAAATTTATTATAAATTTGTCTATAAAAGCAATACTTTTTAAAATCAGTTTTGTTGTAAATGTAACTGGAAACAATTTAGACCTGTAGAACGTATTCGATGTTATCTCTTTTAACTTAAACTTTCCATACTAGCTCTGGAAAATTAGACGAAAAAAATACAAAAACTCGGAATTTGAAAGAGGGATGCGATTTTTTGGCATAAATCATTTTTATATTGGTATATTATATATGCCATTACAAAATTTCCTAAAATTTGTCTGCATTTTATGTTAGTTTTATTGTTTTTTATTCCCCGAAATATTTTTTGGTATTGTGATATTGTGAAATTATTAGGATAATTATACTCATATATTAGCCAAAGATGTGTATACATCTTTTATTATACAAATTGTTAAGAATGCACTTTTTGATCCATTTTAAGGTGTTTTTACAATTGTAAATTGGAAAAACTTCGGATACATTCATAATCGAACAAATAAAAAGTCGTATTCAAATTATTTGTTTTTTTTTTTCTATTGTTCAAATAGAAGGAATAATTCGAATTATTCGACTACGTATTTAAAATTATTCGAATTATTTCATTAATTGAAATAAAATAAACTAAATTATTTTTTCCCCTCTTTATAGTTAAAGTTGTACACTACCGAATATTAATGCATTCGGTTATTCAAATTTTAAAAAGGATTTTAATTGTTTAAACATTAAATTAATTCGTTTTAAAATATTGTTTATATTATTATTATTATAACATAGTAAAAATACACCTCTAATGAAGAAAAATATCGGTCTTAAGAAAAATAATGATATTGAAAACTAGAATAGTGGGGAACAAGCGATAATTTTTTGCAAAACACAAAGAGAAAAGGGAAATTTATCATAATGTCACTTGTAGTAAGTTTCATGTAAGTTCATACCTACTTTAAAATATTTAGATTACCTTTGTTGTATTTAAGTTAATAAACGTTTTTGCATACGGCTTTAAGGAATTTAGCTTAACAATACTTTGGTTATATAAAACGTTGGTCAAAGGAATTTAATGATCCGTACATTGCAAAAACACTATATACGTCTCTTGTTCGTCCAATTCTGGAATATGGATCTATAATTTGGGATCCTATTTACCAAACTTATTCCAACGCTATTGAATCGGTACAAAAACAATTCCTGTTGTTTTGTCTTCGAGGATTACATTTTAACCCACTGAATTTGCCTTCGTACTCAGCTCGTCTTGCTCTCATTAAATTACCAACTTTAAAAAGCCGAAGGACTATGTTGAATGTGTCATTTATTTTAAACGTTATTAATGGAAATATATGCTCTGGATTTTTAATTAATGAAATCTTATTTAATATACCTCAACGCCCATCCCGTAATTTTTTACCACTATCTGTGAAATTTTTTAGAAGTAATTATGCTGATGCAGATCCGCTGAGAAGAATGTGCAACACATTTAATCAATTATACAGTTTCATTGATTTTTCATTAAATCCAAATGATGTAAAAAAATTAATAGTAATAATCTTTTTAAACACGCAGTAAAATATTTGTATTTATGTTCGTTGTTTTTATGTTATTATTTTGTAAATTGTCTGTAAAGAAAATATCCATAGACAAAAATAAATAAAAAAAAAAAAAAGCTGAGTTAAGTTTTTTTAGCATACGGCCGTTAGGCTTTTGTTTTTTCTTTTTAATTTTATTGTAAAAAACAACAATAATAAGTTTACAATTAATTAAAAATATCTTTCAAAAAACGTACACATTTAATCTTTTTATTTTAAGAATTCTAACCAAATTTGA
This sequence comes from Protophormia terraenovae, assembly GCA_951394005.1. Taxonomy (NCBI): domain Eukaryota; kingdom Metazoa; phylum Arthropoda; class Insecta; order Diptera; family Calliphoridae; genus Protophormia; species Protophormia terraenovae. The sequence continues at coordinate 43,402,571 of OX596074.1, read as the reverse complement.
CAAGTTATTAAACTTTCTTTAGTAGCACAAAAAATTATTAGTGTTTTGAGGAAGCACCTGGCAAAATATAAAAAAATTTAAATTTTTTTTTACAAAGATTTAGTAATTAATATATTTTTTAAAAGATTGGTCAACAAAAATATATTTTTCATTCTTTTTGAAAAAATAATAATAAAACAATTAAGAAATTTATAGTTTGTGAAGTCCCATCATATGATATCTTACACTATTAAGTATTTGCATCAAAATTCGAGGAGGGGTCTTATATTAGACCTGTGTCTAATTGTGGACCGATACCAATTGAATGAGATTTTTAGCAAAGTAACTTAAATATAATTTGGAAATTTTGCAGAAAATCTAAAGATTAAATACTTTAGGAGAGCTAATTTTCAGTATATCTCTAAAGCTAATGGTTATAGAATTATACAATGCATCTTCAAAAGATTCCTTGCAAACCATCAAAATATGCTTAACTATCGTAATCTTTTAGAATAATAAAATTTAAATGAATGGATATCAGCCAATTTCGTTCTTTGATTTGGAAAAATCTATTTCACTAAATAAAAATTCGAATAAAATTAGCTGAATCCAAATAAAGAAATTTATTCGTTTTATTCGAATATTTTTAGGTAATTCGAAAAAGGTAATCCTTCATAATTTTTCATAATAAATTGTTCAAATAATAAGAAGACTATTTTAAAATGATTTTAATTGTTAGCTTCAAAACCGCGTAAACTAAGTTGACTGTGGCGTCAGTGAGTCGACTACAAATCAGCCGCTCCATAAATCAACCGCCTGTCAAAACAACATTATTGTTATACGGCCGGTGTAGAAACGGCTACTGGAGTATTTTATACACTTTACTTTGAGTCTACATTAGACAAATTTTTATCAAGACAAACGTAAAAATCGGTGCGAATCTATACGAGGTAGCCTCAGTTAAACAGCTGATTATTATTCGGTTAAGACGGACCATATGATGCTCTACACCATTCTGATCCACATAACTTTGTTTTTGCAAAATTTCATTAAAATATTCTTATTTTTAGGGCATCTATGAGTGTTAAGATTCTATTCCGGGAGGACATTTATATGGGGGCTAGGTGAAATAATGGGCCGATCATAACCAAATTTAATATACTTCGTCCTTGTGTTGAAAAAACAATATGTACCAAATTTTATCAAAATATCTTCCAAATTGCGACCTGTACTTTGCGCACAAGCTTTACATGTGCAGCCAGCCGACCAGACAGACGGACGAACATCATTAAATCGACTCAGAAAGTGATTCTAAGTCGAACGGTATACTTTAAGGTGGGTGCCCGAAAATTTTTTCTCTGCGTTATAATTTCTGAACAAACACATAATACCCCAACGACCTATGGTGGTTTAGGGTACAATAAGAAACAAATAATTGTAACTTTGAGTCTACATTAGACAAATTTTTATCAAGACAAACGTCAAAATTTTATCAAGATAAAGATTTGTCTAATGTAGACGGAATTTGTCAGTGTTATTGCAGCGTTAAAAGAAAATTGTCAGCGCTCAAGCTCTGACAACTTTGTCTTGATAAAGCTTGGTAAAAGACGCCATCTTGATTGTTGTTGGTACTTTTTGCATGGCTTATTATGACATACGTTTTCCCCTATATTTGACAGAGATAAAAAATTATCTGCAACTCAAACAAAAATTTGACGTTTGTCTTGATAGAAATTTCTCTAATATAGACTCGACGTAAAAGAAGTGAAACAAAAACCTAAATAAAACACAAACTATATAAGCGTTGTTTTACTTAGTACGGAGTGTGTGTGTGCTTAACAAAAGACCGGCCGGCAAGCAGCCACTTAAAACAGAATTCAAAAAGGTAAAGCCCTTAAGTCGGTTGTCAAAGAAACCTAAGTCTAAGAATGTGTTAGTAAAAACTTTCATTGAAAACAAAAATAATTGTAGTACGTGTACCTTTTTGAGTAATTTTTTTAATTAATTTTTTTTTTAAGCTTCATATCTATGTTATAATCTATGGGTTTTACCATTTGCCCGTAACATTAATAATAATATAATATAGAGTCGATAATGCGGATAATTGATTGCAGACCCCTATCCGGATTATCGAATTATGCGGACTAGATTCTTTCTTGGTCACTTTTTGTAAAAAAGCATAATGTCATAAAATTTTACATTAGAAAACCAATAACAATATCTTTTTCCATTGAAACATTTTAGTCTGCATGACAATATGCACACATTGTGAATCCCCCAATTATATATTTAATATATGAATGAGTTAAAATATCAAATCCAAATTTTCCGTCTAAAGTATTTCAAAAAATTTTCATTTATCCAAAAAATACATGCTTCTATGTAATCCTTTTACTGAACAAATTTTGGGACAAATACTTAATTGAAAATGACGGAATTAAATTATAATCAACTCTTACATCATAATTCTTAACATATTTTCGAAACTTAACTAAAATTTATATAGAAAATATACTTTTTATATTCAATTTAGTAGCAATCAATCCGGATTATAGAGTATATAATGAGGTGGGAAAGACCATCCGGATTACCGAATAATTCAGATTATAGACGTCTGGATTATTGAGTTTATACTGTTTTTATATGCAGTCCTTTTACGACCCAGATTATGCACACGAATTTTTTTTTAATTTGCAATTGTATCTTTAGCCCATAACTTCATAAGAATATTAATTTGAAAGTTGTGTAAAAGAAGTATATCAGAAGATTTTGAATAAGTATAGTGTAATTTTTTAATAGAAATTCTTTCCTGTAAAATTTTAGTTATGGTTTATACGCCCTTATTCGCATTCGTTTTTAATTTTTTTTTTTTTTTTCTAAATTATTGATTATGTAGATTTTGATTATGGAGATGCTAAGAATATTAGTAGTATTTATAAAAAAAATCCACCGGGTGTATAAGTTCAAAAACACAAGTAAAATCTTAATCACATATTGTGAACAGCACAGTTGCAAGTTTAGAATATTTCAATAAATGTTAAGCGGCAGATTTTCATGCAAATACAAGGTTGTTCTCTATCATTTAAATATTACTCAACAAATATTCTCCTCATCTAGTAAGTTAGCGAATAATATTTTTTTTTAATGGGCTGTTGTTCTAAATGCTAAAAAAATAATAATAATTATAATGTAGAAAGAATTAAAAATAAATAAATGTTTACAAATCTGCCACCTACTGATAATAATGCTCTTTAAATTAGCTGAGACACTTTCTGAAACCTTTGTGTAGAAAAATTTGCCAGTTTTAAAATATTTGTTTAATGTATCACATTAAACATTTTTTTAATTAGTTGAAATAAAGAATTATAAAACTAAGTATTTAAAAATAAGCTAAAGTTTTAAAAAAGATCGATGCAAGTATTTTTATCATCCTCAATAAATAAAAAATTGTGTTATTTGAAATTGTTAAATTTAATTGTATATTTTTTTAAACAAAATATATAAAGGGTGATAAATAAATAATTTGAAAGAAATTAAAAAATAATATATACTTAATAAAATTAATAAAAAATATAAATAAATTATTTCAAAAGTGATTTACTTTTAAAGCTAAATAAGAAATAAAATATCAAATGAGAAATATTAAAAGTGATTAAAAAATAGGTGTGTATCAAGAAGGAATAAATTAATTTAATATTAATCTGCTTCTTATTTTTTTAAAAACTTAACTCTAACATTGAGAAAACTTTATTTTGATTTAAGAAAATAAGGTGGTAAATTACGATCTATTCTTTACAAAGAAATTTTTAAGTTTTATCTATCTCAGTGTATTTAAATTTAATAACTTAAATAAATTATTTTTACAACTGTAACAAATAGAACGTAGGGTGCATTAAACTAAACAGTCGAATAACAACATTTTTGTTTTTTAAAACAAATGTAGAACAAGTTCAAAAACTAAAAAAAAAAATATAACAAAATTCCTCATTTAAATACCAAAAACAAGAAAAAAAAAGAACACATATAAAATATGAAAATGTAGCTTTTTGATAATCGCTTGACCTTCTTCTTCCTACCATAAATAGTTTTGCATGTATATGTTGTTGTATGTATGCATTTGTTACAAAAAAGACACCAAACAATGTAGACATACAAATGTTTTTCAAATGCCAATGCAGGGGTGGAGGACTACGTATGATGATGATTATGATGATGACCAATTCAATTCAAATTTGACCTTTCTTGTTAAACACCCATACAAACAGATAAACAACATAAAAGTGCTTAAACTTATACGACTACGAGTGTTAGTCCATGTTGTTTGTGTGGGTTTGGTTTTTAGCAAAAATCAATTTTTGTAATAAAATTTTAGTTGTACAGCGAAAAAAAATAAAAATAAAAAAGTTCCTTGGAAATTGAATGCATTAAAATTTAATATGCAATATGGTCCTTGTAAGCAAAAAAAAAAATTACATTAAAATCATTTTGCTTGTAATGAGATCCGTTGAATTAAAAATACAGTCATATTTATGTATGTATGTATGTTTTGGGGGTGGGGAGCTTTTACCAATTATTTTGTAGTTTTTTTTTAATAATTGTAAATAGTTTTAATTTTTAAAACTTTATGTCATCCTTTATATATTTTTCCAAACTCCAAAGTTGAAAGTAAATGTATTTTCAGCCTTGAATACATGGGATTATATATAGAAAATTAATGAGGTTGTACCACATTTTTCATCACATCTTGAGAACGAATTGTCTGATTTGGTTCAATAAAATAACCAAAAAATTATTATTTAAATTACTTCCAAGTTATGTTTATAATTAGATATACAAAATATGTCGATATCTTATTCAAAACATAATATTTTTGGGAATCGGTTAAGCTCATCTGTAATATACCCCCATATCATGTGTATTAAAGTGGTTTTGTTATAACAAAAATCATATAAATTATTTACTCTGAAGCAGACGATGTTCTTCAAAATTGAAATATGGATTCTCCTACCGAAATTTTATAATTTTGAGAATCAATTTTTTTTATTTTTACTCAAAAAATTACCTGATGTAGGTTGTAGATCTTTTTAAGAATATCTCATAACAATTTACAAACAAATTTCTAAAAACCATCAAAGGAGATTTTCCTTAAAAAAGCTATTTTAAGGTTAGTTCCTGCACTAAAACTTTCGTAGCTTCGTAAAATTTTAGTCAATTTTAGAATTTAAAATTTCGGTCCATTGGTTGGTCCATTATGATTCCTTAAAAATGAGGAGTACATTTCTTCGTGTTGTAGTGCATTCTACGCCTTCTATTTCGTTGCCTTGTTATATTCAAAGAAAATCCACATCATCATGATAGGGCAGGGTATTCACACCTTCCCTACATCACCAACATGTATCATTCTCTATAATTCCTAATCTTACCATATGCTTACCAAGAGTATTGTGACCAGTAATTAGATTAATTACTATTCTCAATTGCGTTTTATTTTTTTTTTCAGAAGAATATTACTACATTTTATTTTTGCCTCCTCCCATAATTGCTTTGTTATCGACTTGACCATTCAGTTATCGATTTTTACTTAATTTGTTGAATGATCGTTTATAGGGATGGAAAATCTTCTCCCGCTTTCTCATTGCCTAGAATATTTTTATGGCATGTCACCCAGCAAAGATTAATGTTATGCCGCTCCAAAAGAGCTTGAAGTTCTTTGTGACAGCTGTTGACTATATTAGGCCTAATATTACCTGTCTGTAATGCCATTATAGCAGCTTGACTATCTGAAGACTAGAACTAATTTTTACCAAGGATGTCCACGTTTTCGAGACTGTTCACGTTTTTGATTGGTAAACATAAATATAAAACTTTTTTGTTTTAATGACCAAAAACAGGTATTATATGCTTCTATCATTAGAAGTAAAAACATATTATTCTTATTCGTGGATTTCCCAATTTATAAACACCAAAAATTAAAAAAAAAAAAAATTGTTCACGTTTTTCAACTTTCATGTTTTGTTAACGTTTTAGAATAGTCTGTGTAAAAAAATTTGTTCACATTTCTGAGTCATGCGAGTGCACTGTATTACACTTGGATATTCGTAACATTGATATTTGTCTTGCTGCCATGGCTATCGCATAAATTTCGGCTTGGAAGTTTATAAGTAAGAACAACTTTTCTTCTTCAATATCATAACCAGACTCCCTTTATTTCACAAAATAACTTGCTTATATACTAATTTCCTTATACTATCATTACTTAAGTTCAATAACAATTCTTATGTATAAAAACAACAGAAAGATCTCGTATGCTTAAGTGTTAAAACAAATTAAAAACAGTTACACAACTTCTTAAGTGAAAAGCTATGCATAAAAAATAATAATAAAGTTCTTACGAGAATACCTATACATAAAAAACAAAAATAAAGTACCATTTACAACAACAGTGTTCACTACAAAGTTCTTGTGGCAAAAACCAAAGAGTAACAAGAGACGAAACTAATTGTCAAAAACCTAAGTCGGTTGTCAAAAACCTAACTCATGCAACAACAAAATACATGTAATAAAATACACTTTGTTGTTGCCAAAAGAAAATAAAAACACATTTTTGTTTACAAAACAACAATTTTGTTCAAATGTCAATCGAGAATTTCGTCTCTATATGGCAAAAACTATATATAAAAAACAAAAATAAAGTCGCGAGTGCAAAAACAATGCTGTTGAGATCTCTATGACTAAACGTATTTAAACAAATACAAATGCTTACGTATAGAAAACAAGAATGGTATTCAAAAATCATTAAACTACTGTTAGGAATTCAAAGTATTTACAAAAACAAATTTGACGGTTACACTACAGTTGGAAATTAATGACATGATATATAATGATCATTAATAATATCTACATTATACTGCTACAGAAGATACTACAATCGGTTTTTAAACGATAAAAAATCTGCAAAAGATCAATGAGTCTCTCATTGAAAACTCAGTGATCTTAGAACCATCAATTTAAAAATTTAATTCTGAAGACTTGACATTTCCTTTTAACCAATCATCCAGTGATGGAAAAGTGGTATTTAATTACACTTCCATTACATTGTAGGGTGTTAAATAGTCTGTTATACAGCCTCCAGTCACATCTCTTATTATCTCCGAGTGACGTACCAATTCAGTTTTCAATGAATCAGTTTGCTTTAGTCTGTTAAGGGTTATCCTTGCTGATTGCTTAACATGTAAATCCAAAGGTATAACATTTAATAAAACCTCTAGGCTGCTGTCGGCATGGTTTTCATTGTTCAGTGCATCAGCATAAACCTTTTTGTTAATAATATTTAATTTAGTTTTTCTTTAATAGTTTCATCTAAAATTCTCTCTAAGGTCTTCAGCATAAACGAAGATAGATTAATTGATTTGGTGTATAATGCTGAATTTTGCCAGCCTTTTTCCACCAAGGTTTACGTACGTATGTTTCATTAAGACAAAATCTAAATATTATAATTAGAGTATCCCCAATAACAGCAATAGTTTTCTGTTTTTTTTTTAATAAATCCCATCCATTCCTGGTGATTTATAAGGACCAAAAGTGTTTACAACTCCCCCCTTAAACTATGTAGTATAATAATATTATCTAAATTCAAACAATTCTCCTGGTTGAATTCGCTAAATTCCTCATCTAGCTGCTTTTTGGAATAAAATCTTAGGAAATTCCTCTGAAGTGTCTGTCCAATCGTCCTGCGAAGTCTTAAGGTTACCAATTGAGTATTCTTGCTTTGAAAGAAATTTTCTCAACCCTGATGTGTCCTTTAAAGTCATAAGTTCTGCTATAGTGTTTTCATCGTATCCTTTCTTTGCACTTCTTATCTCTTTTTTAAAATATTTTAATTTATTTCTATATTCAGTAAATAAATCATACTTATCTCATTGCTTTGTTAAAGGACTTTCTTACACTTTTTCTTAGTATCTGGAGATCTAAATTCCGACAGCTTTAATGCGAAATATATCACTGCCTAATTTTATTTTATTATGTCGGTACGTTACCCTGGAGGAAAGAGAACCGGTCCAAAACTAGTCACGTGACAGGTTCTCAGGGCTAGTGACCGGTTCCAGTTTCGGAACTTTATATGGGAGCAACCTGTCACTTTTACATGGTGTTATCAATGGAGGTGGCTAATTAGCCCCTTGGGACAGGTCGCAGGGCTGGTCTAAGAGGACATGTTCAGAATCGATTAATATAATAAAAATTTGAAGAAAAATGCTTAATTTTGAAACTCGTTTTTATTATTTTTATACCTACCACATTGATTTTGTTATTCCGTGTGTAAGAATCGTTTAAGACCCCATAAAGTATATATTTTCTGGTCCGATAGAGCTCGAACCTAGGGAGACAAAATTTAGCTCAAATATTTATCTTATATAAGATATAACATTCTCGTAAGTTTGTATTTATTTTACATATTGCGTACTGTATGCAACAGTATGAGTATGTCTATTTGAGTATGTATGTGTGGGCTAATTGTCATATTGATAGATGATACTAATTTGAAATAAATAAAATTTTCGTTTAAACCAATATTGGCCAATATAAAAAATATGTCAATGCTTTTTTTTAAAGCCAATGATACTTGGCCATGTCTAAGTACATATACCAAAAATATACTTACATATATATACATACATATGTATGTATGTGTATAATATTCCTCTGATTGTTAAGAAATAGAATGCATTCTAAAAAACCAACCTATAGTATAACTAAGACTAACGGTGATTGCAAATACGAACATACACAACTTGTATGCATGTGTGAGTATACTAACAAATACATGCATTTTAAATAAATGAAAAAACAACAACAGCAGCAAAAGGAAATACAAGCAAAGAAACTCAGCCAGCCAACGAATAAAAACAGGAAACCAAATAGTCAGCCTTCAAAGTTAAAATACATCTATTATAAATTTTAGATAAATGTATGTGTATGTCCCTATATGTATGTATATGTGTGTTGTTTTTGCATGTGAGAGAGTGTGTGTGTATGTATGTTAAAGTGTCTTAAACCAAGTGAATAAATAACAATGAAATAAAGAAAATGTTAAATGGCTAAAGAAATAGATTTAGAATCTTATGTTGTGGTTTTACGAACTACTTGTTTAGTACAAGAATATTCTAAGTGTATATGAAACTATTTTTGAAAGTGTGTGTGTGTATATATATGGGAGAGTTTGTATTTGAAAACAATGTTGCCAAGTTGATTTTTGGAAAATAATTTAAAAATAAAAGCATATTTAACTTATTCTGCATAGTTAAGTATTTATTATTGTAGTATAATTTATTTATAACCACTTATCTGTCAGTAAACAACTTTATCATATAGAAAATTTATAATTTTGCTAATAAGATTATAAACTAAAATAAATAGCAACATTTATCCTCAATCATTACTTCCAGTTTCCAGTTAGAGTTTCCATAACTCTATTTTTGCGAAATCCAAGCTTTTACCAAGTAATATTTTATTTTTTTAATATTTTTCCATTAGATTTCGCATTTCGAAGATTTGTTACGATATTTCTGGAGAAACTGGATTTTATGTAGGCTATTTATAATCCAATGACTTCAAAAGTATCCAATTTATTAGAATAATGTAATCTCTTACGACAAGCTAATATGAACCATTGACCAAAAACATAATGCTAACTCGTTTAAACATCTTATATCTAAAGATTTTATGGTGTGCGTAGAATTTTGTCTCTGGAGTTATCGAAATTTTTGCAAATTATGATTACTACTTAATGCTCTATATGACGACATGAAAATATAACAAATTTTTCTTAAACTTAATATTATAAGCTGTTTGTAGAAATAAGTCCTTCACTGTATGTATATCCATAATTCTATTATACGAGTATTTATTTAAATAAATACTTGCAACTAATAACGTCACTTCAATTTACTTTTAAATTTAGATACAGCTGTTTATTTTACGCTTTAAAAACGTTATATTACACAATTAAAACGCTTTAAAATTTACACACAAAGGCAACTTTACGATTTAAAGCGTGAATTAGTTGGTTGTTTATGTGACGTTTCCTCCCGCGAAGGAAACAGCTGATCGTTTATATTGCCTGTATTGTAAAGCCCAAATTACAATATCGCGTAGTCAGCAACAGTATCAGCAAAAATTATCAGCTGATCACTGTCAGCACAACATGTTGCTGCCGTTATAATTATAATTCAGCGTAGGCAGCCACAATTTACAACCACCATCTAGCTTTGTTCTACTTGTGTATTTTAGCCTCTCATTTATTTGCTCACTCTCTTTGTCTCGCTCTCAATCTGAATGCAGCGCAGTGAATTTAGAAACAGGGCTAAATGAAACAGCACTGCAAACTGCTGCTGACCAAATGTAATCAACACCATAACAAACAGTGCATTCTAAATAATCAGCTGATTATGGCAGCACACACTGCTGCTGACTACGCGCTATTGTAATTTGGGCTTAATACGTTGTTCCGTGACAGTTGTTAGCAGTGTTGCCAAACAATCATTTTTTTCTTACAAATAAACAAATACTTAACGAAGTAAAACGGAAAAACTATTAAATAAACAAAGAAATAGATGAACAACAATAATTAAATACACAAACAATTAAATAGTTAAATATTTGGCATGTTTAATTTTAATCAGAGCTGCATTTTTAAGCTTTTTCTAGTAAATAATTTATGGTAACTCTGTGTTTTTGCTTACAAATGCCATAAACATATGTCACGTTATTAATTTTGGATAATTGCACAAAATTCTTCCCATTCTTCTAACCCGGCCTTAAAGATTAACTTTCTACTGAACCAAGGCGAATTCAAACAGGTGACCTCACTTAATCAGCAGATTATTTTTTTAGTAGTTAAAACTATTAAACTCCATGTAAGCATAATGTTTGCCTACCCATTGAAGTGGCAAATTCTATGTATAAAAAATTAATCAATTCACCGTATTATTATTTTTGTAGAACTGCTGCCACCTGTTTTATTTCGCCATGTACTAAACTTTAATGCACAAACTACAACCGCTTATATACTGGTGCCTAGGCTAAGAAATATCTAATACAATCTTCAAGTAACGTCTATTAGCTTATTTACAACAGTTTGCAATAAACAAACTAAGTTTCTTATTAACAACCATTTCCAGTTGTCCGGATCAAAGAGTAAAGGCTCCATTACTCTACCGTAAATGTAAATGTAAAAACGTAAATGTAAAGGGAAACGTAAGTGGATGATTACTCTAAAAACGTAAATGTAGCCAATACTTTGTTGTTGTTTTGTACACATGAACATCGGTGATGTCAATTACACATATTTCCAGTGGATTTATTGGTTTGTATTTCAGCAATTTGTATACAAAACGAAGTTTGTGCTTTTATGACAAAAATTTTGAACTTTAAATTAAATATTCGACTCTACGTCTTATCTAAATTATTTCAACAATTTTTTAGTGAAGAAAACAGCAAAGCTAATTGTCCAATTGATAATCCTTTTACAGCGATTTTTTACGCAGATTTAGTATAATGAAATGAAAAGCTGTCGACACTGTTGTTACAGCTGTCACGTAAAAACGTAGATCGACCTAATTTGATTAGGTTGCTACGTAACATTTACGTTTTTTAGTACACATACACACATAACTCTCATAAGCAAAACGTGTCAGCTGATTCGCTACATTTACATTTACGGTAGAGTAATGGAGCCTTAACAAGAGACGAAACAAATTGTCAAAAACCTAAGTAGGTTGTCAAAAACCTAACTAACTTAATTGTCAATCGAGAATTTCGTCTCTATGTGTTACTCTATGGTCCGGATGTCCATCGTCGACATTTTCTTCGAAAAAACATTTACAATTTGTCGTCAATAAAATGCGTTACTTTGAGTCTACATTAGACAAATTTTTATCAAGACAAACGTCAAAATTTTATCATGATAAAGATTTGTCTAATGTAGACTGAATTTGTCAGTATTATTGCAGCGTTAAAAGAAAATTGTCAGCGCTCAAGCTCTGACAACTTTGTCTTGATAAAGCTTGGTAAAAGACGCCATCTTGATTGTTGTTGGTACTTTTTGCATGGTTTATTATGACATACTTTTTCCCCTATAATTGACAAAGATAAAAAATTATCTGCAGCTCAATCAAAAATTTCACGTTTGCCTTGATACAAATTTCTCTAATATAGACTCGACGTTAAGTGAACAAGCTTGATAACAAAATACATATGTTGTGTTACCCCTTATTTATTGACGTCTATATTACGAAAATATACCGAATTTTTATACTTCAAGTCATATTCCATATGGAGTGGGTATCGGCTCGACTATTCAAGAAGGGAAAGTGGATTTGGTAGACTGGGTTCAAATCTCAGCAGCCCCCATATCATTTTTATTACACTATGAGACAAATTTTGCGTCATCAAATGCCTGAATGATCCTAATGCCAAATGAAAGTATATCATTAGATTAGTTAAATCTCCAAAGGGTTTTGCAAAGTTACTTCAAACATCGGATATTTTGGAGCACTTTTTTCATTATGCGTGTAAATAAAAAATATTTAAATCAGCAAATTTCAATATATTTATGGGTTCTTATTATTTATTAGAGTCCAAGGCTTCTCTTAGATATTATGTAAAGATTTTTTTTAATACTTCTCCCCTTTTACGCCCACTTTTCATAACAAAATTTTATGCAATATATTAGTACTCACATTATTCAACCGATTTGACTGATATTTGGGACGTATATATATATCGAGCATAAGCTATAAAGAAATATTGGATATAATATTAATCAACATGCCACGCCCACTTTTTGTGAATAATTCTTATTTTGGAAGTTCAAATTAAATTTTGCCATGTATCATGTTATTTTGTGGAGAAAACTATGGGCTAAAATATAAGTTGGCTGCCACGCCCAGTTTTTAGCCCATTTTGCTACTTTCTTGATGATAGTAAGATGATTCGCATAAAATTTGACATACACAATGAATAAAAATGGGTGTCACGCCTCTTTTTCGACCACTGTTATTACACTGTGATCTTTTTTTACCTCTGTCATCAAAATGTTTATAAAATTTGAAATTTACTTACTACGAAGCAATGCAATCCTTTCATAAATAAAGTAGGCGTGGCATCCAGTCACTACTACCTTCAAGGATATACGTATGTGGTATGTTTCATTTTAATCGGTTCAGTAGTTTAGACTTAAGGTCAAGTCCAATAAAATTAACAATATTATGATAAAAATGGGCGTAAAAAGGGAGTGGCATCCAAAAAAATTTAGTATAATAACATAATCAAAAACAACATATAATAACTTGAATTTAATAATTTAAATAATTTTCATATCCAATTCGAAAAATTATAACTTTAAGAGGCCATAAACTCGAACTAACTTTAAAAACCCTTTGGGGGTTTTACTATACTACTGGTACTCTTTCAATTATTGATTCATGTTGAAATTAATCTTTTTTAAGCTCATCTATATAAAACATTAACGTCACTGAGTGATTGACTGACTGACTTACTTGGTGATTTATCATCGCGCAGCACAGAAGTATGAAATATGGACTGTAGATTTGTCTACTTCTGAAAGATCCACTAAGACGTGATTTTTGGAAATGTTTAGGGAGTAAAATTGCTTACCTTGTATCACCTAAACTAATAGAGATACAAAAAAAGTTAAATAGTTATCGTTATTCATTTGAAAAATTATCGGACAGGTGTCTGGTACTATCTCGAAATTCGGCTCTTTTGGGGATAAAATTGTAATTTGGTACTTTTTTGGCTACCTATTTATCTTTTAATCCAGTAATTATAGAAATAAAATTTACATCAAATTAGTACCTTATTGAAAATTGGCGAATACAAGTTTGGTACTTTTTGGAAATTCGAACATTTAAGGGGTAAAAATCGTACCTGATTTTGGTACTTTTTTCACAAAATATTTTTTTCTTTTTGCTGACACATACATAAGAATATTTTAGCGTTAGATCCCAGTACAATTTAGAAATTCATTGGAATAAAATCTTTGTTATATTCAGGTGGAATAAAAGGTACCAAAAAGGGGATAAAATCGGGAAGTTAAATGTTATTCAAATTAAATAATGCATTTTTATTATATTAAACCTAGAAGCATGAACTTAAGTACATGTAGATCTAAGTGAGAATTCAAGAGGGTATTTTGTGGTACTTTTTGAATTGTCTAAAATATTGTACGTGGTAACATGATATTAAAGATATATGATCCTAAGTAAATAAGAATTACAACGTGGGACATTGTGGTACTTTTTCATTCTTCTAATGGTACTTTTTGAATTTTCTACAATATTAAACATAAAAACATGAATCTTTAATTTCATGATCCTATGTGGTTAAGAATTTAAGAGGGGGAACTTTGTGGTACTTTTTCTTTTTTCCAATGATACTTTTTGAATTTTCTATAATATTGAAGCACAAATATGAGAATTAATATGAAATTTAAAATATATTATCCTAAGTGAATGAGAATCCAGAAAAGATAATTTGTGGTACTTTTTCGTTCTTCTAATGGTACTTTTTTAATTTTATAACATATTGTACCTAGAAACATGAAATTAATGATAGGTCCATATTTGGGTATAAATTCAGGAGGGGAAACTTTTTTGTTCTTCTAATGGTAAGCTAAAATCATGAAATTAAAGGTTTTGGTCGTAAGTGAATGAGAATCCATAAAATAGTACTTTTCGTTATTATAATATTACTCTGTTTTGTAATAATAATTTACTTTCAAACATGAAATTAAAGTTCTGTGTTGAGAATCCACAAGCGCTATTAGCACATTCCTCTCCACTAAAATATAACAATAGAAATAATTTCGTCGTTCTTTAACCTTCGAACGTTAAAGATCTAAGGAATTGTTAAGTAAACTATTTTAAAAATTTATTGTTCTTAATGTCGATATTATAACTGTTCGTGGGAGTTAGAAAACATAGTTTAATTTTACGAGTTTTTTCACTTTTGGTATTTCATTTTGTTTTTTCTAAATTAAAAGGCTACCGTTTTTATCTGAGATACTCGTATGTAGGAGTTAAATTCTATTTAATATAATCTTTTTAAATGCTGTTTATATAAAGGTGTATCTGTTTTTGTTAGTTTGTCTGTTTTTGAATTTTATTCGTTGCTTTTATTTTATATCAATACAATGGGGTAGCAAAGCACACTGTGTTTAAGCTATTAGAAATATTATTCAAAAATTTAGAGTCATGAAACTTAATAAAACACAATTTGAATTAATAATATAGTATGGTTTTTATTCAAAATATATATATTTTTTTTTTAACTTTTTATTTGTTTATTGAATCTGCCTTTTATAGGTCTAACAATAAGTAATTAAATCGCGAGAGCCTGAATGGTTATATGATCCTCACATCAGCGGGGTGGTAAGTCGACTCTACGAAGCCTTGTAGGTTTGTACTTCAGCAAGACGTCTTGCTAGCGAGTTGAGGTGATTTTGTAGTTTAAGGATGTATTTTTCTCTAAATTTCTTGAATTCGTCTTTGACTAACGGCACCTCTAGGTCTCTATGGATATTCTCATTTCTTATGTACCATGGTGCACCCGTCATGGTCCTAAGAATTCTTGATTGGGCCCTCTGTATAAGATCAATACTCGTACTATTGGCGGTTCCCCATAATTGGATGCCATATGTCCAAATTGTTTTCAAGACAGTTTTATACAGGATTACTTTATTGTCAATTGGCTGTTTATTAACCAGTGAAGGCTAGAAGCTTTTAACTTCATATGGAGTCTCTTAGATTAGTAACAGGTGGACAGTTTCCTCTTCTTAGGGTGAACTTAACATGGCAACTTTTCAATTCATTAACTCGTATTCGCCAGTCTTTTAACCATGTCTCCACACGTCGGAGATAAATCTCTAATTGACTAGATGCTATGTGTGGTTTTTATGGGAACTAAGTATTGCTGTATCATCGGCAAATGTGGAAATAGTCAATCCATTGCAAATAGGCAAGTCGGACATGTAAATTAAATAGAGGATTGGTCCAAGAACACTTCCCTGCGGAACACCTGCTTTTATCTCAAATTCTTCTGTCACAAACTCATTATACCTTACTCTGAATAGAAGGTCAGATAGATAAGATTCCAGTAATTTGTGGGTGCATAGTGGTAGTAGACATTTAATTTTATATATTAGACCTTTGTGCCATACTTTTTCAAATGCTTGTGCGACATCTAAAAAAATAGCTGAACAATATTTCTTTAACTCAAAAGATTTTCGTTTTTTCACGGAAACCAAACTGATGAACTGGGACGATATTTCTATCGTTCAAGAACGGCATAATTTTCTTTTGGAATACTTTCTCGAAAAGCTTCGACAAACAAGAAAGTAGGCTAATAGGTCTATAAGAAGATGGTATAGTCAAATCTTTTCTGGGCTTTGGTATCATTTTAATCTGAGAAGTTTTCCAAATTTTTGGAAAGACTCCTAGTTTTAAGATCGCATTGAACATAATAGACAGCACGATTATTGCCACATTCGGTAGGTTTTTAATCATGGATGGTGTTATCGGGGCTAACAACAATTATGTCATCATCATTTTGTGTAGTGTCAGGTGTCTCTCCTAATACAAAATCATTTGTTTGGGGATTTGATTGAAAGACTGAGCTCAAATGACATGCAAATAAATTGGCCTTATCTTCTGCACTACGGGCCCAGGTACCATCAGCTTTTCTTAAAGGACTTAATGCCTCAACCGGTGGCTTAACATCTTTCGCTGCCCTCCATAGGGAAAAATTTGAATGTTTATTGTTTGTTAAACTTTTGATGTAATTTTTATTTTGGCGATCCTCTTCTAATTGAAGGGTTTTTCTTAGTTTCTTACTTGCCATGGACAGTCTCAACTTTGCAGCAGGTGATCTAGTTTGTTGCCATTGTCTACGAAGTTTTCTTTTTTCAAGAAGAAGTTTTTCAATATCAGAATTCGATATAAATGAATTGTATTTCTTAGAAATTTGACTCTTAGAATGTCCCAGAGCTGAAGTAATCAATGACGTAAAGTTATTAACGCCGTTGTTTATATCTTCCTCACACTCAAAATATGGATCTGTGTAGATATGACTACTGATATATTTTTTATATTTCAACCAATTTGTTGTGTAGTAAATGTTATTATGAAATTTTGGTATATTAGTCCTTCCATAATAAGTTAATATTATTGGAGAATAATCAGAAGATAAATCATATGAAATTTCTGTAGTTATCGAATTTCGATCTATATTTTTAAATACGGCAAAATCAATGAGATCAGGAATTTTTCTAGGATCAGCCGGCCAGTATGTTGGTTGTCCAGGGACACAAAATCTAAGCCATTTTTGCGATCAACTAGAACCTTATATAGCAGTCTACCTTTGGAATTCATCAATCTGGAACCCCATTAAGTATGTTTGGCATTATAGTCGCCACATGCCAGGAAACGATTTCCCAGTGTATTAAAGATATCTTCAAAGTTTTCCTTGGTCATTGAAAATCGTGGTGGGCAATAAATTGAGCTCAGAGTTAAATTCCGAGAAAAATATTCAAAATGAATAGATGTTGCCTGCATATACTCCTTTGATAATTTGTCTAGGGCGTAATGTCGCAATCGATTTCTAATCAATATAGCAGTACCACCATGTGCCTTACAGTCAGGATGATTTGTACAATGGAATGAATAACCTGGAATATAAAAATTATATCTATTGGTGAGATGGGTCTCTGAGACTAACATCACATCGATATTCTGTTTTTCCATGAAGTAAATATTTCAAATATTTTTGTTTAGTTATTTCATTTACGTGAGCTGGACCATTTTTAAAATACCTTCAAAAATATGGTTTTCGATCAACTGTATACACAATGTTTAAATTTTTGTCATAAAATTCCATCATCCCAGCAAAAACCGATGAAGTTCTTCAAAAAAAAAGAACATTTTCACAACTTAAAAAGTGGAACAAAGTGCATATTTTAAACTTTTTTGGAAGTTCTTAATAATTACTTCAAAAAACTGAAAATAAATGAATTTTTAGCGGGGAAAAATGGTAATAATATCTAACAAAATTAAAATTTTACAAATTTTAAGACATTTTTATTATTATTTAATAGGTCAAAAACACAATTTTTATTAAAAAATTTTATAATCATATTTTTAAGAGAAGTGCTTCAAAAGCAATGAACAAGAGTTATAAAAGAATAACATCCTTCCAATAACAACCATGGGTTAAAAAAATAACTTTACAGCTCTTTTCCGCCACTAAGTACTTCTTTCCAATGACAACACAATGTTAAAATCATGACTTTTTCAGTTCTTTTTTTGCTGGGATATGATAGAAAAACGACGTCTAATATATATTGACCAACAAATATTTCAATAATTGTTTTCATTCTCGCGAAATTAAAATTTTAGTAAAATATTCAATGATTTTATGTTTGGTGAGTTCATTATAAAAGTATTATTTTGATTTGAGTTTTATTTTAAGCTTTTTATACATATAAGCAGTAAAGTTAGTAAATTTTAAATCTTCTATGTGGAATACTGCATGGGTTTGTTATTGAATAACATAAAGTCCTAACTTCGATCATTGCTGAAGACTTCAAAAAATTGTGAACATTATCTAAACTTCTTAAAAGTTGACATTATGTAATAAATTTTTGTATTACTAAGACTCAAAACGTAAGCATAGCCATATGTAAAACACATCTTTTAGAAAAAATAAACACCCAAAAATCCTGCTCCATTGTGGCACATGGTACTCTTGAATTGGAATATAAATCATAAAAAAGAAGCAATATGATACGAGGGCGGATCAATATTTCCTTGACTTTTCGAACTTCCCTCGTAGTTATATGAAATGCAACACTGAGCAAGTGTCGTCATTTACTTTGCGTTTAACAGCTGTTCAAAACATACAACCTAAAATGGAAAAAAGTGAATTTCGAGTGCTCATTAAACATTATTTTTTGCGAAAAAAAAACCCCGTCAATCAAACCAAGGAAAAGCTCGATAAACACTATGGGGACTCTGCACCATCGATTTCAATGGTGAAAAAGTGGTTTACTGGCATTCGCACAAGTACAAATGACGCTGGACTGCCAATTGAGGTCAGTACACCCGAAAATGTCGAAAAAATCCACGATATGGTGTTGGCCGACCGAAGAGTAAAAGTGCGTGAGATTTTTGATGCCATAGGCATTTCATATGGCAATATGGTTTTGATTTTAAATGATCAGCTGGGTTTAAGAAAGTTGTCTGCAAGATGGGTGCCGCGTTTGCTCTCAATTGACCATAAACGTAAACGTGTGACAACTTCAAAGGATTGTTTGGAGTTGTTCAACCGCAATTCGAATGAGTTTTTGCGGCGTTTTGTAACTGTGGATGAAATATGAATCCATTACTGTACTAAACAATGGGTTTCTCCGGGTGAACCTGCTCCGAAGAAGGCCAAGGTAAGTTTGTCGGCCAATAAGTTGATGGCAACAGTTTTTTTGGGATGCACGCGGGATAATCCACATCGATTACCTTCAAAAGGAAAAAAACAATAAATGGCGAATATTATGACAACTTATTAGACCGATTTAATGAGGATTTAAACAGAAAACGACCCCATATGTCCAAGAACCCCATATGATGCACGTGTGCACCCGTGCATCAAGATAATGCACGAGTGCACACGTGTGCAGTCTCAATGGCAAAACTCTATGAATAGGGCTACGAATTGGTACCTCATCCGACATATTCTCCGGATTTAGACCCTAGTGACTACTTCCTATTTCCAAACCTTAAGAAATGGCTCGGTGGAAAGAGATTCAGCTCCAACGATGAAATTATTGACCAAACAAATGCCTATTTTAAGGACCTCGAATAATACTATTTTTTGGAAGGGATACAAAAACAGGAGAAACGTTGGACTAAGTGTATTGAGTTAAAAGGAGATTATGTTGAAAAATAAATTTTTGTTTTGCAAAAAACACTGTGTTTCATTCAAAAAGTCACGGACTTATTGATCCGCCCTCTACATTGTCTAACTCTTATTCTTAACTAATAAAACATGATCCGAGACTTCTTATTCTAAGATGATCCTCATTGGAATTATATCTTTCATAAAATTGGAGACGTTGCACATTTTAGAGAATAAAAGGAAAAATAAGAAATTGCTATGAAAGTTAAAGTTGTGCACTTCTGTTTTAGGGTTAACAATTGGAAAAGTTATTTCCTAAATTGAAGATAAGGGATATGTAATTGTATTTTTCTGTTTAAAATTTTTTTTATATGAAATCTATACAAATCTACGTATAAATCCTTTTAATAACTTCGCTATTAATACAGATATTTAAATATTTCACATTTCTCTTTATCTATAAAGAATTTTTAGTATAAGAAAACAACTATATTAGCCACACTAATTTTGAATGCATAAACAAAAATAAATATGTCTTTAGAAGAACAGTAGCAGCATCATCTTTATCATCAGCAACAACACTACAACAGCAAAAACACAATAAAATCTAAGAATAGTTTTCTACCCGTTTTTTCGTATGAGTGACAGCACGAAGGACTAAAGAAGCAGCACTAAATGTAACAATACTAAAAACGATACTAGTGGTAGTAAGAGGGGAAACAAAAATGCAAGAAAACCGAATGTGTTCTCGATAAATTGCCATTATTCTCGATATCTTATTATTGCTATTGTTGTTGTTGTTCATAACAGTCGACATTGTTGCCATTTTATTTATTTTTTTTTTTGTATTGTTCTTACTACTGATGCTTCCTTAATATTTAGTGTATGACTGTGTATGTGTGTGTCATTTGTTTCTGCCATCATTGTTGTCCTTTACAGTGGTGAACTTTTCTTCGTTTTGCTTTTTTTCCATTTCTACTTCGTCTACATTTTATTCATGAGTTTTTTTCTTCTTCTTAAAGTTGTTGTTTTTATCTAAATGTTAGAGTTGTTTTTATTGTTTGTGCATTTTAATGTCAAAGTGTTTGTGTGTATGTTTGTTGTTTTTTCTTCTGCATTAGAAAACTTTTTCTTCAAAAAAATGTTTTTTTTTTTATTTTATGCTTTCTGATAGTGATAGTTTTTGGTGTAGTTTCTTCTTTTTTATTTTTTCTACAATTATATGAGTGTGTCAGCTTGGCACTGAACAGTTTCTATAGTATTTGTTGTTGTTGTAGCGGAATAGTGACTCTGTGTGTTCATTAGTTTGTGTGGTTTTATAGTTTAGTTTTGAACCATTAAGGAAAAAAAAATCTCAAAGTTTCTTCGATATTAATAGAAATTATCATGTGATATCCTTGGGGATGTTGCTATTTTTCCTTGAATATTATTGCCAAACTAACACTTAGAAATATCTCATACATTTATACAGAAAAACAATCGTTACATTTTATATATACATATATTTAATATCTATTGTTTTGGTATAAGAAGTGAACAAAGGGTTTTCTTGTTTTATTTAAGAAAAATATATATTTAAGAATCTGCTCCAAAAGTGCACAGAAGGGATTAAACATTTTAACATATAAAACCTACATATTTTGGAGAAATTATAAAAGATTTTCATATATTAAAAAAAAAACTCTTTAAGTCCAAATTACATTAGCGCGTAGTCAGTAGCAGTATATGCTGCCATAATCAGCTGATAATTTAGAAAGCACTGTTTGTTATGAAGTTGATTACATTTGGTCAGCAGCAGTTTAAAGTGCTGTTTTCTTTAGTCCTGTTTCATAGCGTAATTAGAAAGTGCTCGCACATCTACAAAAACAAAAATTGCTTGTATTTTGTTAGTGTAAAACTACTACACATAATGTCAAAATGCTATGAACAGAAAATGAGAGAATGATAGAGAGAAAGAGAAAAAAAAAAAAACTCGAAAGAAATGTTGCATAGGAATACAAAAACAATTTGACAGTTACGCGAGTTATATCAATGAAAAAATTATAAAACAGCTGTTCTTATGAGTGTACTTTACAATTATACTATGGTCCTGTTTCTAAATTTACTGCGCTGCTTTCAGATTAAGAGCGAGACAAAGAGAGTGAACAATGAAATGGGAGACTCAATCACACAAGTAGAATCAGTGTTGCCAAAACTTTGAGGCCATATCCCATCAGATTGTCAAAAACGTTTTCTTTCGAATCGAATTACCTAATAATACTCCAGTGTTTGAAAGATATTTCCATACTATAATGTAGTGGTGATTTAATATTTTGAAAATAATTAATTTCAATATCTTTTTTGTAGAAAAACAGTTGATTCTATGAACAATTTCCGAGTTTCTGGTAACTTCATATTTCAGATAAATTAGTTAGTTGTAGAAGTAAAATAATATCTTTAATTATTCTTATTTCTGCTTTAAAACAATGTTTTTACAATAAAGTAAATCGCTAGAAACCGCCAGCTAGAAAAATATTGCAACCAGAAAATCCACTTAGCGGTTTTTTATTGAAAGTACTCGCTGTGTACAACAAAATAACGCCAGATCTAGCGTGGAAACCTGAGTAGAATAAAGTCACATGGTGGTTGTAAATTTTTGCTGCATACGCTAAAATGTAATTATAACGATATACATGTTATATTATGTTATTCTAACAGTGAACAGCTGATTATTTTTGTTGATACTATTGCTGACTATGCGCTAACGTAATTTGGGCTTTATTCTTTTATTAAACAGTTGTCGTTTGTGTATATATTAGTAGAAGCTTAAATGCTTATAAAAAATCTCCAAAATAAAAAAAATAAAAAATTGCCAAAGCGAAAAAAATAAATGCGAAAAAATCCGCCAAGGATTAGTAGACAAAAATCGAAAAATCCAAATTCAAGCACAAATATCTGTTTTTACCATAAAAGATATCATTGATAAACAGTTATCAAGTTCTTGCAAAGGATTTCAAATCTTGGAAATCAAATTTGATTTGTAGAAGTTAGGATTTTTCAAAACTTTTTCTTACTTGGGGTGATAAATTATGACTTAGCTTATCTCGTATTATTACTGAATAACTACATGAACATTTTTCTGAAAGCTTAGGTCCTCCTCCACAACTATCCCATATATTTCTATTTGATACGACTAGTAGTTTAAGGCGATATAGATTTATATTTCAAAATATTTGCGATCGGCTACTTTGTGCTTTCTCTCTACATTTTAATTTTTGAGATTTTTTGCTTTTAAACATTTGTTTGTTTAGGCGATTTTTTTTTATATTGACGATTTCTTTGTTTATTTATTATTTTGTCGATTTTTTAGTTTTGGAAATTTTTTTTATTTTGGCAATTTCCGCCATAACAGAAATGGCGTTTTTTTTTTTCGTTTAACGATATTTTTCATTTTTGCGTTTTTTTTTTTGTTTTGTCTTTTTTCG
This sequence comes from Protophormia terraenovae, assembly GCA_951394005.1. NCBI lineage: Eukaryota > Metazoa > Arthropoda > Insecta > Diptera > Calliphoridae > Protophormia > Protophormia terraenovae. The sequence continues at coordinate 43,379,166 of OX596074.1, read as the reverse complement.
GTTTTTGTTTTGCGATTTTTTGTTTTGTCAAATAATTTCATTTTACCGATTTTCTTATTTTGATGATTATTTTTTTTATTTTATTCTAGAATTTTTTTTTTTTTTTTGTTTTAGCTTTATTTTGTTCAATTATTCTTTTTTCATTTTGGCGAAATTTTTCGGTCTCAACAATACTTTTTATTTTGGAATTTTCTCCGTTTTTTTATTTTGCAATTTTTTTTATTTTTTGTGTTTATTTTGGAATTTTTTTCGTTTTGTTAATTTTTTTCATTGTGGCGGTTTTTTCGGTTTTAGCTTTATTTCGTTCAATGATTCTTCTTTTCATTTTGTCGAAGTTTTTCCGTTTCGGCGTTTTTTGACCGATTTTTTTTTATTTTTATGTGTTTTTAAATATTTTTTGAATATAAAAAATCAGAAAATTAATTTTTTATTACTTAGAAAAACATAAAAATTACAAAATAATTTTTATTTACTTTTTTTCGTTAAAGCATTTTTTAGTTTAACGATTTTTTTCATCTTGGCAATTTTTTTATTTGGTAATGTTTTTTTTCATTTCAGTTTTATTTCGTTTAACGATTTTTTTATTTTGGCGTTTTTTTGCGTTTTGGCGGTATTATATTGTTTGTTTATTTTGGATTTTTCGCTTTTTCTATTTTGTTTCATTTTTGGTTTTAGCTTTATTTCGTTCAATGATTCTTTTTTTCGTTTTGTCGAAGCTTTTCCGTTTCATCGTTTTTTGATCGTTTTTTTTATGTGTTTTTAAATATTTTTTTAATATAAAAAATCAGAAAATTACTTTTTTATTACTTAGAAAAACATAAAAATTACAAAATAATTTTTATTTACTTTTTTTCGTTAAAGCATTTTTTAGTTTAACGATTTTTTTCATCTTGGCAATTTTTTTTATTTGGTAATGTTTGTTTTCATTTCAGTTTTATTTCGTTTAACGATTTTTTCATTTTGGCGTTTTTTTTGCGTTTTGGCGGTATTATATTGTTTGTTTATTTTGGAATTTTTTTTTCGCTTTTTATATTTTTTTTATTTTTGGTTTTAGTTTTATTTCGTTCAATGATTTTTTTTTTCATTTTGTCGAAATTTGTCCGTTTCGGCGTTTTTTGATTCGTCTTTTTCTGTTTTTTTTTGTGTTTTTAAATATTTTTTTTTTTTAATATAAAAAAATCAGAAAGTTACTTTTCTATTCTTAGAAAAACATAAAAATTACAAAATGATTTTTATTTACTTTTTTTTCGTTAAAGCATTTTTCCGTTTAACGATTTTTTTCATTTTGGCAATTTCCGCCATAACGGATATGACGGGTTTTTCGTTTTAGTTTTATTTCGTTTAACGATATTTTTCATTTTGGCGTTTTGTTTTTTCACTTATTTTATTTTGTTTTTTTTTCGTTGTTAATTTTTTTTCATTTTTTGTTTTTTTTTTTCGTTTAAGTGATTTTTTAATTTTAGAAATTTTCGCTATAACGAAAATGGCGGTTTTTTTTCGTTTTAGTTTTATTTTTTTTTTAAAGATATTTTTCCATTTTTGTTTTTTTTTTGTCTTTTTTCCGTTTTTTTCTATTTTGCGATTTTTTTTTTCTTTTGTCAAATAATTTAATTTTGCCGATTTCTTTTTAATTTTGAAGATCTTTTGTTTATTCTATTTTAGATTATTTTTCGTTTTGTAAATATTTTCATTTTGGCGTTTTTTTTTTGTTCATCGATTCCTTTTTTAATTTTTGCGAAATTTTTCCGTTTTGGCGTTTTTTGATTCGTCTTTTTCCGTTTTTTTTTTTATCCAATTTTATTTTGGCGATTTTTTATTTTGAAGATTTTTTTTGTGTTTTCAATATTTTATTTTTTTTTTAATACAAATAAATCAGAAAGTTACTTAGAAAAACATTAAGTATTAATTTTTTTCGTTAAAGCTTTTTTCCGTTTAACGATTTTTTGTTAATTTTAGCTCTGTTTTGTATTTTTTTATTTTTGCAATTTTTTAATTTTAGAAATTTTCGCTATAAAGATATTTTTCATTTTTGGGTTTTTTTTTTGACTTTTTTCCGTTTTTTTTTTATTTTGCGATTTTTTTTTTCTTTTGTCAAATAATTTAATTTTGGCGATTTTTTTCATTTTGAAGATCTTTTGTTTATTTTATTTTAGATTTTTTTCGTTTTGTAAATTTTTTCATTTTGGCGTTGTTTTTTCTGTTCATCGATTCCTTTTTTAATTTTTGCGAAATTTTTCCATTTTGGAGTTTTTTGATTCATCTTTTTCCGTTTTTTTTTTTCAAATTTTATTTTGGCGATTTTTTATTTTGAAGATTTTTTTTTGTGTTTCCAATATTTTTTTTAATACAAATAAATCAGAAAGTTACTTAGAAAAACATTAAGTATTAACTTTTTTCGTTAAAGCTTTTTTCCGTTTAACGATTTTTTGTTAATTTTAGCTCAGTTTTGTATTTTTTCATTTCGACGATTTTTTTATATTGGAGATTTTTTTTTCGTTTTGGCGATTTTTTTTTTATTTTGGAAATAAAAATAACAAGACTTTTTGCTAAAAAGAAATAAAAGTGAGCAAATTAGTTTTTAATTTTCCTCTGACTTTTAAGATAAAAGTCATAACAGCCATCGAATTTGATCAATAACCCTGCAAGAATAAATCGAATAACATCTAAAGACGTTATTAAAAGCGATTCAACTGAATTTGACTGCTATTAAACGTATTAAATCAGTTTTTGTTGATGAAAAAAGATAAAAGTAAAAGATAATAGATTAAACTAAAAATTAAAATTACTTTCCTTGTAATGATTAAAAAACAACAATAAAATCATAAATTTTGAATAACATCGTGACTTTTTACTCAGTGAATGGTATCAAAAAGGAGAACACCGTAATGTATATCAATATTAATGTGATTAAGTACTGATTTAATGTTGCATATTCGTCTATCTGGTTGTCTGTCCATTTAAACCTTATGAAGAATGTACCTACCCTTTTTGCAATTTCTGTAACAAAAGTACAATGAAATAATTAAGGCATTTCCTTTGAGAAATTTGAATTTAAAAATGTACTTTTTAATCAATTAACTTAAAAAAAGTATTATGCATCTAGTTCAAAAAAATATATTGGTTGCGTATGACTACTATTTATTAAAAAAAAAAAAAAAATACTATTCATACTTTATTGCTGTCAACTATTATCTATTGTACCACATAGCGTATGAAAGTTATAATTTTTTTAATAGCTTATATGTCTAGTCTAATCTAATTTTTTTTGATATTTTATTATTATTAATCAAGATTAATTATTTATTTACATGTTAATTCCTCTATAATTTCCTGTTTTTATTTTTTTCAATTTCAGATTTTCGTATTCAACATATCAACTACAAAACAATTACAGTATAACTAAATAAACGTTTTAATAAGAAACGAAAAAAATAATTATCAAACAAATTTGTCACTAACAACATTTAAAACAATTATCAACCCCCTACTAAAAAAAAGATTCGACCAACATGCTAAACAATAAATGTGTGGAAAATTTATGGAACATGATAAAATTTTGTTAAAACAAAAAAATAGTTTTGCCATTAAACAGACAAACAAATTATATTTAAAATAATTGTATAGAAAAAGAAATATAATTATTAATAAAAACAACAACAACAAGAGTATGATGGCCAAATCTAAAGTAAATGAAATATATGAACCATGTAATCAACAACAGAACCAGAAACACAAGCAGCAACAACAACAACACACAGGATTACAAAGTGACAAACAGCAACAACAACGACGACATTACAACAACTATAACAATATTGGTCATTAATTATAGTGTGTGAATTGTTAAAAAAAAAAGCAGAAAACAAAAAAAAGTATAACAACAACAAACAAATAAATAAAAAAAAAAAAAAATAAACAAAAGGTTGAAAGCCAATAGCAAACAAAACACAAAAAAAAAAAAAAATATCATTTAGTGAGTAATTGAATAGATGAGAAGGAAAAAAATCCAGTTTATTAAAATAAAAAAAAACACAAACAATCCCCAACAAACAGGAAATCTATTTCCGATTTCTGCATTTCATTTATTAACATTTCTCTTGCACTCTCTTCCTCTCATCCCATTCACTCTGATGCTCTTTTATTTAAATTGATTTGTGTGTTGTCACACGTCTCATTCACTTAAATTGACAGGAAGTTGTTGTTTTTTGTTTGTTTTTACTTTTAAAGGTGTATGTGTGTAAATTAGGGTGTGTGTATGTGTATTTAATAATGATGTATTTGTTGCTATAAATAAGTGTTTGACAGTTAATCAAATTCACCTAAAATAATTTCTTTATAATTGTATTTATATTGAGAAATCGAATTTTGCTTTTAATTTCCAGTCGAATTTTCTTTAACCTATAATAACACGGAGCACATTGGGGTAAAAGGGGTCGAAAATGTCGATTAATTCAGGGAATGGTGATATATTTTAATGATCACATTTAATTTTTTTTTTTATTGATTATTAGCTAATATAATTCAGTTTTAGAGTTTTAAGTTTTTTTTTTTAGCAGAACGGTAATGTCTGTCCGTCTGTCTATACATTAGAGTTAAATGGGTGGAAAATTATATAATTCAGAGAAGGGTGGTATCAACACTTTAATGGTCACGTTTAATTTTCCTATTTATTAGTAAGTAAAAAAAAAGAAATGCATTTTTAGAATTATAGGATTTTTTTTGGCTGCATGGTAATGTCCTTCCGTCTATGCATTTGGGTTAAATGGGACGAAAATAACGCTTAGTTGATATCCAAATTTTGATGATCACTTTCTATTTTTTCTATTTATTAGTTAGTAAAAAAATACATTTTTGGAATTCTAAAATAGTTTTTGACATTTAGATTAAATGGGTCGAAAATTCCACTTAAATCAGAGAAAGGTGATATCAAAATATTAGTACCTTCACTTGGTTTTCATATTAATCGAGAAGTGGAAAAAAAAAAATATATCAAGAGTTTTTTTTAAAGAATTCTAATGTCCGTCCATCTGTCCGTCTGCTTGTTAATTTTTGAAAACTTTCCAATTCAAAATCGTTTAACTTTTGACTCAAAATTTTCTTTGTTCGATAGATAATTTTACTTTTTAGCCAACTATATAAAATATAATAAAATCGGTTGAAAATATTTGGCTATATATGGAAAAATCTTAACCAAGGTCTAGTAAAATTATTAAAATTTCAAATGTATATAACTCGAAAAATATATAAGATAAGTAGTACATGCAAGCATGTTTTCTAAAAGACTTATCAAGGGTTTTAAGGCCGATTTTTTAAGTCGGGTGAGGAACAAAAATTCGCTAGTGGTTAAACCTTTTCAATGACACTAGTACCCTATTTTGAACCCCCATAGTTCCGCTCTTGAAGCGTGTATTTGATCCTGCTTCTAAACTAAAAATAATACTATCCTTTGCTACGCCTATGTGAAATTTCATTCAAATCCATCCAGCTGATTAGAAGTTACAGATTTATTTCGATTCTTCCCTGTTTAATGCTTGATAAAGCAAAGAAAATGTCTGCATTTAAGCTGTTTTTTGTATGAAATCTACTGGAGTTTTTTTGAAAAAAAAAAAAAAAATTATTTTCTCAAATCGGGCTAAATATGCGCACGATTTTTTTCATAATATTAATGTGGACAATAAGACTATTTTTCAGAAAATTTTCAGAACAAACATCCTGTAACATTTTAAGTTGCATTCCATGAAAATTAAAAATTAGTGTATTTTAAGACAATTTTCAAAAAATAACAAAAATATTAGGACAAAATATAGTTTACAAATACTTGAAGAAAAGTACACTTAAATATAAGGAGTTGATGGTTCTCTTTCAAATTTTTACTTTTAAAGACTTTTTATTTAAAATAAAAACACTGAAATCTGAAAAATATTTAATTTTTTACTATTTTTCAAAAATGTAAAAAAATTCTTAACTTTGACAGCTCCTTGTAAGAAAACAACTTAACCTAGTTTCAAGATTTTAATTGATATTGATACATAATTTTATCTATTTTTATTCGGTATCCAATTTTATTACAAAATTTTGAGCATTTTCACAAACTTTCATATAATTAGCCTAAAAATTTGTAAAAATATGTTTTTCGCTGCTAACTAGGGTTTTTCACGGGAATTCCCGGGAATTCCACAAAATTTTCAATCCCGTAATCCCGGGAAATTTTGCTGAAATTCCCGGGATTATCTTTTTTACAATAAATTTTACTATTTGGTAACTCTTTTTAACATCTGATCATTTTTGACACTTGTTTTTGTTTATTGTGTGTGATTTTGTGGCAAGTAAAAGAATTTTAAGATAAAAATGTAAATACAATAAGTAATTTCTTATTTCTTATAAGTTATTGTAAAATTTTAGATGGAAGATAAAAAATCGTATGTGTGGGAATATTTTAAAAAGAAAGCGATGGATTCTGCCGTTTGTACATTGTGTGCAAAAACAATATGTTGCAAAGGGAGAAGCACAAGTGGTCTTATACGACACTTAAAAAGTATTCATAATAAAACACTTGAAACTGCAGAATCCAAAGAAGAACCTCCAGAAAAAGTTCGGAAAACGCAAACAACTATTTTACAATACGCCGACACAAAAGAAAACGTGGGTGTAATAGTTTCCAAACTAGCAGCTATAGATGGGTTTTCGATTAGGTCGATAACAAGAAGTTCGTTTATAAGAGAGTCTGTAAAATCAAAAGGGTTACATCTTCCAAAAACTGAACGTGATGTTCAAAAATTAATTATTGAAACTTTTGCTGGTGTTAAAAATGAAATCAAAAATCACATTGAAATACAATTAAAAAACCAATCCAGATTTTCCTTAGTTATGGATGAATGGACAAGTGTAAAAAATAGAAGATACTTAAATATATGTTTGTATGGAAGAGAAAACACCTTATACAACTTAGGAATGGTTTATATTCCTGGAAAAAGCGGAGCTGCTGAAATCCGTCACCTTATGGAAACTAGATTAAATGAATATAATATTAAATTTGAAAAGCATATAGTCGCCACAACTACCGATGGGCCAAATGTGATGAAAAAAATTTGTCAGACAAAGCTCAGTTGATGGTTTATTTTGTCTCAGCCATGCGTTACACTTATCCGTTGTTGATGTTTTATACAAAGATATTACAGTTGAACCTATAAATGTTGCATTGGAATTAAGCGATGGCGATGATTTCGAAGATGACTTTGAAAAAGACGCTGTAGAAGTTTTTACAATCAATACAAATTATAAATTGGTACTAGACCAAACACGCCGTATAGTTAAATTGTTCAAAAAAAGTCCAACAAAAAACTGCGTTTTGCAAAAATATGTACTCGCTGAACACAATAAGGAAATTTGTCTCGAATTGGATATCGTAACCAGATGGAATTCTATGGTTCCAATGATAGAGAAAATTATTCTATTGAAAAATTCAATAAAGAAAAGCTTAATTGATTTAGAAATGGGTGAGCTTTGGGTCGAATCTAACATAAATGAACTGCAAAAAATACTAAAAGTTTTAAAGCCAATAAAGTTAGCTGTTGAAGCTTTATGTTATATGTTATAAATAATCTTAACTTATATTATTTTTTCCTTTAAAAAGAACTGAATTAATTTTAATGTTTTTAAAAGAATTATTTCTACTTTATATATATATATATATATATATATATATATATATATATATATATATATATATATATATATATATATATATATATATATATATATATATATATATATATATATATATATATATATATATATATATATGTATATATATATATTTTTTTTTTTCTTTACATTTTTGTTTATTTTTTTTTAAGAACTGAATTAATTTAATATTGTTTGTTTTTTATTTTTAAGATTTTGATCTCAATAATTTAATATTTTAAATAAAATCTTTTTGCAAATATTCATTTTATTTTTAATTATTTATTCTTAGCGGGAATTCCCGGGATCCCGGGAAATTCGAAAATCAATCCCGATTTCCCGGGAGCAGAAAAAGTGCGGGAAAAGAAAAACTCTACTGCTAACAAATACCGCTTTAATAGCAATTGTCAAAAAAAAAAAAAACGTGTAAATTGAATTTATTATTAAATGGCATGTCGTAGTCAAAATTGTGTTGAAAAAGTTTGGAATGAAACAATTTATGCAATTTCGAAAATTTTCACCAAATTTCAAAATTTTGTTTTGAATTTTTTTAGTGTAAAATGTCTTATCTTAGATCAATAAAAAATATCATGAAAAAACAAGTTAAAAAAACGTAATTTATGTCGGCTACAGCGGCCTTCATTTCCAAACCCGTTTCGTTTGCTGACAACTATCGCGAAGTATAAATAATTGATGTAAAATGTAGGCATTTTATTAGCTTAATACTAAAATTTAGATGGCGTCAAAATATCTTAAGGACTTATAATTGTATGGACCAAAAATTATGCTCTTAACTTCAAAAATCAACCCTACATATTTCGCATTATTGTTCATATTTTAAAATAATCAATTAATTTCAATATTTAATGTTAAATTTATTATCAAATAAGAGACAATTTAAAAATTTTTCTAAAATTCACTTTTAAAAAAAGTAAAATGGCGCTTTTTGTTAAGGACATTATCAAGAGTATATTCCAAACTAAAACCGATATATACTTATTTTTTTCAGCAAACGGTCACAAGACATGTCTTTTATTAATCATAATTTTGTGAAATTTTACAGCAATATTTTTTGCTATTTACGAAATTTTACAAAACATAAAATTAAAAATTTTTCTTTTCAGTATATTTCGATAAATATTAAAGATTCTGTAATAAATTGAACATGTGCTGATAGTACTTCAGATATTCTATAAAATAGCGTTATTTCGATTTTGTTAAAGCCAAAGCTCTATTTTTAAAATTTTTTGGAAAGTTTTAAATTCAAACCTCCACTATTTTTGCGCGTTTTAATAAAAATGATTAACGCAAACAGATAAAAAATATTCATTATAATCAAATAAAAAATAAAAATTTGGAATGTGTTTAATAAAAATTGATATCACAGGCGTCCGAATTCGAGACAACATAGCTTTGCACCTGAAAGTGATCCACTTTCAAAATGTACATCCATCCACTATAACTGTTCTCAATTTTATATAAGTATATTGGATCAATAAATATAGTCAACCGACGTAAAATTATACTCCCTTCATGTGTTCGGGAGAGTTAAAAATCTTTATATTTAGAGACAAAATATTACGTATACGTCATGTATGCCACGCAATTTGTATGCAGTACTCTCAAGAGCATCTGAATAAGAAACGGTATTTTCTCATAAAATTTCAAAACAAAACACTAACTATTTATACTAAAAAAATTGTGATCCTGTCCGAATGTGCAAATTTAGTGTAATTTCAATTGATTAAAAAAAATCTTTATTCTAAAAAATTATTAATTGTACCTACAAATTTTGAGAGATACATGACATTAAATAACTAAAAACGTTTAAAAGCGTTCACGAAAATTGTTAATATCACCACTACAATCGTTGTCGATTTTTAACAAGTAATTTAAGGAATGAGATCGAAAAATTCTTAACATACATAATATTCAATAACGTGGAAACGGTTGGTCTTAGAGTTTTCATTATTTTTTTAGTCATTTGATAATTTAGCACAGATCACAGAAATATATAATTTTTATGGTTCTAACCACTAATTATAAAACTGTAGACCATTTTTGAAAACCCTTTCTTTGGAGATTTAATAGTTGCTTCAGTCACTTTTTTGAAGCAGTGTGCACATCTTTTGTTAAAATCTTCGGTATTTTGGGACACCTTTTTTGTGCTCTTGAATTCACTTTTCACAAGAGCTCAATATCTCTCCACTGGTCTAAGCTATGGATAATTTTGAAAATTTACCTCTCTTGTTACTAAAACTATGTTACTGATTTGGTACCACTCCAGAGCTTTCTTACCGTAGTGACATGATACCAAATGGGTCCAAAAATATATGGACACGTTGTGCTTTCTTAAGAAAAGAAGAAGTCTTTTTTGCAAATATTTCTTTATGCATATTTTGGTATTTATAGATCCGAATGACTTTCCTGTTTTGCCGCAACTGCAAAAAGCTTGTCATACCATGAATTTTGTAAGAAATTTTTGCTGGTTTTGGGTCTTAAACTTATCTCCAACATTGCTTCGAGCATTAGCAATAAAATTTTTTGAGACACAATCTGCGAAGATTCTGCCAGCACCTACGTTTCTTCGTCAATTATACAGCTTGAGTATTTTTGTATGAAATTTGGTTTTAAATTCCGAGTCCTATTTTTGGCTTGTAATTTTTTTTTGCAGAATTCCAGTTTGGAATTTTTTGAACTTTATATGTTATCGACTTTCCCATTAGCTTTAAATTTTCGCACCAAATAGTCGAAGCAATGAGAAAACTGAGCTGATTTTCTACCAGATGTGTTTGGAGTTCCTTTCAATATGCCTTCAATTTTCTGGCATTCCCAATATCATGTGGTCCTTTTTTCTTACCGAACTAGGTTTCACATCAATAGTCAAATTCTCCTGATACTGTTTAATAACATTAGAAACGGTTTTACGGACGACATTTAATTCTGTGGCCATTTATTTGTAAGACCTATTTGGATTTTTTGAAATTTTTTAATAACTTGTAGGGCGTAAATCTTTTTCGTCACTTATTTTGATGAAAATAAGGACAAATTAACATGGTTGTTATTAAAAATAATAACTGAAGTATTTTTCCATGATAACTAGATCAAAAAAAATGTTGAATATTGATTCCGAAAAAAAGTTATGAGGCAAAATGTGTGTTTAGATTTTTTCGATCTCACTCCTTATACCTCAATGTAGTGCTCTCAGTTGCATCTTAACTAAGTCATTTTGCAGCGGAATGTTATTAATTAAAATTTAATGTAGAACCTAAATAGAAAATATTTCAAAAAGGATTTAAAAAAGTAATAATAAACCATAAATCATTGTTTTCTATATTTTTGAATGAGCAGCTCACAAATTAGCATTGCTGGGTAATGAAATTTTATAAATTTATGTGTTTCTTAAAATAAGATTGGAAACAAGATAAACAAGAAATTTCATCGTAGTTTAAATTGCTCATGTTAAAAAAAATCATAAACATTTTATTTCTACCTTTAATAACATATCAAAATTAGTAAAATCTATCCTTTTTTGTTACCAATAATTGTAACAAATGTACATACATACAACATACTTTGGCCTCTAAAGTACACTAAAAGGGTTAAGCTATACGTAAACAACAATAAAACCATTAAAATAATTAAAATTCAAAACAGGAACAACATCAAACAAACGATAACGGAACAATTGAACAAAATAACAACAACAATATCAGAGGTAGTAGTAGCAGCAAAAAAAACAAAAAAAAAAAAAAAAGAATAATAACAAATAAATTAACCAAACAATTAAAAAACATAAAAACACACAAGAGAGAAAAGAAAAATAAACAACAATATAAACGAATGAACGAGCAATGAACAAAAAAAAAAAAAAAAAAAAAAAAAACAAGTGATTTCTACCTTTTGAAATCAAAAACACAAACATTCAAAGTGAATGAAATACATACATACGTACAGCAAATACAACAACAAGAATAAAACGAATCTAGAACCCTAAAGGCTTTTTTTGTACACAAACATATTAACCTACATATACATAGAACATATACACATATTATTGCAATAGTATTGGTTGAAAATACACACTTATACATATGAACAAAAAATAATAAAAACGACATCAACAACAGCAACAAAAACAACAAAAATAAAATTTTCAATAAAATTGCAAATACATACATATATTCACACGCACACACACTCATATTTAGAAAAGTATTAAAAGCAACAACAATAATAGTAAAATATAAAAAAATAAAAACGACGAAAAACATTAAACATTCGTGAAGTCAGTCGTCTGACATACGAATTCTTAAAATCCTTATAATCTCTTTTATTTGTTTGTTTTTTTTTGTTTGTTTTCTTTTGTTCTCTACTCGCCACCTCTCTAACCCACCAAATACACAATATATTCGATTTGTTGTTATGTCATAGTGGTGGGTGAGCAAGTGAGTGAGTGAATGATTGTATGTGTGTGTGTAAGGTGTAATAGTGGTTTTGTTTACACCATCTTTTTTATTCACGTGTACTCATCGTATCTATTTATTTTTTTTTTATTTTAGCCGTGTTTTTTTTTTGTGTATAACTGTGTATTGAGTATTAAAACGTTGTATAACTAAAATAGTAACAACAACAAATACCTTTGTTACATTAACTACGTAATAATACAAAAATAATACGACGTAACAAAGCAAATAACAAATAATAAAACAAAAACAACTATAGAAAATAAAAATAAAGAAATATAAAAGGAAAAAATAAAAAAAAATAATAAACTCTATAGACAAAAATAAGTTCAAAAGAGAATAAGTTCCAAATACATATCTACACCAAAAAAAAAGAACAAAGCTTAACATAACAAACTATTTGCTATACAATAGCAAAAAAAAAAAAATAACAATTCAACTATCAAAAAATCCTCTTACCCCGCCTTCTAATTGATTTTGTTTGATGTCATTGTCATCGTCTACAACATCATCACTATCGTTGTCGCCAATTTCATCAGTAGTAACAAAAACAACAACAACAAGAACACCAACAATATTGTAATCATCATCAAACAGCAACACAATTGTTTGTTGTTTGTTTATTATTGTTGTTATAAGGTTGTCATCAAAATTGTCGTCACTAGTCAGCCAGTCATCATTGGCATATTTATATCATAATGGAGCGTAAACAAATTTGTGTACTCACCCTGTTATTGGGCATTTTAATTTTTAAATTGAACATTTTTATTGCTGTCGCTGACCAGGACGAGGACATACCACACAATGAGTAAGTTAAACATTTTATTTTTTTATTTTTTATTGTATTCACATGCAAAAAGTTTTTTATTTTTAGTTTTATTTTTATTCATTTAGTTAATTGTTAAGAAAATATTTGTTTAAAAATAACTAACTTATTTAATAATAGTTTGGGAGAGTTTGTAATAAATATAAATATTAATTATTATTTATAGAATATATAACTTAAGAACATTCTGATTTAGATAAATAAAACACTAAAAGTTAGGTTAGATTAGACAGGTGACCTCCAACATGGTTGTTTTCGGCGCACTTGGGTCTCTTTGTGTTACCTGTAAGTAATTAAAAAGAAGATAGAGAGAGGAGGAGAGGGAGGGAGGGAAAATAAAAGGTCATGGAGAGGATGGGGAGAGAAACATTAAATAGATTAAGATAGGAGAGTTTACGTATTTAAGAGAAAAAAGCTAAAATAATAGTATGTAATATAAAGGAGGAACATTTAAAAGTGTAGATAGTGAATAGTGATGTGATTCGAGACCATCTTCGATAAGCATGGTGGTTAGAACCAACCACATTCCCTTACAAAAGCACTAATGCTCTCTATTCTAATACTGGATAGTTCAGTGAGGTTGTTGTACTATCTCTGTCTTAGATGTCTTCAACGGAGATCTTCCAGTGCAAGACAGTTACAGAAGAGATGTTGAATGGATTCCTCGTCCTCTTCATTGTGACAGCTTCTGCAGAAATCATTGGGCCAGTCTTATGGCATGAGTTCCAAATTGGCAGTGACCAGTGATTGCTGCTGTTATATTATCTAGTAGTGTTCTAGGCAGATTCAATAGAAACGTTTACCTACGCTTATCCAACTTAGGCCAAATCATTCTCGTTGTCATGCACGTGGGTTAATTTTCCTACCTTTGCTGTGCTAGTTTATACATTGCTGCTTTAAGACGCTGCTTACAGGCGTCAAGAGGGATACTACAGAAAAAATCTATACTTTCATCCTGAAGTAGAGCAGCCTTTTTTGCCAGTTCATCCGCAATACAATTGCCTTGACTCGTTCCGTGTCCGCGTACCCATTTCAGTGCGATGTTCGAATGTTTTGCCATATTTGAAGTGGAGAACACACCTGTCAGGGACTTCATAGCAGTTTGACTATCAGTAAATATTACGATATTTTTATCGTATATCTTATAATACCTTGCCAATTTTTCGCCTTATTGATGGCCATTGTTTCCAAAATTTTTCAATGTAGACTCCAGTTCCAACAGCATTCTTCATCTTGGAATCATCTGTTTAAACACAATTATTCTATTAGATGACGAGGATTCTATTAGATGACGAGGTATGATCCAGGTTTCCAGGGTGAACCGAAATAGAGGATATGAAGAGACTTGTTGATAGAAGTTTAGGCTTACAGTAATCCATAAGTTCTGGAATTACAGTTGTGGTTCCCAGAATGCTGGCGTGACCATATGGTTTGTGGTATCAGCAACCGTTGGCGTTCAGTCTTATCGCCGTATTTAGCTTAAAGATTAAATAACGCCTTGGTTGACGTGGTGCTCATGGCACCCGTAATGGGTAGTGATATTCAACGCATCACACTTTCAAAACTAAAGCAATTTGAAGCAACTTCAAGCGACCTCCACCACACTGTAGCTCCATAAAAGAGAATTGGTTTATTCAACATGTGACTCCAATGGCTTTTCTGCAACATATATTACCATTGTAGCTTTTGCTGTTCTCGCAATAGAGTTAGGTTTCCAGGTCAATATATTATCTAGAATAATACCCAGGTACTGTTGGATATTACCAATACCGTCCCGTTTATGCTGGGAGGTTTAAAATGTGGGATTTTATATTTCCTCGTAAAAATGACTATGACTTAGAGGGAATTACGCTTAGTCTACTGGCTACGCTCCATTCATTGAGTGCTTTAAGTTCCATTCTTCGAGATTGCGTGTCAAGATGGATTCCTGAGATGGCCACAGCTACATCATCAGCATAGGTTACGGTTTTAAAATCTGAGGAGTCCATTTTCACAAGCAGTTTGTTGAGTTTGTTGTGGTTTCATAGCAGAAATGATAGACCTCCCCCCTGTGGTGTGCACATTTTAGCTAGTCTGTAAGTTAAGACTGAGCCAATATTGGATTTGATTATCCTGTATTCAAGTAGATCAGAGATGAATCTGATGGTTGAGTTATCAACCAGTGGGGTCAATTACAAAATAAATGGCAATAAATGTGGATCATTTAAACCGCTGAATCGATTTTAATGAAACTTGGAACATCGATAGAGGAGGAGTTAGGCTTTCAGAATATTGTTGGCTGGAGTATGTAGCGGAAATACGGACGGCGTTACAGTAGACCAAAGTTAAACACCTCGATAGAGAAAAACATATCGGATTTAAATATTTTTATATTCCTGAATTTTCCTGTGCAAGACAGACTTACTGTGCTAAATTATTTCATATAGTTAAAAAAGATATTTGACTTCAAAAATGAAATTTTTCATTTTGGCTTTGACTTTTTTTCGTTCTTATCCCAGAAGTTTTTGATATAATTACAATTACAAAATTTTTTTAAAATACGGTTAAATTCTCTAGAAATTTCTAATTATACATAGAAAAAATAAATAAATAAAATATTTCAAATCGGTTCATATTTGCAAACATTACAAGCTCCGATATGTATTTCACTCTCGCAATACACTCCAGCACAATATTCTAAAAGCCTAACTTTTCCTCTATCAATGCTTCAAGTTTCATTAAAAAAGGTTCAGCGGTTTAAATGTTCCAGACTTATTACCATTTATTTTGCAATTGGTAAAACTGTGCAATGTCTGTATCGGAAAACCTCTTCATTATTTATCGTAAAATATATTAGTGTAATTATATTTAGAATAATCAATTGAAAGTGTGAAAATTAAATATCAATTAATAATTTGAAAAGTACCATTTGAAGAACGAATTAAAGTTTCTTCATAATTTTTTCCATTCACTCGGGGTCCCATAAAATAATGAAGTAAACATTTTTGAGTTCAATTCAATAGTTTGGAAAAATCTATGCCTCCACAAAAAAAAAAAAAATTATACCAAATGAGTCATGGTAGTACCATGGTACCAACCGATACCATGTTTTCCATCCGTGGTTCATATATGCCAAGAAAAAATATGGTTATAGTGACCATAAACTAGGAGCAACATACTATGATTGTAATATATGATTACACTTAAAAATAAGTCAATTTGTACGTAATTATTATTATGATTCCATTTTATAATTTCTTTTTTTTTTTGATCATTTAATGATTCGATTTAATAATGTTTATAACTTTTTTTTTATAATATTGCTTCCGATTTCATCATTTGATAATCCCATTTCATCATATATAAAATAAAATTCTATTTTATTATATTGGCTTAATGATTGTAGAATTAACCAAATTTGTAAGATTAACTGAATGGTTGTAGAATTAACTAAATTGTTGTAGAATTGACAAACTTTTTGAATTTAACCAAGTTTTTTCTCTGCGTGTTGGTAGTCCCAAAGTAAGGTTTGACAGAAATCCATCATAATGAGGCCATATTTGCCTCGAAGTTGAACATGTGGACTCATTTGTCCATCTGTAATCCCCGATAAGTTGATCCATATCTTCATATCGAAAGAGAGAACCGTTTCTGACACCTAAGAAGACTAAATATTATAAAGAACCCACCTCTAAACACAATTCGTGAAGTAAAACTACTCTTGTTTACCAGTGAACGCATATTCTTAAAAAGGAATGAAACATATTGTTCTACAGGATAGAAAAAATCAATCTGGAAGGATCCAATGGCTATAAATATTATTATTTTCATTATTTGAGAAAAGAAGAATGTTAATTATGTATCCCATAAAGCTTTGAAGGAAGTGTAATGGCGTAGAGTGAAACTTTATGAGACACGTGAACTTGGATTTTTTTCGCATAGAATTTCGGAAAATTTTAATTAATTCCATGAACATTTCAGTTCGACAATGCCCCTATTCGCACCGCAGGAGCTATAAAACCATGAATTAGAAGTCAAAATTGTATCACTTCGGAGTGGTCACCATACTCTCTCGACTTGCTGTCACGTAATGTTTGTGAGTTGGACAGACAATACGAGGACTAAAATTCATTATCTGAAGAGATTGGAAAAACTTGGAGCAAATCTTCTTTGTTACAAGTTGAAAATCTTTATAAGTTCCTTCCAAGTAGAATTTTTTAGGTTAAATTGAATAAGAATGGCTATTTTCATTATTAATGATTTCCTAATAATAAAATAAAACAAAAAAGTTCCATATTAATCAATACATCTTGTTTTATTGAATAAATAATGTTGAACCTATTTTCATGTAACGAAAATCTTGAACCTATTCTGTTGACCGACAGTGTATATGAAATTCAATAATTTTTTCGATATTTTGCAACACCTTTTTTGTATCTTTCAATTCTTTTTTTACAAGAGCCCAATATCTCTCCACCCAATTGATCTCTCTTAGTATAAAAACTATGTTATTGTTTTGGTACCAATCTAGAGTTTTCTTACCGCAGTGACATGAGTGTAAAAAATATGTGGGCACAATGTGTTCTCTTTTGAAATGAAGAAGGTTTTATTTGCAAACATTCTTTGATGTATATTTCGGTATTTATAGAGCCTGATGAATAAATGACTTGCTTTTTTTGCCGCAACTACATAAAGCTTGCCATACTAGGATTTTTTTTGGAAATATTGTTTGTTTCTAAACTTATTTTCAACATTTCCTTGAGTATTAGCAACATAAAAAATGTTGACCCGAAAGATGGGAAAAATTTGTCAGCACATACGTTTCGACACCCATTATACAATATGAGTATTTTTGTACTAAATTTTATTTTAATTTTCGTGCCATATTCTTGGCTTCTAAATTTTTGACTTTATATGTTTTCAAGCCTGCTGTATTGGCTTTAACTTTTCGCACCAAATAGTCATAGCACTAAGCTATCCGGGCTGGTTGGAGTGTTTGGAGCTCTTTTTAATATGCTTTAAATTTTCTTGGCTTTCCCAGTATCATGTGAACCTTTTTTTCTTCCCGAATCAGGTTTCCTATCAATGGTCAAATTCTCCTGATACTGTTTAATAACATTGAAAACAGTTTGATGGCAGACTTTTAATTCTTGGCCCAATTTTTTGTAGAACCAATTTGTATTTTTATATATAATATATAGATTCTATAATTATGATTAAAGTTAATTTCATTATTTCATCTTTCCAATAAAACAAATCCAGAACTTTTCTTTACTAATCTGGATTATATTGAGGTCCTCCTTTATACACTAATACCCCGGTTTGGGTCGCTAATAGGGTCTGAAGAAACGCGACGCAAAACGAAGCACGATTTTCCATACATTTGTATTGATTTTCATTTAATTGGTTCCGAGATTCATAATTTTAGCTGAAAAAATAGATTTTTCAATAAAAAATATATTTTTTTTTTTTTAATAGTTTTTATTATTGTAAAAATATAACAATTCATTGAAATAATGCAAAAAAAAAAAAAAGACATAACAAAAATATTAAAATTAAAAATAAGGAATTCTTAGAATAAAATCAAAAGTCTTATCGTATTTTTTTCAACTTTAGTCATCTAAATCGACTAAATCTACTGAGGGATGTGTCAATCTTGCTGATTTTGTTATGTACTTGTCTAACGATTGTTGGATTGTAACGGTTTTTTTTTTAAATAAATTTCTTTATAACAATTTATATCTTCGGCCACTTTTCTAGACACTCTTAAACTGCGGTCTTCGTCCGGGTCATTGTTTTCAAAAATGTCCATTGCTTGCGATATCAACTGCATCGCTTCAGAAATTTTAGCAGCAGTAAGCTTTTTTTCTTCTGCTTCGACCTGAAGCGGAAGTATTTGATTGTCCAGCGTATTGTTACGCTGAATTGTAGTCAAACTTTGGTTACAATTTAACTCTGGTTCGTATAATAGGAGATCATTAATATCTTGTTCTTCCATTCCATAAAAATTTCTTTACATGTGTGTGGAACATCATTAATATCTCCCATATCTTTGAGAATACATTCGGGCCATAATTGACGCAAAGTTCCGTTCATGCACGATTCTTTTACTTCTTTCCAAGATAGGTTTATATTTTCAATAGCCATCAGGATATTGTAATTCTTCCAAAACTCTTTCATGGATGGCATGTTATCTCCGTCAGTTGCTTTTAGAAGTTGATGAAAAGTTCGACGCAGATAGTATGACTTAAAGTTGGATATAACACCTTGATCCATTGGTTGTATCAAAGATGTTGTATTTGGGGGCATAAAAATAACATTAATATTTTCCGAATAATCGTCTGAAAAAACTTGTCAACTAACAAGAGCATTTTAAACTCAATATTTTTTGAAGAACAATAATCCTTTAGCTCGGGAGCAGCACAATTGTTCATCGAATCTCTAAATAAGGATGCAGTCATCCATGCTTTTTTATTTGCACGCCAATGAACAGAAAGCTCGCTCTTTTTAACATTTTTAAAAGCTCTCAGGTTTTCAGAGTGGTAAATAAAAAATGGCTTAAATTTAAAATCTCCCTCTGCATTTCCTCCCAAAAGAAGTGTAAGTCTATCTTTGCTAGATTTATAACCTGGCGTAGATTTTTCGGATTTAGAAATGTACGTTCTTCCTGGCAAACGCTTCCAAAAAAGTCCCCTTTCATCAGCGTTTAAAACCTGTTGTGCAGAATACCCATCTTCTTCAATAATTGCTTTTAATTCAAGTTTGAACTTTTCTGCAGCTGAAGTATCTGCACTAGCAGATTCTCCTTTTAATGCAATGCTATGCAAATTTCCACGGATTTTAAAACGGTCAAACCAACCTCTGCTTGCATCAAATTCTTCCGCACTTTCGGCACTTGATAACGGATAATCTTCTTTCAGATCTTCAAATAAAATTAATGCTTTCTTTTGAATTACCATTTGACTTAATGGCATTCTTCGCTGATTTTGATCTTCTATCCAAATGTTAAGAAGTGACTCCATTTTTTCCATTAAAGAACTTCTCATTTTGGTAACCTGTTTATGTTGTAACGATGTTGCGGTTTCAGCAAATTTTTTAATTTTATCAGCATCTCTGGAACTAATGGATTTTATTGTAGAAGGAGCTAGTCCAAGGTTTCTTCCAATATCAACATCCCTTTCGCCTGATTTAAAACGTTTTAAAATGTCAAGCTTTTGTTCTAAGCATAATTGCTTTCCTTTTTGACTCATTGCTGCAAAATATTTAGATCAACTTCACTTCAGCAAATGTAATTTGTAACTACTAACGACCTACAACTTGCAACCATCAGACAACATAAATACATATGTATGTATTTACATTAGACTTAAACGGGAAATCCCCTTTCTCTGTTTTAGCTTTGTACAAACATTTTCGTATTAACGACGCAAACTGAAACAAAAACGACGCAACTTCGAAGTCACAGAAATTTTAAAAAGACACAACTTCGAATTTGCACTAGATTCAAACGGGACGTTTTTTTTAGCTTTGTATAAACATTTTCGTATTAACGACGCAAATCGAAGCACTAACGACGCAACTTCGAAACATGCGACGCAAACTGAAACAAAAACAACGCAACTTCGAAATCAAAGAAATTTTAAAAAGACGCAACTGCGAAGCAGACGCAGAACGAGGCGACGCAAACCGGGTTATTAGTGTATAAATAATTATATTTGAAACTATAATATTATATAAATACCTAAGATTAAAACAAATCAAGAAAAATCTATCAAAATCTATATAAATCCATTATTATATTATATTCATATTTAAACATTTTACTTAATTCTTTGTAATACACATAATTGGGGGATTCGCAAAGTGTGCTATCGTTTCGTATTGTCATATGTCCTAAAATATTTCAATCTATAAAAAAATATTGTTATTGTTTTTCCTTTGTAAAATTTTATGACATTATGATAATACGACATGATAGCACACATTTGGGGTATTCACACGGTCGTCATAAAGTCATATATCATAAAATAATAACACGAAAGAATATGACTGCTGTGAGCAACCCTCATAAGTTAGTATGCTAATTCAAATTTGAGTCATCTGATAAATGAAAAATACAATTCTAAGAAATTACAAATATTTTTAATGAAAATGCCAAAAACAAGTCAAAAATCTGAAATAATAACCGGTTTGTGCGAAAAATACATATTGGATATTGTTATGGCTGATTCAAGTAAATAAGATAAAATTAAAATTACCTGAATCTTCTAAAAAATCCATTTTTATAAAAATTATAAAATATTTTTTGGCACAAAAGAAATTGTTTAAAAACATAAACATAAACAGCTGTTGTCGATGACTAAGCCGGCAATATTTTCTGACGGCGGTTATTTTAAATACGTTCGGTGGCTGCTAGTCAGCTAAAGCATATAAACAAAATTTTCTTCTTTTATTTTTTAAATGTCTCAATTTTTTTTATTTAACTTTATAAAAGTTAATAATTTTTATAAATAAATTAATAAAATGTAATTAATCTTGAAGTTATAGAACTATGCACAAATTTATAGCATGTTTACGTATATATTGCGAATATTCAATGGCGGTAACTTCTAAATATTACCACCGGCTCGACGAAGAGTTTTTCCCTTTCGATTTAGATTTACACCGTTTAGTTATGACAAAACAATAAACACATCATAAAAGGTCTAATTATTTTAGAACTTTTTTCTTTGAAGCACAACAACAATTTTTTAAAACTATCATAAAACTTTAGTATTTTATGACAATAAGACTTGATAGCACACCGTGTGAATACCCCAATTGTGAATCCCCCAAATGTCTTAATGATATTAATACATTTATAAGTTATTCAAAATTTCTAAACTAGGATAAGATCTTTGAAATTTTTATAATATTATCTTGACCACTTTCCAAAATACATACTTATAAATATAAGTATTTTATAAATTCTTTTTGATATTTTTTTTTAATCAACTTTCTTTCCTTCTTGGCGTAATAGTAATTTGTCTTAAATATTACATTACATTAGCTCTCGGATATATATATTTAAATATGTCTTAGATTACGTGATAATTTCATATTCATTTTGATTTATATGTGGAGTTAGCAAAGTAAAAACTTACATAAGAATTTCCAGAAAAAAAAAGAAGCTTTGCTTCAGCTAAACTTCATAATTTCCTTTAAGATTTACATTGTGGTTGTAAAAATTTGAAAAATAAGAAGAGAAAATTCCCTTTAGAACATGATCATGATAATTGAAATTAAGATTATGCTTTAGCATATTAAATATACAAACATTCAACTAAATATATTTGTAAGTAAAATATATTTAAATCTACATAGTATTGTTTATATAATAAAAAAGGAATTAATGTAAATATATATGAATTTGTGTATATGTGTGTGTGCTATATATACAATTATATTAACATTCAAACTTACAACTAAAACTAACTCCATCTCATAATAATAAAGTAAAGCATCTGGTTTTCATGTAACTGAAGTTTTTTTTTCTTTGTACTAAATATTTTTTCATGTTTAGCTTGTTTTTCTTTATTTGTTAGTGTATGTGAGAAAATGGAGGTTTTATATTATGTTTTTATTCTCATTGCCTTATTTGTTTTCATTTTCTGTGTATGCATTTCTGTTCATATTATTAAAGTTTTAAAAATGTAAGTACACTGAGAGAAAAATATGGTTTCTTGTTTATAAGTGTGGTAATCGAACGGCTTAAGTACCGATGCCGTTGAGTTTAAGACCTTTATTAATTGTTCAGAGTGAAGCGTATTCCTGCACACAGTATTAAGTTGGAAAATCTTATTAAAATGTATTCCTCAATTTCTAATATAACAGTATTATTATGTTTACAATTATAAAAAGATCGTTGTAACTTAAAATTGTTAAGAAAGTTGAATGAATCGATTTGAATTTTATACAAATTTATTTCAACAATTTGAAGAAAGAAACTGAATTTAATTTATAACTTTATATATTTCTCCTATATATTGGAGGTTTTAATACAAAATTTGTGTTCTCAACCAATTTAGTATAAATTATCTTTGACATTCGTAAAAAAGAAAAACAAAAAAAAAAAAAAAAAAAAAAAAAAATACAAGTTTTCAAAATTTTTAAAAAATATTAAATACTAGCTAATACCCCCCTTAAATGAAATACATAGTAATTAAAGGATTAAAAAAATATATTTATTTAGTAATTAAAATAAAACATTTTTCTTAAAAATTAGATAGATAGATAGATAGATAGATAGATAGATAGATAGATAGATAGATAGATAGATAGATAGATAGATAGATAGATAGATAGATAGATGTTTCCCGTGCAAAATTTGAAAATTCAAGCTCTAATAGTTTCCCAGATATACTAATTTTTGTATTTAATTTTTATGGGAGGGACCATACCCCCATAATCCGCTAATTTATTAGACAAATGTTTTCATGGATGTCAAAATTCTTTGTGCAAAATTTGAGCATTCCAACTCCAATAGTTTCCCAGATATACGAATTTTTGCATTTAATTCATATGGGAGGTACCATGACCCCTACTTCTAGTCCGCCCATATTTTTCTAAAATATTAATATTGATACCAAAGTGGCTCCGACAAAATTTTAGAACTCTAACTGTTATATTTTCTCAGATATGATAATTTAATATTTTCTTTTAATGGGAGGTGCCACGCCCACTATCGTTAGTGCACCAATTTTTGTCCAAAATATTCATATTGAAGCTAATGATAGTCGTACAAAATTTGTCATCTCTCTAACTTTTATAGTTTCCCAGATATAAAAATTTTGGTATTAACTTTATATGAGAGATGACACGCCCACTATTTCTTTTCTGCCCATTTTGGCACAACATGTTCACATTGACACTTAAGTTTATTGTACAAAAGTCTATAGCCGTTTAGGCGGCTATAGACATACATACAAACAAACACACATTAATTTTTATATATGTAGATTATACTTTTTCTGATAGTTATAAAGAGGTTTGTATATTTCCTATCTACGAGTAAATGCACTCACTAATCACAAGATATTAATACACGTATAAATCTATTTTCTAAATTTATTTTCTTACGTAATTTTTTGTCTAATATTTGCTTTTGCAAATACTATTAAGTATTTCCACTAATTATGGAAAATATCTACTTCCAAAGCTCAAATCAGCAAGAAAGGGTACAAGAAGATTCCTGCACCAGCAGTTTTTTAATATGTTTTCTTAAACTCATCAAGTTCCTATAGAAATCCAGTTAACATAGCAACAAAAATTAATCCAGATGCGGTCAATTTTCCATATGAAAATATGTTTTTTTAGTTTTCAAATATGTTAAAACCTGTAAATATGCTTTTTTTATGTAATTTTTTTTTAATAAAAAAAATAAAAAATTAAAAAAAAGTCAAAATTTTAAAAATTTAATTCACAATAGTACCTTCTTTAGACACAAATGGTTATCAGAACCAAATACATTCAGTTATTACAACCGACTTATATGATAGTTCTTGCAACCGACCAAATTTTATTGGTAACAAATTCGGTTGGACAACAAATCAGTTTTCTCGGTGTGTTATGAAATTCTGAATCGAATGAAAGAAATAGAAGTCAGAAAGGCAATGTCTGGTTAATGGTGCAGTTTTATTTTCAGCCCCTGTTTTATTTTATTTTTTTGTATACGAGGGCGGATCAATAAGTCCGTGATTTTTTGAATGAAACACAGTGTTTTTTGCAAAACAAAAATTTATTTTTCAACATAATCCAATACACTTAGTCCAACGTTTCTCCAGTTTTTGTATACCTTTCACAGTGGTTCCAAAACGCTTTTTTTGGAAACAATTCATTAACTAAAGAACCGTTAGAGGTATCTCAATAAAATTTCACATGGTCAGAGCTGAGGTATATTTCATTAACTTAAGAACCGTTAGAGGTATCTCAATAAAATTTCACATGGTCAGAGCTAAGGTATTTTCGAGTTGATTTGGAGGAGTACAGGCCCCTAGAGGGTCAGGGGGAAGTGGTTGGCCCTCCAAAACTGCCCATCTCGGGTATGTAATTTTTTCAAAAAAATCGCCAAATATTCATTTATGATATAACAGAAAAGAAGTTTTATATATAGATAGTCCTTGTAAATCTCTATAAAAAATACCCTTACTTACTTAGAATTTTTCTAAAATATTTGCCAGATTCCCTACAAAATTCTAAATAATATTGCTGCAAGAGTCATATAATTATATGAATCCGTTAAAAAGTTATATTAATCTAAAATTGAAACTTTAAAAAAATGTTAAATTTTTTGGCTTTTTTTCCAAAAAGGTGGCAATATTTATTCAGTGATAAAATTAGTTTTTTGTTCTGAGCTTTATCATTTTTTAAATGTTTTCAAAAAAATCGTAATGTTAAAGCGCGTAAAGTAAATCCGGAGGAGTTTGGGACAAAGGTCTGCCCACGAGCCCTATCCAAATTTTGTCAATTTTGGAAAATGTTTTTTTCTTTTTTTGTTATGTTCTCAAATCGCAAAGCTGGGATCGACTTAAAATTATTTTAATTTTTTAGCCCTATATGTAAGATATACACCCAAAAAGTATTTTCTGAAGGAGGCCCGACAGGGTGACCATTTCAATGAAAAAAGTCAATTTTTGAAGGAAGCTTTCCCCGAACTGGAATTTTGGGTATTTTAAAGTAAGAAAATGGGAATCTATTTATCTTCTTCTCTTAAGGACATTTTTTTTTATATTATACTAAAATTTTATAATGATAGCTTAATTAGTGTAGATTTTATTAAAGTTCAAATATTAATTTTTTTTTTTTTTAAATTACACTAAATACAAAAATTTTTCGTTTTATGATAAATTTAATGAAAAAAATTAGTTCGAATACTATATTATTTATATATTAATATTTTTCAAGTAGTAGCCTTTTCAATGATACCAAATACTTGCATAAATCCTTTACACAATACTAATTGAAACTCGACCCACTTTCAGCGAAATGTGCACATTTTCCTTAATTTCCATAGTAAATTTGTGCTGCAACGTGTTTTTTTAAATAATTTTGTGTAACTTTTGAACCGTTAAATATATTTCAATGAATTTCACATAGTTATTACTGAGGTAGTTTCCAACTATTTTGGAGGAGCACAAGTTTCTAGGTGGTCTTGGGGCAGGGGGCAGGCCCTCCGAAATGGGTCACCTCGGTTATTATATAAGAAATAATTAAAAGAGTTTAACACTTTCGAAGGTTCTCCTCCTGCCCACATACTAGCTAGAAACTTGTACTCCTCCAAAATATTTGAAAAATACCTCAGTAATAACTAAATCACGTACTTAAATTAACAGCTAACGACGCCTGAGAACCTTACGTTATGTGGGGCGGACTGCAGTCAGGTCTCTCGACAGAACTCTCTACAGGAAGCCAACTTAGGTTATGAATAAAGAACAGCGCATGAAAAAGGCCGTGCACTCTTTAATCTTATAACTTTTAACTTATACATAAAAAAAATTAATACCGTTAACTATGGAGTGAGATCGAAAAAATCTTAACACACATTTTGCCTCATAACTTTTTTCGGAATCAATATTAAATTTTTTTTTTTGATCTAGTTATCATGGAGAAATACTTCAGTTATTTATTTTTAATAACAACCTTATTTTCATCAAAATAAGTGACGAAAGAGATTTACGTCCTACAAGTTATTAAAAAATTTCAAAAAATCCAAATAGGTCTTACAAATAATTGGCCACAGAATTAAATGTCGTCCTTAAAACCGTTTCTAAAGTTATTAAACAGTATCAGGAGAATTTGACTATTGATGTGAAACCTAGTTCGGTAAGAAAAAAGGACCACATGATATTGGGAAGGCCAGAAAATTGAAGGCATATTGAAAGGAACTCCAAACACATCTATTAGAAAATCAGCTCAGTTTTCTCAGTGCTTCGACTATTTGGTGCGAAAATTTAAAGCTAATGGGAAAGTTGATAACATATAAAGTTCAAAAAATTCCAAACTGGAATTCTGCAAAAAAAAAATTACAAGCTAAAAATAGTACTCGGAATTTAAAACCAAATTTCATAACAAAATACTCCAGCTGTATAATTGACGAAGAAACGTAGGTGCTAGCAGAATCTTCGCAGCTTGTGTCTAAAACATTTTTATTGCTAATGCTTGAAGCAATGTTGGAGATAAGTTTAAGACCCAAACGCAGCAAAAATTTCTTACAAAATTCATGGTATGACAAGCTTTTTGCATTTGCGGCAAAACACGAAAGTCATTTGATACATTCGGATCTATAATTACCAAAATATGCATAAAGGAATATTTGCAAAAAAGACTTCTTCTTTTCTTAAGAAAGCACAACGTGTCCCATTTGGTATCATGTCACTAGGGTAAGAAAGCTCTGGAGTGGTTCCAAATCAATCATAGTTTTGGTACCAAGAGAGGTCAATTTTCAAAATTGTCCATAGCTTAGACCAGTGGAGAGATATTGAGCTCTTATGAAAAGTGAATTGAAGACCACAAAAAAGGTGTCCCAAAATACCGAAGATTTTAAAAGAAGATGTGTACACTGTTCCAAAAAAGTGACTGAAGCAACTATCAAATCTCCAAAGAAAGGGTTTTCAAAAATGGTCCACAATTTTATAATTAGTAGTTAGAACCACTATATATTTCTGTGATCTTTGCTAAATTATCAAATGATTAAAAAAATAATGAAAACTCTAAGATCAACCGTTTCCATGTTATTGAATATTATATATATTAAGATTTTTTCGATCTCACTCCTTAATTTATATTTTTTGTTATTCTCAGTAACTGTGCTACATTTTCTAATGTTAGTTAAAAAATTGTCTGCTTCAAAAACCCCTCGTATCGAACTAAAAAAGAAATTGATTTATAGGATGTAGGATCGTAGACAAAATAGTACGAATTTTAAGACAGAATATCTATGTGTATCTCTGGATAGAAGTGACACATTATTTATATTATACAAGAGAAGTTAAAAAAGCTGGAATGAAGACTTTCAAAATAAAAAAGTTGATAAAAGGGACATTAGAAAAAATGGGATGGTAAAAGAGAGCATAAAAATTATTGAAATTTTTTTCAAAAATACGAACGCTGCCTAATGGGTGATAAAAAATAAAATAGAGTTTGAAAAGAAGTAGACTAATTAAAAAAAAAAAAAAAAAAAGTAACCGAAAACACTATAAAATCCTTATGGAGGGTATTCCAGAAAATATTTAACAGGTATTTTATTAAAAAATTATATTAAATATTTTCTTTAAATTTAAAACTGAAATATAACAAAATCAAAATTTAAAAGAGACCCATGAGTTTAAATTTTATTGTTATTTAAGCTTAATTATACATATGTACTAAATTTTTCGTCCTTAGTACAGGAGAAAAGTTGGAAGAATATTCAAGAATATGCGGACTGTTAAATGCAATCTACCAAGTCGGAGTTCACACACAGCAATTTTTCTTGCCGCAATTCTGAATTCGTAGGCGGGAGAGGCAAAGAGAATGTAAAATTTTATTATTAACTTCTCATCTCTCTCTCCTATAAACTCAGAATTGCGGCATGAAAAATTGCTGTGTGTGAACCCCGACCAAGAAGTGTATAGGCAGATTTATGTGTTACACAAAATACGATATTCCAGTTATGATCTAGGAACTCACGCAAAAAAAATCGGGAGTTCTTGTATTTGGCTACGCTAAGTTACGATGCCCGAAAGTTACAATGATTGCTAGCCTCTAAAATTCGGGAGTTCATGTACTCGACTTCGCTAAGATACGATGTACTAGCAATGAACTATGGTTACTATAATTTAGGGAAAAATTCGGGGATTTCTGTATTCGGTTATGCTAAATACTATGCTCATTACTTACTAGTGTTACTATAAGTGTAGAAAAATTCGGAGGATCCTGTTACCAATGAAAGCAACATTGAACATAAGAAACTTTAGGGAACAGAGGGGTAATTTTCGTATTCGTAAACAAAAAACATATGTTTTTACAAAGTAAACAAGAAAAAATCTTTATTAAAAAATAAAAATTAAATAAAAGTTAAAATTTTATCCAATTTTCATTCTTATTGCTCACTTTCCGATTTAAACGTGAAATAAAACCGCAAAATTATTCAGAAAAATACAAGAATGCTTAAATAAGAGTGTTATTGATTAGAGCTTTATTTCTTTTGGAAACTATTCGGCGATAAAACCTCGGCGAAATCTGTATGCTTTAACATTAATGTTCCTTATAATTGTATTTTTTGTATATTTCTTGTTTATAATTTTAATAAAAAAAAAAGATTTCTTTTTCGATTATTCTATCAAAATAATAATCTTGTTTTCTGGAGAGCAATGATATCAATAGTACGTTTATTCCAAAATATATTACATTTGATTTTGTAAGAAATCTGATTAAAAAACATTATATTTAAATAAAAAGTATCTAAATTAATCTGAAACTCTTCATACTTATTAAAGTAGGTCTCTCACTTCACAGAAAAATGTATTTTTCCTTAATGTTTTATATAAATAAATATATGAGTCTATGTGTGTTTATATGAAAGTGAATTCTTTTCTATGTATGAATGTATGTATATGTTTGAGTTTATGTCACAGTTGTTGTATTTATATACTTTGTGCGTGCAACCGTATCTAATGGATTCATAATAGGATTTTGTAATTTTCATTCATTTTAGCTGTTGTTTTTCTTTTATTTAAACTTGGAATGTTCATGTTTTAACATTTTTGTTTTGACATGTTTTTTTCCTTTTTTTCTATTTTTTAATACACATTTTTTTCTAAATACTTTTTTTTTTTTGCAAAAAGACTTAATTAATCGTTCGTTAGAAACATGCGAAAAAAAAATCGAAAATGAAATGTTTAAAAGAAATTAAAAACCATTGACTGCATTTACTATGACACAGTGTAATTAAAGTCAGTATTTAAATAGAATTAAACATTAAATATTTTAACTTTTAACTTAATTTTTTCACTCGCTTTTTTTTTTTCGTTTTGCTTTGCATTTAACCAAACAACAACAGCGTCAGTGAAATGTTTTTGAAATGTTGTTGTACGAGCATTAAAACCAGTTGTAATGTCATCATGTATTTATGAAAATTACTTACTAAAACTTATTTGGTTGGTAACTATGAGTATTATATATGAGTATGTATTTGTATTTAAATAGAGATGTTTGAGTGTAAATTTAGTGACACTAAGAAAAATTTTACAGTTTTATGAAATTATTAAGAGAAGGTCAGCCTATTTTGTTTGAAATATTTTATAAATAATTTTAACAGATTCTCGACGCATAAGATACTTTCATAGAGATTTTTCTGGATAAGAAAAATTTATACCAATGGCTACAAGCAAGCTGCCAGAGCTCAGTTCAAACCGATATGGAAACCTATCATTTCTCTTGAGGGTAATTCTTTTGGTTTACTGCAGATTACTTAAGATATTGTCGCTATCTCTGACAGTATGAAGGACAGGATTGTGTCATCAAGATCGTAAGATCTGACCATACTTTTCTAGTGATCTATGTATGTAATAGTCAAAATTACCCATGTGGCCCCTTAAAGTAGTCAGATTCATTGAAAATCAGACATCTCGACTCCACGCTAACGCGGAGAACATTTGATTGATCTAACATTCCATAAAAACTCACCCACAGTTTCAAATACTTAGGTTCTCATGCCTGAACAAGGGAGCAAAACATAAAAGAACAAGCGTGAATTTTATATTCGGCTCGGCCGAATCTATATACCCACCATAAACTTTTTTAAATTTTACTTTACATGGGAGGTGGGCGGTAAAGTGGACGGACCACGTCCATTTTTTGTTTCCGAGTTTACATTGGTCCTTGAACTATTTGAACACAATTTCGTTGAAGTTTCAATTTATATGGGAGGTGGGTGGTAAAGTTGGCGGGCCACGCTCATTTTTGGTTTCCAAGTTTATAACGACCTTCAAACTATTTATACAAAATTTTGTTGTCGTACATGCTTTTGTTTAAGAGATATCAGCAGAAAAGTATGAAACGGACACCGTGTGTTTCTAGTTTTTAGCCCATATTATTTTTTTATTAACCGATTTTGCCCACCAAACAAACCTTTGTGCCAAATTTCATTCCCCTACGTTGCCCCGTTCGAGCCCTATCCTGCTTTCAACAGACGGATGGACATAGCTAGATCGACTCAGAATCTAACCAGGATCCAGAAAAAATATACTTTGTGGTGCCTTAAATGATTCCTTCGACATGAATGATAAAATCAATATACCTTCCATCTTTTTCATGGTGGGTATCAAAAAAAGAAAAACTAAATTGTATTCTTTGGAATCACTTTACTTATAAAGAAATATAATAGAGATCAACAACTTATATTGGAGGTTGAAACTGAAAGGGAAGTTGTGTAAGGAAATTGAGTTTATAACAGATATTTCTAGGTTAAAAAGGCAGATTATAAGCAGGGTAAGTTTTTCAAGCTTTTCGCTTGGAAAGTAAGCATTTGCATATTTCAAAAGAATTTCACAAAAAATTCTTATATTTTAAATATTTGCATAAATTTGCATATAATGGATACAAAAGTTAGTTTTCTTAACAAAAACACACTTTTTTTTTTGAATTTTTTGGAGTTCAATCAAATGATTTCTAAAATTTTTTTTGTGAATATTTTGAGTACATTGTAAAGAAAAAATTCAGAAGCGTCAAATATGATACTTAAAATTGAAATAGTTATATTTTTATAAACATCGAAATTTATTAGAGAATGAAAGTTAAAAAATGCATATTTGTGCATATTTTCTACACATTAATATATAAGAATGCATAAATTCGTTGGTTTTTATATACATATTCATGCTATTTTTGCATATTATACCATTTTTTCGTGCTTTTTCAAGCGCATATTTCAATTATTTTTGTGCATATAAAAACTTGCCCTGATTATAAGTTACATTAAAATACCTATCTTGTAGATCTACACATTTTGATTTTTCTTTTCCATCAGATATCCACAGACTATTTCGAAATTAAATTTACGAATTCTCTGGAAAATGGAAAAGGAATTTGGTTATCTCTTCTAATTTGTTTTTAGTCGATTACAACCTCTAAAGACTTTGATCAGTTTCGCAATAACGGGATAAAAGTAGTTGCTTTTCCTCCCGGTTAAAATTCACATTAAATAAATAAATAAATAAATAAATATATAAATAAATAAATAAATAAATAAATAAATAAATAAATAAATAAATAAATAAATAAATAAATAAATAAATAAATAAATAAATAAATAAATAAATAAATAAATAAATAAATAAATAAATAAATAAATAAATAAATAAATAAATAAATAAATAAATAAATAAATAAATAAATAAATAAATAAATAAATAAATAAATAAATAAATAAATAAATAAATAAATAAATAAATAAATAAATAAATAAATAAATAAATAAAATATATGTCATTACATCAGGTTTGTCGTTTTAGTCCGATTGGAAAAAAATTGTCAGGTTTGTTTTAATCTTCGAAGAGTTGGTAGTTTGTTTCAAACATTCTGATTTTGTTAGATGTTAGACATTTTTTTTTTTGTCAGAAAAGGTTATTAACAAAAAATTATTATTTGGAGTGCTTCATCACATTTTATGGAGTATAAACATTTAAATAAAAGTAGTTTTCCGCAAGTGTCAAATACTAATAGTGTTTTCTTTTCTGAAGAAAGATGTTACCTTGTTACTGTTTAACATTT
Source organism: Protophormia terraenovae (assembly GCA_951394005.1). Classification (NCBI taxonomy): domain Eukaryota; kingdom Metazoa; phylum Arthropoda; class Insecta; order Diptera; family Calliphoridae; genus Protophormia; species Protophormia terraenovae. The sequence continues at coordinate 43,346,424 of OX596074.1, read as the reverse complement.
TTTAAGAGTTACCTTCACCCTAATACCTTTTTTATGATTACAATAGAACAAAAAATCTGAGACCAGTTCTGTAATTGTGTTATTTTTAATTTAATCGAGAAAAATCGGATTTTGGTGAAATTTCAGATTTTTGATAAAACTTTAAATTATTGGGGAAATATTTGGTGAAATTTTAAATTCTTGGTGAAATTTTTAATTTTTAATGAAATTTTATATTTTTGGTGAAATATTTAATTTTTAGTGAAATTTAACATTTTCGGTGAAGTTTTGGATTTTTGGTGAAATTTCGAATTTTTGGTAAAGTTTTGGATTTTTGGTGAAATACTTGATTTGTGGGGAAATTTCGCATTTTCGGTGAAATTTTAAATTTTTGGTGAAATTTCGAATTTTTGGTGAAATTTTCGAATTTTGGTAGGATTTTGGATTTAGTGATGGAACATAAATTTCTTCTCGCTAAATATTTCAATGTGCTGTTAATAAAGTGCATCATGTTCACCGTCTACATATTTTTTAAAAGGCAACACTATTAGAAAAGAACATCCGACCCACTTAAAGTATTAAATTTTTTTTTTCAAAATAGGTAAACGCTATAAAATTATCTATTTTTTTATATCCACCATCAAAAAATATGGGATTTTTCATTCTGTATGTAACATGTCGAAATAATCATCTATGACCTCATAAAGAATATATTCTGGGTCCTCGTAAAAATCGAAGACGATCTCACGATGTGTGTTCGTCTGTGTGTCTGTCAAAAAAAGGAAAATGAGAAAAATTGGTTCATAAACACAAAATGTCATGGACCAAAATACTACAAAAACATGGCGTCCGTGGTAACTCCTGTTTTTAGTTTTCGGCCGATATCTTTTACAAATTACAAATTATGTACATCAACCAAATTTTGTGAAATTTTAAAAAGATACAGATGGTGGGTGTATAGATTCGGTTAATCAGAATATAACATTTTGATTTGTTACTTTTTATATTTTCGCAGTGGTAAAAAAATTTAGTTTTATGAAAACTATATATTCACATTTTGCAGGGACTTATTCGACCACAATCTTTAATTTTTATTATTGGATATTTTCTTTGCACTAATTTTCAAATATATTTTTTGTTAAAAAAGTTTTATTTTAAATGTTGGCATATTTTGATAGGAAAAATATGTTCTTTGTGGCAACGCTGCATAACATCTACATTTGACAAATTTGCAGGTAATTTGACACCTGCTACAGATGTTATATGTACTATTTACTGCTTTAATTCGCATAATTTCCTTTAATTCATAAAAATTGATTTTTGTCTCTAAAATCTTGTTACTTTCAAGCCACTGTGTCACGTCTTTTAACTATTGTTCTTATTATTATATTTTTTTTTACTAAAAGAAAAAAATAAAAGTTAATTTTGTTAATTTGTGAAATTTTACTCGTTGTCATATAAAAAAAAGAACAAAAATATATTTCTTGTTATTTTTTTTTTTTGTTTCCATGAGTCGTGCAGAAGAAAATCCAATTAAACTTTTGTAAACTCGACGGCAAGATGAGACAGTGTTGTAACAGTTCGTTTTTTTTTTTTTTGTTTTCGTCTTCTACTGTACTATTACTATTGTTAAACATAGATGATGATGATGTTATTGTTGTTGTTAGTGTTGGCTGGTATAGTAGTGGCAATAGTTTATATAGTTGTTGCTAGTACTGAGGCTGCTATTATTGCTGCTGCTTTATTTTCATTTAATGCTACTACTTTTAAGTTTATAGCTGCTGTTGTCGTTGATGAAAATGACCCAAATCTTGGCATAAGTTTTCCGTATTCAGTTTGTTTTTGTTATTATTGTTATTATTATTTTTTTTCTTTCTACTCTGTGCTCCACTATTTTTCTCTAGTTGGTGAAATAAAAAAAAAAGAATCCAAGAAATAATAAAAACACTAAAGAATCAGCCATGTTTTTTATTAAAAAAATAAAAGGAAATAAGAAGTTTTAGGTTTTTCCCCTTTAGTTACTGTTAAATATAAAAATATGTATAAAAATCTTGAAGTTGTAATACTTTTTTCTTCGTTCCTATTTTTTGGTTTGTTTGTTTGTTTTTGCATCAGATTTAGCGTGGCCATGTAATATGTGCCATGTTTTTTTTTTCTTTTAATCCATGTTGCACTTCCTTATGGTCAACAAACTGTTTACATAAACTTTTTCATGAATGTTGTTGCTCTGATATAAATTTGTATGAGAATTTTGTTTTTTTGTCACGTTTACTTTTGTTTCTGAATACTTTTTGGTTTGAAAATAAAATAAGAAATTATAAAATTAAATCTAAACTATTGCGGGAGAGGTGGGGGTGATAATGCTGATATTGAAAAATTATTATTTTATTCGTTTTAAGATTTTTTATATATATTTTAATATAAAAAACCTTAAAACGAATAAATTGTATGAATTAAAAAATGTAATTTTCATAAAAATTTTTAGGTCAGACATTTATACGTCTTCTGAATCGGTCCCTAAAATATTTGTCCAGAAATGTGTTGTTTTCCTAGTACACTAGATATTGATAATGAAAATATACTTAGTGTATTGTTAATACTATAAGACTATTTCATTATAGATTATGGCAAATAATATTTCTTTCAGTAAGAGAGAATGAAGCAGAAATTATGCACTTCTTGCTTAATAGTTTCACTACACCTAGAGAAAAATCAAGCACATACGTGTTGAAAACGATACCATTCAGTGCCAATATTGAATCTGTCCCATATGTGTTAACATTTAATTCCGCGTGTTAAGTCTTAACGTAAATCGATACCTAAATGACATCAAGTTGACACCACATTGGTTATGTTTTCTATTAAAGTTGTTAACGGTATCAAAAAACCGATACCATAAATTAAACTGTGACTAAAACCGTGATGGATTTTGAATCGAATTTGTTTCCCCAGTATAAAATTATTCTGCTGTAATATGGATGCATTTTTCTTCTTCAGACAACATTACAAAGATAGTGTCGAACTTAAAAGAGTCATTTGTTGAAGAAATAGGTAAGATGTTCTTAGATCAATTGTGCCAATATTATTCTAGTAATTGAGCACTTGTATAACGTGCTAAGTTACTTCAGCCGACGATAAAAGGCTGAAATAACTTAGTCACCTCCAGGGTGTACTTATGGATCCACAAACTTTCAGTGATAAGGCGACCCCCTTTCTGGGGGTTAAAATAATTATCAGCTTTATTGAATATTTATTTATTTATTTATTTATTTATTTATTTATTTATTTATTTATTTATTTATTTATTTATTTATTTATTTATTTATTTATTTATTTATTTATTTATTTATTTATTTATTTATTTATTTATTTATTTATTTATTTATTTATTTATTTATTTATTTATTTATTTATTTATTTATTTATTTATTTATTTATTTATTTATTTATTTATTTATTTATTTATTTATTTATTTATTTATTTATTTATTTATTTATTTATTTATTTATTTATTTATTTATTTATTTATTTCAAATACAAAAAAATTTAGTACGAGAGAATAACTACGATTATGCTGAATGGGATTGTATCGGCTTCAATTACGTCTTCTTCAACTAGGCTTATTACGGTTCTTCCTTCTTCATCAACTAGGCTTATTACGGTTTTTATCACGGCTTATATCAGGTTCAGTTAATCGGCTTATTATAAGATCAGTTCTGTTCTTTTATTATAATAGGTTCAGCTCAGTTATTCGGCTAATAACATGATCGGTTATGTTATTCGGCTTGTAACAGGATCGGTTCTTCGGCTTATAACAGGCTCGGTTCAGTAGTAGAATTAGAATCAGCGTACGTTCGGCTTCGACACACACTCGGCTGTCAAACTGATTCGCGTTTACGGCGGAATCGGTTTCTGGTTCATGTAACAGCTTCGGGGACCAAAGATCATATATTTTTCTACAATACTTACAATTGTTTTTTAAAGCTAATGTTTAGCTACTTCTCAAACTACCATGTTACCATGCACTTCTACGGGTTAATATTCTATTAAAACACGTGACACGAAGTCACTTGTGGGAACAGCTAACCGAAGTCAACTGTGAGAACGAGCAGCACAAGGCCACTCTTGAGAATGAGCAACCGAAGTCACTCGTGAGAACAGCCAACCGAAGTTTACTGTGATATTTATTTGACACCCAACCGAGGTCAAGTGTCCTAAAAAATACGACTTAATTTTACATTCGCAAGATATAGTCGGCAAACAAACCAAATTGATCTATTTGGATTCAAACGGAGGTTATGCTGCACAATCACTTTATAGAGATAGTTGTAGAGGTAATAGGTTCCTGTGCAATCACCACACTCAGACCACATACGTGTTGGAAACGATAAGATTCAGTGTCAATAGTGAAACTGCTCCTCATTTGTTCAAATCCCATACTTTGTGTTTAAATAATTAATTAAAATTGATACCAATTAGCATTAAGTTGATACCACTTCAGTATCGAATTATTAAATTATTTAAAAATTGTAAACGAACGATATCAAAAAGCTGATATCGTAAATTGTCAATATGACCACAACCGTCGTGGATTATAAATCGAATTTTTTCCTTTCGACAAGGTACTTCAGTCAGCGTTCAATACAGATGTGCCGTTAAAAGTGAAATCGTACTTAAACGAACTTAATTATATTACTTTCAATTATCATGAATCATATTTTATGTCCAAAGAAATATTAACACACATCTGTAATTCTATTATATCCCTAGTCGAATAATTCCTTTCGCACTCTACTATTATATCATTCCCAAAAAATGCCTCTGGTGTCCTGGTGCACATATCCTGTGAATATTTGCAACAATTTCAAAAAGGACTAATCCTACTGTACATGTGTAAAGTAATCTCAGAGATAACAAAGAGGTCTTTAGGGAATAATTCCGACCTGACTCCAGTGTCAATTTTCATGACTTAATACTAATGTGGTATTTTTCTTGAGCTTGCAGCCCAACTATTCTCAACTAGTAAACTAATCTTAAAAGATTTATAAAAGTTTTCGTTTAAAATTTCATGCTATCCTTCAGATTTGCACCATCTATCTTTGCATTATATAATCTGCATATATCTTTTTTGGATCCAAATTTTCATCTCTGTGTTTTTATAATCATGTCAAAGGCTTTATGCTAATCACAGTGAAGAAACTAGCTGATTTCATTAGGAAACATTTTATGGTCTGATTTTTATCTAAAAACTTTCTCAGTTGAGATGGCTCCGATATACTTTCAGAGGTCCACAGAGAGAGAAACAACCATTTTCTCCTTTTGATAAAAACTTTCCAAATTCTACCTTTAGGTGCCTTAGTTTAGGTCTACAGATATGCATAATAAAACTTCGCACTCAGATTTTTTCCACGACGTCAAATTTCTTCTAAAAAGAACTTCAAAGTTTAGATAAAAAAATAATAATAAAAATAAAACAATTAAGTATGTATTTTAATATTATATCATTTAATTAATATTCAAATACAAATAATAATTTGACAAGGTACGGAAAAATTCGGATTTCAAACTAAATTTTAAGTTCTTCTTCACTTTTATAAATATTATTCGTAAACTTAAAAAATAAAATTTACTTTTTGGATTAAATTTCTTTTTTTTTTTTTACTTTTTTGATTTGAGTTACGAAAAAAATCTAAAAATCTTTTTTTTTACTATGTGTATATGTGAGGAAGATCGCAACACATATTTCCTTCAACAAAAGTCAACACATTTTTTATACCGTTGTACACGACTTCAATTCGATTAATTTGTTTCGGGTTAATTCCCGAATAATATTTTTGTTTTCACATATAAAATTTTAGATTTTCAAATAACTTTAAAAGTAGCAAACAAAAAAATAAAATTCGTTCTGAAAATTAGGATTAAATTCGCTGATAAAAATTTTGTTCCGAACGAATAGAAAAAATGAGCGTTGTTCCTACTCTGTAATTTGATTAATTAATTATACAATTGTTTTTAATAGGTTGAATTTCAATTAATAAATTAATTGAATAAGTAATTGGTTTTTTTCATTTATCTTTATTTATTGAACCTTCACGATATTAAGTGAACTAACAATAAGTATTCAAATTTTAAAGATTAATTTGTCGAACGAAAAAGATTTATTTATTCAAAGGGTTTAGCTTCTGCGGAGGTCTTTTGTATTCCTTCTTTTTAAACGGTTTGTAGTCATCGCTTCTTATGATGTTACAAGGAAGTGATTTAGGGTGTACTTCAAGCTTCCTCAACTACGATTCTGCGTGTTTTCTTATTTCATTTTTGACTAGAGGAACATTATGGTCCTTGTGAATGTTTTAATTTTTTCACATACCAGGGTGCTAATATTTTCATTCGTAGTATTTTATTTTGGAGTCTTTGAATTTTTTCGATATTTGAAGCTGAGGTCGTGCCCCATAGTTGGATATCATAGCACCATAAAAGCTTTATAATTGAGTTATAGATCAAAAGTTTGCAATCTAGATTTAATTTGGAATTTCTAACAATTAGTAAGTTTATTTGGTGTGATTTCAACTTAATTTGGGTTAATTTTGTATCTATATGCGATTTCCAGTAAGACGTCCATCTAGATGCATACCAAGGAATTTTACTTCCGTTTGTTGGGGTATAATCTGATTATTTATAAATATTGGGGAGCAGGAATCTCTTCGCAATGTGAAGGAAATATGTATACATTTTTGTTCATTCACGTTTATTCTCCATTGCTTAAACCATTTTTCTAGACAGAGCATATGATCTTGCAAGAGTTTAGATGGGATCCAGTATACTTCCTTGAGGAACACCTGCTTCAATGGACTGCGGTGAGCTTATAAAATCTCCCTCTTTAAGAACAAACTTTCGATGAGTTAAATAGCTTTCTAACAGCTTATGCGTATTTGAGGATAAATATTGTTTAATTTTATATAATAATCCTTCATGCCATACTTTATCGAAGGCTTGAGAGACGTCAGTGAAGACAGTGGAACAATATTTCTTTTCTTCAAACGTCTTAGATAATAATATTTATAAGTCTGTGAGTTTGTTCTATGTTGCTATGTTTTAATATAGCTCTTTGTAGATATTGAAATAATATCAATAAATTCGTTGCATCAGATAACAAATATTCCGTACTACTGGATCTAAATATAGTCCACTAACTCTGCTTTGGTTCCATCAAACAGAAACAATAAGACTAATAAATGATTTTTATATCTTCTTCCATTATGTTACTCTTCTTGTAGTAATCTATATAATAGAGTTGTTATTTTCGGATCATCCAAAATAGTGAACATACATGTTCATAAAATTGTCGTAAAGGTGAAGCAGGTAATACACATATTCAAAATAAACGATTGCACTATTAAGCAAATATTTCTTGGTTATAAGATCATTAGGAAGCTATTTCAACAACTTAAAAATTGCAATGTCACACAGTGCGCGTTTCAAACAATGAAATGGAAATAATTATGGAACTTTGGAACGGCTGTTGCGATTTCTATGAAATTTCACATGATGATAGTAAAGGTGTAGGCGAGCTTATGTTTTGGACCATATAGACCTACAGTGGGCGAGTCCACAGGGTCCCAAAGTTGGACACCTTGGGTGTAAAATTTGTTAAAAACGATCCTGATTCCTTATATCTGAACCAACTAGAAAGATTTTTGTATAGGAGGATTCTGCTAATCATGATCTACAAAAAACATCATCATGCATATATTATCTCTTTTAGTTTAAGAGATATTAAGCTTCAAAGATTAAAATTTTTACTTTTTAGCCTTGTTGAAGCCTTGGTGAAGTTTTTTCGCTACAGCGGGTCCAACTTTCACCTGATTTTTCTTAAGTTTTTTTATTTCATTAACAACAAATAGAAAAATTGTGGTAAGAAAGGATTTTGAAAAAATATTTACGGAGTCAAAAGTTACAGGATCATCCATCATTAAAGTTTAACTTAAAAAAATAGTCGATTTTTCCCTTTTTTTTTTTTGCCAAAAAAGTGGTCACATTCTTTTTCTGTTATATACAAATTTTCTTAAGTAACATATAAAATATTTATATTTTTCTAAAAGATAACTAAACATAAAATACTTTAAAGGAAAAGAATCTTTTTGAAATTGATTTTTTCGAAAACCAGGTTTTCCCAAATTTTCCATATTTTTCCAACAAATTTCGAATTTTCACCTTAATTCCCAAATCGCATAGCTGGAATCAAAACAAAAAAAAAAGTTGTTCTTTTCATATAGTCGAAAGGGTTTTTAATTTTTTTGTAATAGATATGTTTGCTCCCCGATATCGGTTGAAAAGATATAGTAAAAAAAGTAAAAAATCCCATTTTTGGAAACACAGGTTGTAGCTTAATTTCATACTTTTCTGCTGATATCTCTTAAACAATAGCATATATGACAACAAAATTTTGTACAGATAGTTTGTGGGTTGATATAAACTTGGAAACTAAAAATGGGCGTGGACCGCCCACTTTACCGCCCATCTCCCATATAAAAAAAAATTTTAAAAAGTTGATGGTGGGTATATAGATTCGGCCGAGCCGAATATAATATTCTTGTTTGTTTCTCATTAAATTTAGATTTCAAGATATCTTTGATAAAATAAAAATAAATATTTAAAAGAAATATTTACTTTATTTCATAAGTTATATTTTCTGTTTATATCTCTAACCAAACAGTACCAGTGAAAAATCATACAACAAAATATAAAAAAATCCTAGCTATTTTTGGTTTTTGTATATTAAATTAATACATTTTGCATTATGATGCTGCAAAGAATAAAAAAATAAATAAAATACAATATGTACATATGTATGTGTGTATGTGTAGAACTCCTTGTAATATTTATAAAATATTAAAAAATGCATTAAACTTTTTAGTTATTTCTTACGCTTTTTCAACTCGATTCTTTTAATACACACACAGTTGAAGTTGTTATACCCTACACCACCAATAGGTGGTTGAGGTATTATGTGTTTGTGCTAATGTTTGTAACGCATAAAAAAACTCATCGAACCCCCCACCTTATATACCGTTCCACTCAGAATCACTTTCTGAGTCGAAATAACGATGTCCGTCCGTCTGGCTGTCTGTCTAACCATGTGAACCTTTTGAACAAAGTTCAGGTCGCAATTTTAAAGACATCTTGATAAAATTTGGCACGAATAGAACGAAGCCTATTGAAATTGGTTATGATTGGTTCATTATTTCACCTAGTCCCCACAAAAATATCCTCCCATAATAGGGATTTAGTGGTCATAAATGCCTTACATGTAGCAATATTTTAATGAAATTCATTGCAAAAAAGTTTTGTATAAATGTTAATTTTTGTTCATGAATATCGGTCCATAATTGACCATAGTTCCCATTTGAATCCCTCTTCCGGAAATTACGTTAACGTTTATAAATTCCATACGATAGTAAGTGTCAACTTAATATTCGATACAAATAAGTTTTATGTAAGTGTGTTGGTTTACAATTACCGAATTTTTATGCACAATGGTGTAGGTTATCATATAGTCGGTCTTGATCGACTATATCTTTCTTTCTCGTTTATTTTATAATTCGTTATAATGATACGAAATGTTTGTTGAGTTAACTTCGTACGTAATTTTTCTAGCCAGTCGTCCTCTACCCTCGGTAAATAAAGTTTTTAGTAGTATTTTGGGGAGAGTATAACTGTATGTGTTTGTTTGAGTAAAAAAAAAAAAAAATTGAAGAGAAAAAAGAATTACATTTGTATGTACATTTTATGGAATGACCTCAATATCTTTGTTTTTTTTTTTTTTTTTTTTTTGTGTTCTCTTGGTATATGCTCTGCACAATGAACACTTATCCTGTTCGTCAATTTGTTCGTTCTTTTATTTTGTTGTTGCAGTTATTTTTTTATTTTTTTGTGTTGTTAATATAACAAACACTTGCAAAGAAACGTACCAACAAACATTGTTTGTCATTTAAGAGAAATATGCCCATAGAATTTGTAAATAGCAAAAAAATAAAAAATAAATAAAATACAAAAAATAATAATGAAATAAGAAAACAAAAAAATATTCTTACAATATGGTCCATCGTTCGATATTAAAGTTTATTTTGCTCTCTTTTTAGTTTCATGTTTTTGTTGTTTGTTTGTTTCTGTTGTATTACTGCAACAATGAAGAAAAGTTAAGAAATTTGCCACTTTTTCTGCTTTTTTTTGGAGGAGGTTAAAGTTCTTTTGCTTGTATCAAGTATTGGTTAAGGATTGTTAATGGTTGTTAATTGGACTTAATGTTTTTTGCCGGTTATTTTTCACTTTTTTATTTTTGACTGCGATAGTTTCGTAAGTAATTTGTTAACATATTTATAATGGATTACTTTAGATTAAAAAAAAAAAAAAAGAATAGATATATAAGTAAATGAATATTGAATTGATTCTAGAGTAGTTAACGTTTTCTATATGATTGTTTATATATGTAAATTATAAGAAAACAACGAGTAATTCTATCACGTAGTGACATTTTTATAAGCATGACTAATATAACTCCCACTGTATAACTCCAGAACGGTTTGTTTAATTTACATAAATAAAACTCCAATATATGCTGATTTAAGTTATTTTAACAATATTTTTTTATTCGCTAAATATTTTCGGAGTCATTTGGAAATTAGTGTCGTAAAAATACATAAACTTTTTATAAAAAAAATGGAACAATTTTGCTTGTTAACTTCAAAAATATTGAGCATAAAAAAATATCTTGAAGTTAATTTTAGTCTGCATATTATGTATGTTCATTTATTTAAATCATACCAATGAAATTTTAGTTTTGAAAAGTGCGGCCTACATACTAGGGTGATCGACACGGTTTTCCAACCGGTTTTTAAACCGGTTTTTAAACCGGTTTTTAAACCGGTTTTTAAACCGGTTTTTAAACCGGTTTTTTCAGTCAATGTGCCTTCGGTTTTTTGAAAATGTTCATTTTTCGAATGTCGAATAGACCGGTTTTTTTAAACACAAAAAACCGGTTTTAAAAATTGCTTTTTATTTCACAAAACATGCACTAAATACTGATATTTGATATAAATTTATGAATATTTTTTTAAATATTCATAAAGTATTATTTCTAATGTTTTAAAAATATAGTTAAATTTAAATGTTTTAGTATTTTTTTTCATTCAATATTTTCTTAATTTTTAAGATTTTGTTTAAAAAAGTTTCACCGGCAGAATTGTTTCAATAAAATTGATTCTGACTTTTTACATATTAATCCATGGTTTCTGTTTATGCAAAGTAAAAGTTAATGACATTTTTTATGATTATTTTGTTATATTTTTTATACCCTACACCACCATAGGTAGCGGGGGTATTATGCGTTTGTACTGATGTTTGTAACACCCAAAAATATTGGTCTAAGACCCACCTTAATACAGGTCGCAATTTTTAACATAAATTAATTCAATTTGGCACACAGGTTTCTTATAGTCCAAGGACGAAGCGTGTTGAATTGGTTATGATCGGTTCATTATTTCACCTAACCCCTGTAAAAGGGGTTTAACGATAATAAATCTCTTAAATGTAGCAAGAATTTTTGCACATGTAAGTTCCATATAAGTTTTAATCTGTGTGCCGAATTTCGTGAAGATCGGTCCATAATTGACCATAGTATTGGTCTACAGTTCTAAAAAGACCCCTCCCCGAATGGTTTAGGTTATTTTGGGTTAATAATTATTTCCAAAAATTATTATGTTTAATAAATTTTAACTTAAACATTACCAGATTTATTGAGTTTTCTTTAAGAAATGTAGTCTTTTGATAGAAATATTAACTTCTGAAAAAAACCGGTTAACCGGTTTTTTATGAATTTTAAAAAGTGCAACCGGTTTTTTCAAAATACCAACTATTCGAACTGTTCGAAAACCGGTTTCTCCAAAAAGTCGAATAATCGATCACCCTACTACATACCCTTCAGTAGCGGAGCTATTGGGGCTCATTGTACCTCTGACTTAGATAATTTTTCATTGCTTGCCAAATTTTTGTTTCTTCCGAATATTAAGAAACAAATATTGCCAAGAAACACTTTCTCGTAATAATGAATATATTATGAGCAAGTGTTTTATTTGTTACAAAAGGTACTCCGAGATCTTTATGGATATTTGAATTTTTTACATACAGATGGGGCAGATGTAATTGTTCTTAAAATTTTATTTTGGCGCCTTTGAATTTTTTCAACATTAGAAGCTGAAGCGGTGCCTCATAATTGAATACTTTAGCACCATATTGGCTTTAGAATTGTGTTGTAAAGCAATAATTAACAGTTTAAACTCAGCTTAGAATTTCTTCCAATGAGTCAGTTAATCTCAAGAGTTTTCAACTTCATTTGAGTTAACTTTGCTTCAATGTGTGTTTTCCGTGTAAGGTGCCAATCCAGATGCATACCAAGGTATTTTAACTCCATTTGTTGGGGTATAACTTGATTATATATTCGAATTGTTGGGTATGATTCTCTGCTCAATGTGAAGGTTATGTGTATGCATTTCTGTTCGCTTACTTTTATCTTCTATTGCTTTAACCATGTTTCTGTATCATATACATGATCTTGCAGGAGTATAGATGCTTCTTAGGGGTTTTCATGAACGTCTAGAATAGCTGTGTCATCTTGAAAGGTTGATGTATGGGTTAGACTATTTGTTGGCATATCAGAGGTAAATTTTAAGTACAAAAAAGGACCCAATATGCTTCTCTGCGGTACGCCTGCTGAGTGAACTTAGGAAGTCTTCTTCTTTAAAGATAAACTTCCGTTGAGTTAAATAGCCTTCAAATAGTTTGTGTGTATTTGTGGCTAAATTTACTCTTATTTTATATAACAAGCCATCGTGCCATACCTTGCCGAAACGTCGATGAATAGAGCAGAATAAAATTTCTTTTCTTCAAAAGCTTTGGATATAACATTAACAAGTCTCTGTGTTTGTTCAATAGTGCTATGTTTTCTTCTAAAACCAAATTGATGATTCGAGATACAATCAGTTCGATTCATTATCAGGTTCAACTTGTTTATTAATAGCTTCTCGAACAGCTTTGATATATTTGATAACAGGCTGAAGGGTCTATATGATTCTACTTTAGTGTACTCTTTTCCTGGCTTACGTCAGACGCGGATCAAGCTCAAGCTTTTAGGGGAAGGAAAATATAATGGTTTTTTATCTATTTCCTGAAATTTTATGATTTAGTACAGATTCTTCATTAAGCGTTTTCATTTTGGCGAGGGAAATTTCCGTTTTTCCCTCCCCGTGAATCCGCGCATGGCTTAGGTATTATAATAATCAACGAAACCCTCAATTTTTTCTGGTGAATAGTATTCCAACGAAATATAGCTTTGAAAATAAAAAGTATTATTTTTAACGCTATCCGGAGTAGCTCCAAAAGCATGTTGTTACTGATTTTATAAATTTTTCGAATTTAAATCAACAATAACCTTCTTGATCTCTCGAATCACAAAACAAAGGGATTCAACTGCTCTATAATGGGTTACAACAGGTAAACACATTCTTTATATGACTAACGAATAGATCCACTTTTTCGCTGTCATTTTTTGCCCAGCCTCCATTTGTGTAACGTGGAGAGGGTCTGCTTAAAACTGGTCTTTTTTTGTAGCATAATAAGTAATTTGAACACGGAGTTGCATCTATGTTTTCCAAATATTTATTAAGTGATTCAGTTTTTCGATACTCTGGAAGCTTATTAAGGCGTTTTTGCCATTCTTTTAGTTTCGACTTTAGTTGAGGGGATCTATGGAGTTGCCACTCTCTTCAAACTCCTCGTTTTTCAGTCAAGAGCCGTTCGACATCAACAGAACAAGTTCTATTGTATCTGTTTTTTCGGGAGGTTAGGGTAGCATGTTCAGCAAACAACATTATTGAGAGAGATCGATTTTTTTGGTGAACTCAGCGTTATATTTTCTGTGCAGTGAGTGCTGATATATTTTCTATATTTCAACCAGTTAATTCTTGTGTTTGGTATTGTTGAGAAACCAGAGAGATATACAATTTCTCAGGGGTTCAATATAGTAACAAAATTGGATGAATGATCTGAATATAATTACGATGAAGATTCCTCTTGAATAAGTTCCAATGAAAAATTGTTTACAACTGCAAAATCTATGACATCCGGTATTTTATTTGGATCAGTAGGCCAATATGTAGGTTCTCCACTCGAAATTACATACAATCCCATTTTAGAAATTGTATCAAACAAAACACAACCTTTCGGGTTAGTCAGTTGTGATTCCCAGAATGTATGATTAGCCTTATAATAGACCAGTTCCCAGGAAACAGGGTCCTAGTGATTTGTAATAAGTATCATATTGATTTTCCGATAATGAAAATCTAGGGGCGTGGGTATATTAATGAAATCACTAAGTATCGATGAAAATCTTGAAGGCAAATTGTAGTAGCTGAAAATTGTTTTATAATCAGAGTCTGTAGAGTTTAATACGAGTTTTTATCAAAATAACCGAGCCTTCACATGCTCTTCCTCTGGGGTCTTTAGTATCATAAAAAGCTTATCCATTCATCTTAAATAAGCTTCTTGAAGTCAAATAAGTTTCTGGGATTAACGTGATAGTTTTTAAGAAAATATTCAAGTTCATTCTTGTGTTGGCGAATGCCGTTTGCGTTCCAAAAACATATTTTGAGGCAGTTCATGGCTTGTTTAGTAGAGCCTGCAATAAAAATGATTGCATCTTGAGCATTTCCTGCATCATATTGCTCATTGAGTTTATACAATTATTTACCGATTGTACGAGATTTATAAAATAAAAAAACATTTTACAGGTAGCCAAAATTTTTAAGTAATATTAAAATATTTGTTAATGTAATTTTAATATAACTTTATTAAAACATTCATTTTTAATGATCCCTAAAATTAAAGCTTAAATTTAACAAAGTTCTTTTGGAAACTCAGGAAAAATAAATAAAATTACAAAATCAATTTGAAATTTTTGTAAAACCTAAAAATCACTTGAGAAAAAGAAATACGAAAATAAAACGATTCTTAATTATTTATAACAAATCATTTAACAATTTTCCTCAGTGAAAATTGTTATAAAATATGTAATAATAATTACAATTAGTAAAACAAACGAGACGTATGAGTTATATTTATATTACGATCATAATTGTTAAATAATCATACGTCTTCGTTAGAACTACAAATTAACACATTGAAGTCAAATCACTAGAATTATATTCATGTCAAAAAAATAATCAACAACTAACATTAACGTGACAACTAAATAAGAATTAAAGCCAAAACAAAAAAACAATTGTATGGAAAAAGAAACGGGTCAATAAACTTTTCTTTATTTTTATTTTTTATTTTTTTGCAATGAAAGTGCTAGAAATTACCGTTTTATGGTGTAATTAAATTCATGCACATGCCAAATGGCAACTAATCTAAATTTATAACAACAACCAGCACGATTAAAAAAAAAAAAAAGAAATTTGAAATAAAACTACTATGACAAAACATCAACTAAGAAATAATATAAAAATACAAACACAGCTGTATATTAAAAATAAAAAAAGAGACAAACAGGTGCTTTTTTACAAACACACACTCACACACGCCTGTGCATACAAACACCCACACATACATACATACTTTTATATGTTTAGGCAACAAAAAAATTAAACGGAAATTATAGACAGACAGACAGACAGACCGACAGAGTCTATTACGTGTGCAGTCATAACTACGTGTATATGTATGTCTATGAATGAGCAATTGTGTGTGTGTGTTGGTATTTAATAAAAAATAAAAATAATAACAACAACAATATTATAAACCAAATCATGCATTAAAAGTGTAGGCAGTGAGACAGTAGCAACAACAATTTGTAATAAAAATTGCAGTACATTAAGCTATTTTACTATTTTATATTGGCACAGTGGTTTGGATTTGCTAAAAATAAGGAAATAAATTAAAAAAATAAAACTTTTTTTAAGTCAAACGATTCAATTTTGCAGTTTAAAAGTTTAATATTAATATTTATTGAATCCCACTGTACTTTTTTTGTGCAACTAATTTTATTTTGACATATTTAAAGTGTTATCTGCCTGTTAGAATGTTAGACAAGTTGTAGGAGTATTTACATCTACACACACATTGAATTATTTGTTAAAATATAATAAAATTATACGTGTGTGTGTGTGTGTGCATAACTGTGTATGTTTTTTTTTTTTCTTAACATTTTATTAAACGTGTTAGTGTGTATTTTAGTTGTTTATATTCATATGAGGCGGCGGCGGTAAATCTCATAAAATATCACGAGACAAATCCACTCACTATTCATTCACTTCAAAAGTCTATTACACATACATATATACAGATATATATGTATACTTATATGTGTAGTAGTATTACTCAGTACCCTGTTCTTTTTTTTTCACTTTGTTTTGTAAACAAATCGCTATTTTTGTATATAAATACATAAGCATGTGTGCGTATCTAAAGCTAATGTAATATGTTTTTGTTGCTTGTTTTTTTTTTTATTAAGTCAAAGTAAAATGTGTCTCAACAGTTTGTTGTATTTTATACTTAAATAGCAAATTTACAACAACAGAATTAACGACAGCAATAGCAGCAACAATAAGAACAAAATATAAATATAGAACACATTTTCAAAGGCCACATAAACTCTATAAAAATCGTTATAGACAAGCAACCAAACACACACACTCTCATTATCTTACAAACACACTCATACACACATACATACATATGTACACATTTTAGTTGTTGATTTGCATTAGCATTAACGGGGTTTTTCTTTTCTTCCGCTCCTTCTTCTTTCATTCTTTCATTTATTTATGCGCTTAAGTCGCCTAGATTGAGTTTAATTTTTCTGTTTTTTGCTTTTTCTTTTTGACTGTTGACTTTTTTAGCCGCTCACGTGGAAAATTCGTAATCATGACACGGGTCATTTTCATATCAGTCTGTTTTAATTTTTCCTTTTTCTCCCTTCTCTATTTTAAAGCATTAAAATAGAAAAAAAAAAATAGGCTAGAAAATAAAACAACAAATTAAATTCTATTGTTGGTGTGAAAACAGTTTAATTTAATTAAATAAATGTTTTAATGTTGTGTTTTTTTGTTTTGCAAAAAATTTTATTTTATTTGAGTTTAAATTGGCAAATTTTCTTAAATTTTAAATTATAGTAAATATGAAGCGGATTTAAATGTTTTTATACGTAAAATATAAGCTCCCTAAAATATGCTTTTGAAAATTTAAAGTTGCTAAAAATTTTCTAAAGTTTCCCAGCAGTTTTTCGGTGTCAATTTACCCGCTTTTGTACATTAAAGTTCATTTGTGACTACCCACCTAACTCATTCAAATGTGTACGTTTTTTTCTTTACCCTAACTTCGCATATTTTGTGAGCGATCGCACCTTTTATTGACTCTTTAGAAAGCGTGGATTTGGCGATTTATACTTTATTGACCCTTTGGTGAGCGTGGGGGTGGCGATTGTTTTTTTTATAGGTCACAAAAACATCAAAAATGTAAATAGTTCCTCCATTGGCAGTACAGGTTGGGTTACTTGACTAACGGCAATAAATACATAAAAGGATATTTGGCTCTGATGCATCTTTTTTAGACGTGTGTAGTGTCAAATATCAATTTATCGACTATCTGGTGCTTAACAGAGTCTTTAGTATTTTACTTTGTAAGAAAAAGTTAATAATATTTTTTTTATATTTTTATGTTATGCATATTACATTAATTAAATATGTTTTTTTTTTTTTAAACGTGGAATACATCCAAAAGAAATGGATTACCTCTCAATTATTTTATATAATAAAAAATCAAGTCTTGCTAATTAGAATTTTCAATTTATTAAAGAAATCAATTATTCTGCATTTGTGTTTTTTTAAATTGACTTTTTCGTACTAGTCACTATATCGCCACTTTTTGGTCCTGGGGTGTCAATAGACTTCCTCCTAGAACATCTCCATGTTAAAGTGGCTGGTCAGGTGGTTAGTAAAGTGACTAGTGGTGCCCTAATGTAGTCAGTCAAGTAACTGATTTCGGACAGTCACCATTGACTGCAGGGTTAACCAAAAATTATTTATATATTTTAACTGAAAATGCATTAAAGTTTTTGTCCAATTTAAAAAGAAAAAATATATTGTTATGTTTATAACAAAAATATAAAATAATAAAATAGTAAAGAAATATTTATTGTTTAAAATGTAATTTCTCGACTATTTTTTAATATCGACATTTTGAAAATTAAATGAATTTTTTATTATAAAACAACTCATCTGAAATTCGAATAATTACTACGATTTTCATATTACCTTGAGAGTTAAACCACTCTCGATATTTTTACGGAAGAAAGCTTGTTGTAAAGAAAGTATCAAGCAATTTTTACAGATTTCTGAAGCCTTTCGGTTTATAACCCATTTCTATGACCAATTTTTTTTTTCTCATACAAAAATATAATTAATTTCCTTCTATTTTTATGTTACACTATTAAACTATAAATAAGAAAAACCTTAATTCAAAACTCTCTCGCCTGAAGCTAGAAAGACAAAATTTGGAACGTAGGTAGGTCCAAATTATTCTTATTTGTAAATTGTTCATAATTTTTTTTTTTTTTTACATTTATTGGCATAAACATATGCGTATTTTAATATGATTAAAAGATTCCACTACAATTTAGAATTCATTGAAATATATTTTTTTATATCCATGGGGGGAAAAGTACCAAAAAGGGGGTAAAATCGGGAAGTTACATTTTATTCAAACTCAATAATGAATTTTCATTTACATTAAAACTAGAAACATGAAATTAAGTAAATGTAGTCCTATGTGGATAAGAATTCACAAGAATGGAATTTGTGGTACTTAAAGATATATGGTCCTGTGGGTAAGAATTCAAGAGGAGGGACTTTGTGGTACTTTGTTGTTCTTTTGATAGTACTTTTTGAATTTTTTATAATTATAAACCTAGAAACATTAAATTAAGGACATGTGGTGCTAAGTGAATGAGATCCATAATAGGGAACTTTGAGGTACTTTTTTATTCTTCCTATTGTACGTTTTGAGTTTTTTTTTTTAATTTTTAACCTAGAAACATGAAATTAAAAATTAATGAAAAAACTGAGTGAGAATTCACAGGGGTCACTTTGTGGTACTTTTTTGAATTTACTATTATATTTAACCTGAAAACATGAAATTAATGATTTGTGGTCTTAAGTGAATAAGAATCCATAAAAAGGGACTTTGTGGTACTTTTTTGTTCTTTAATCCTAGAAACATAAAATTGAAGATGTAAGGTCCTAAGTGAATCAGAATCCTTAAAAGGTATTTTGTGGTACTTTTTCCTTATTCTAATATACTTTTTCGTTATTCGAATATTAGAAACCTGAAATTAAAGAGATATTGTTATTTATGGATGAGAATTCTCAAGCTCGATTAGTCACATTTTTTTATTCTAATAATAATAGAAATAAAGCACTGTTCAGTTATAATCTGGACGCATAAAACTGTTAAAAACTTTTGATTGAAACAACAGAATTAAATGTTTTATATCAAAAATGAAAGATTGTTTATTATTGTTTAAAATTATAATTAAAAAAATTTTAAATTTCTTTATTTCGAATGAAATTTCTTGCATGTTTCTTTATGCTTCGCATTAAATTCTGCACAACTTTCCTTTGAACTAAAGCAGCATATTTATACCAAGCTGTTCTCATAGAATCCTCATTTTTAATAACCTTGGCACTCTTCTTCAATTTAGATTTAACAATAGACCAAAATTTTTCAATTGGGTGAAGTTGTGGACAATTTGGTGGGTTAAGCCACTTGGGTACAAAATCGATGTTATTATCTTGGTACCACTTTATCGTGGTATTGGAATAGTGATAAGATGCTAGGTCCGGCCAGAACTTAGTCGGCGACTTATGAAACCTAATGAAAGGCAACAGTCGTTTTTGTAAACATTCCTTTGTATAAATTTCTGACGTCATTGAAGAGGATGTGACAAAAGCCTTGCTCTTCAACCCGCAGCTGCAAATTTCTTGCCAAATCAGAAACTTTTTACCAAATTTATCCATTTTCGTGTACTTACATTTGTCGGCTACCTTTCAACGGTTGGATGAAACATAAAATTTTTGGCTTGGTATTTGCTTAAAATCGGCTTTTACGTATGTTTCGTCGTCCATTACGATGCAACCTCTAAATTTGGTTAATATATTACTGTATAATAATCTGGTGCGTTTTTTTGCTACTGATTCTTGCTTTTCTGTTCTGTTTGGGTATTTAATAGTTTGATATGCTTTTAATCTAGCATTTACACGAATTCTTCGTATAGTACTTCTGCTGGTTTTACATTTTTTAGCACAATCAGCGTCAGATAATCCAGGATTATTTTTGATTGACCTTAGTACTATAGTCTCCAATTTTTTGATTCTTATACCTGTCTTTTTTACATTTCTCTTTTTTCTTTCTATAGTCAAGGTTTTCTCATATCTTTTTAAAACACTTCACACCTTACTTTTTGCAATTTTAAGCGATTTTGCTAACTTAGAACGAGACCAAGTCGGATTTTCATTAAATTTGTGCAGAATTTTTTTACGAGTTTCAAGTTCCATCGCGTGTATTTTCTTTAAACCTCAACAGAATCGAATGAAATTTTTGACATATAACGGTACATCTGTGGTGAATAACATACTTCAAAAGTTTTCTACTTCTGCCACCAGAGGCGCAGCAATTCAAAGTAAAGTGCGTCCAGATTATAACTGAACAGTGCTTTACTTTGGTAGTTTTTTAACTTTTGAACATTGAAGATGTTAACTTTCTAAAACAAAAGCATAGAAATAAATTTAAAATATTATCTTTTTTTATCAGAAATATATCATACATGCCTTTTGTACTTTTCGAAAATCCTATTTTTTATTGTAGTGGCGACATAACACCACTACTTAAAATGTTCCCACGACAGTTAAGAATTTCAGTTTTAATTTTTGTATGGTTTTTATAAAAAATTGAAATACCTATATCATATATAAATAAATAATAACTAATAATTTGAATTATTATATATACATTTTTTTTTAATAGGTTGAATTTCAATTAATAGAAGAATTGAATATGTATTATTCGTAATAAAATTGGATTTTAGATTTTATATTTCACTTCTTTATGGGTGATTAAAATAACGAGAGTACACCTGGGGTACTTCGCTACGTCTAGTATTGAAATAAAAAAAGTATACAAATATATGCAGTTTTTTGGTGAATGTATGAGTAGTAACTTTTACCGCTTATAACTTCTTAAATACTGAACGGATTTTAGTAAAATTTATGTTCTGCACATCTATGAGAAAATATCTTTTTAATGGTATATTTTCTATAAAAGTCGCATGTTTAGTGTGAGCGTAAATGGGATTACAGGAAATGTGTTTGCCTATTAATTATATAGATATATAAAATTGCTCCAATTATATTATCGTTGTATTAATCAAATATTTCTTTTCGTAAACAAATTATTTTTGTGGTAATTATAATGTATTGTAACAAAAATTATTATTATTATTATTATTATTATTATTATTATTATTATTATTATAAGTTTAGAAGTTTCCAACGTCTTTTAATTTAGATTTAATTGCAACGTTTGCAACGTCTTTTAATTTAGATTTAATTGAAGTCCCTTAATTGTGATTTATCTTAATTGCTTTGGAGAGTTTTACTCCTATAATGATAAAGAAAGCTTTTTGATTACTTGCTCATGTTTTAGTAAAAAAATATAATAAATTCTAATAATTTTGTTGAGTTAAAATTTTATCACAGCAAATTTTTGAATAATACTTCTAATAGCTTAAACACAGTAGGCTTCGATACCCCATTGTATTGAAATATAAGCAACGACATAAAATTCAAAAAGAGACAAACAAAGATTCACCTTCATATAGATAGCATTTAACCTCATCTTGTAGTACTCCTGCATAGACCAGATAAAAACTTGGTAGCCTTTTTATTGAGGAAAAACAAAGTGAAATAAAAAACGAAATGAAGAAACCCGTAAAATTCGACTATGATTCCTATCTCCCGTGGGAAAAAATCAAAGAGTAATATTATAATAACGAAAAGTAGCACAAAGTACCTCTTTAATTTCATGATTTTATGTTCAATATTATAGAAAATTCTAAAAGTACCTTTAGAAGAACAAAAAAGTACCAAAAAGTCCCAACTCTTGAATTCTTACACACATAGGACCATATATTTTTAATTTCATGTTTTTGGGTTCAATATTGTAGAAAAGTCAAAAAGTACTTTTGAGAATGAAAGAGTACCACAAAGTTCTCTGTTATGAATTCTCATTTACTTAGTATTACATGTACTTAAGTTCATGTTTCTAGGTTCAATATAATAAAAATATGCAAAAAGAAAATTGAATAAAATGTAATTTCTCGATTTTATCTTCTTTTTGATACTTTTCAGATACTGTGTTAATAAAAACAAAAAAATATTTTGTGAAAAAAGTACCAAAATCAGGGACAAATTTTACGCCTTAAACGTTGAAATATCAAAAAAGTACCAAACTTGTATTTGCCAATTTTCGAAAAGATACTAATTTGATGCACATTTTATTTCTATGTTTATTGAATTAAAAGATAATAGGGTTGCAAAAAAGTACCAAATTACAGCTTTAACCCGTTTTCTCCCTAAAAAAAACGAATTTCAAAAAAGTTTCAGACACCTATCTAATAATTTTTCAAATGAATAACGATAACTATTTAACTTTTTTTATCTCTATTATTTTAGGAGATATTAGGTTACCGATTTTACCCCTTTGTTACGACGTAAACATTCGAATTTCCAAAAACCCCGTCTTAGTGGTAAGAGACAGCCCATATTTCATCTTTTTAGCTTTAAACGTTTGGGCTGTGCGATGATGTATCACCAAGTAAGTCAATCAGTCAACCACTCAGCCATTACCAGGGCAAGTTTTTCAAGCTTTTCGCTTGGAAACTAAGCATTTGCATATTTCAAAAGTATTTCACAAAAATTCTTATTTTTTAAATCTTTGCATAAACGCATGAAATGGATACAAAAATTAGTTTTCTTAACAAAAACACCATATTTTTGATTTTTTTGGATTTCAATCTAATGATTTCTAAAACTATTTTCAGTATAATGTAAAAATTGTAAAGAAAAAAATTGAGACTTTTCAGAAATATGACTTTTAAAATTAATATAATTATATTTATATAAAAATCGAAATCTATCAGAGATTTAAAGTAAAAAAAAATGCATATTTGTGCATGATTTTGATTTTGATTTTTTCGTGCTTTTTCAAGCGCATATTTTAATTTTTTCCGTGCATATTTAAACTTACCCTTAACATTACTCTTTTATATATATATATATAGAAAGATAGATTATAATAAACTATCCTTGGGTGGCTAATTAGCCCCTCTAATGACAACCCCATGTAACAGTGACAGATTGCTCTCATATAAAGTTCCGGAACTGGGGCCGGTCACAAGCCCTGAGAACCTGTCACGTGACTAGTTTTGAACCGGTTCTCTTTACTCTAGGGATAGTTCATTTGGCCTATAAACTTATTTAAATTGTCATAATTACGTGTCTAATTTTTTGGGAACTCGAATTCCCGGCATTTTGTCGAAGATAGTGTTCATTACAATTTCATTATTACTTCTGAACACCAATTGTAAATACATATGTATAAATTAAATTTGTTAAAAAAACATAAATTTCTATTCGAAAAATAAGGAGTGCGTTCGAAAAAATCTTAACATATATAATGTTCAATAACTTGGAAATGGTTGCTCTTAGAGTTTTCATTCTTTTTTTATTTAATTGATAATTTATTACAGATCACAGAAAAATATAACTTTTATAGTTTTAACCACTACTTATGAACTTGCGGAGCATTTTTGATAACCCTTCCGTTAGAGATTTGATAGTCTAAGCTATGGACAATTTTGAAAATTTACCTCTCATGGTACAAAAACTATGTTATTCTTTTGGTACCATGCCAGAGTGACATTTACCAAATGGGTCCAAAAATATGTGGACACGCTGTGCTCTCTTACGAAAGGAAGAAGTCTTTTTTTGCAAATATTCCTTTATGCATATTTTGGTATTAATAGATCCGAATGTATCAAATGACTTTCTTGTTTTGCTGCAACTGCAAAAAGCTTGTTATAATAGGAATTTCGTAAGATTTTTTCTGCTTTTGAGTCCTAAACTTATCTTTAACATTGATTCGGGCATTAATATAAAAGTTTTGACACAGAATACAATTATAAAACTTGAGTATTTTTGTTTGAAATTTGGTTTTAATTTCCGTGTCCTATTCTTGGCTTCTAAATGTTTGGCAGCATTCCTGTTTGGAACTTTTTGGACTTTATATGTTATCAACTCTGCATTAGCTTTAAATTTTCTCACCAAACTGTCGAAGCACTGAGATAACTGAGCTGCTTTTTTACCAGATGTGTTTGGAGTTTCTTTCAATATGCTTTCAATTTTCTGGCCTTCCCAATATCATGTGGTCCTTTTTTTCTTTCCGAATCAAGTTTCATATCAATGGTCAAATTCTCCTGATACTGTTAAATAATATTAGAAACAGTTGGACGCAGAAATTTAATTCTGTGGCTAATTATTTGTAGGACCTATTTGGATTTTTTTTGAATTTTTTTAATAATTTGTAGCACGTACATCTTTTTCGTCACTCATTTTGACGAAAATAACGACTTTGTTATTAAAATAATTATTGTTATTAAAAATAATAACTGAAGTATTTTTCCGTGATAACTAGATCAAAAAAAAAAAAAAAAAAAAAAAAAAATGTTCAATATTGATAACGAAAAAAGTTATGAGACAAAACGTGTGTTAAGATTTTTTCGATCGCACTCCTTATATATCTCCAAAATATATTTTCATTTAAATTTTTTTTTTTTTTTAATTCAAATTGTGGAATAAGTATCCAGCTAAACCTTTAACAGTGTTTAATGATTCAAGGGGTACTTCGGTACCTTTGAATGTTAAATAATATTAAAAAAGTACTATAGTATCAACTTTTCCATCCCTGCTTTTGATAAAAAAGTTGGTGTTCCCCTATTCTCCTACAAAGTAGATCATATGATCGTAGCATTTTTTAGGCCAATTTGACTTGATAACTTTGATATATAATTGTTAACTTTGATTATAATATTATTTTTTGGTGTTTAAAGATATTTTCGGGATTGTTTAGGATCCTGTATAAAATTGGAAATTTAAAATGTTTCACCCCTTATTCTTTTTTTATTATTGATAGTAGATTTATTATTGTTATTTTTATTTTATTTTTAACTAAACTTTTAAGCGAATAATATTTTGATATGAAATATTTTCTGAAATATTAAAATGTTCTTTGGCATCTGATAAATATTTTGAATATGTTTCTACTAAATAATTTATTAAATCAGAATCAATTTTGTTTTTTTTTTAATCATTAAATATATTCTTGTTTCCCATTTCTTTTACAGAGTTCGCAATTGGGCTTTAAAATTTGGTGTGGATCTATGGGAATTTGGAAGACAGTTTACAAAAATGAATGAAATTAAAAGTGTAAGTATTAATTTAAAATTATAACAACAAAAAAAATAAAAAAAACAGAAATCATTCTCAGTATAATGTAAATGAAAAGGGAAGACTTGATTAAAATAAACCTTGAATAACAAAGAAAGAGAAAGAAACCAAAATAAAATCGAAATATTTATTTTATAATACATAAAAGGGTTCTTTTTCGGCCTTCTTTAAAATACAACAAAACGACAATTAATTTTTGTGTATGAGTTTTTTTTTTGGTGTTTCATTTTGCTAACAACCCTCATGTAATACACACAACCATATATAAATAAATTCAACGTATGAGTATGTGTTATTAGTTTATTTGTGTATGTGTAGATATTTAAGCTGAACATAAACCTAATTAAAACTGAAATGGTACTTGTCGTCCTCGTCATTCACTAAAAAAAGAAGAATGAATTAGTTTGAATGAATGAATGAATGAATGAGTGAACGTATGGTTGGTTGGATAGATGGATGATGTTTAGTTAGATGGTTGTTAGTTTGGATTAGTAAATGAAATGAAATGTGGGAGGAGAAGTGGAGGAAGAAAAGAAGGATGTACTAACATTTCAAGATAAAATTATAAACGAATAAATGTTGTATGTTTGGTTTTTGTGGGAAATGCATGTTGAGTTCGTGTGTATAAGTTTTAATTGTATTGTGTTTAAAAAATAAAATACAAATAAAAAAAAAGCACATACATACACACATATGTATGTATGTGTAAATATAATTTCATTCACATAAATGTTCAAATAAACAAATATATACAAATTTTTATATTATTTAGAGACAGATAAACGCTTTAGAGTTGTCAACATGAACACATCCACATTAATACAATTACATACAATAATAATTGTATTTGTATATGATGATGGTGTTAGTGTATTAAAATAGTGACTGGATACATTGTAACAATTTTAGTTGATAAATAAATAAAATTTGCGATCAGAGATGTCTAAATTTCCATAACGGTGTGATGATTAATTGCAAAACTATTGTGTTAAATTTAAAGTAAATATTATTTAGAAATATGATTAATGTTCAGTCAAGTAATCTTTGTATTCTTTGCAGACAGATATAGAGAACCCAAAATAAAACTAATAGGAAAGAGCTAGAGCCTGGAAATTTTATAATCTTATCATTTTGAAATTTTGGTTCACTGAAGCATCTTTTTCATTTAAAGAAGCAATTAAATTTCCTCATAAACTGGAAGAGTTTTTTTTTCCCCACTTTAGTAGTTAAAATCACATCGCATTTAGTCCATAGTCTGGAAAGGCAAGTTTAAATTTACGTTACGTCTACTGAAATTATTTTGTCTGGACCTGGTGATTTCATTAATGTCAACAAAAAAATCCTCCCCCACAGACGAATAGTTGGACTTGATGTATTTTGATGTGCTAAACACGAATCTGCTTTCAGTTTTTTCCATCAGGTCTGGATTTTTTTTATGGGCGTGTTTAATATTTCGCCCATAGTAAGGCCATTACTCTAGTATATTTCCTCATAACTCAAGAACGGTGTATACGATTGATCAAAGTGATATACCAAAAGATGCGGACTAAAAATATCTTCAAATTCCCCAAACTTCATTTTTTTATATGCAAAATAGTTTTGGAGTTATTTTGAAATAAGTGTCCGAAAAAAATCATTTTCATGCAAAATTTTAGACTTTTTTGTTACTAAAATTTCGTTTAATAAATGAAAACATCTAAAATGTTACAGTTTATCATCTTTATCTTAAAACTGGCAATGCTGCGAAAACATAAGGCATGTATCTTCATAATTGATGCAGAATTCTAAATTTTATTCACAGTTAAGTAAAAATACCCATGTTACATACAATTCAGTAGAAATACAGTGGTGGCCAAAAAAATTTTTTTTTTTATTTTTTTTCTTGAAACAAAAATAGGTTGACTAGGTGGATACTGACGAGTTAAACAATAATCTGCATTCACTTTTTTTCTATCGGGTACTGATTTTTTTTTATGCGCATGACTAATATCATCACCTTATTCAGCGGTCACACTATAAAATTCGAGAATGGATTGTCGAACTTAGACTATAACTCAAGAACCCTTTACACGATTTTGATAAGTGATACATTAGAAGATGCATACGAAAATTGCCTTCAAATTATGTTCACAATATTTTTTATTCTCTGAAGAATTTCAGAGTTATGGAAAAAAATTTTCACCACTTAAAAAAAAAAAAAAAAAAAAATTTTAAATTTTCGGTACTAATTACCGAATAACTACGGAAATATTAACTGGACAAAAAATTTTATAAATTCAGCTCAAAGACAATTTAGGTCGCTATATATTAAAGTTCAATTTATCTTAATTGGACAAACTGTTCTCGAGTTATATAAGTGTGACTGCCTAAAGGCGTGATCATAGTAGTCATGCCCATAAAAGGAAAATCAAAGCGTGATAGAAAAAAAGTAAAAGCTGATTCATATTAAGCACGTTGATTCATATTAAGCATCTAATTTTTTTTATTTAAGACGAAAAAAAAAAAAAAAATTTTTTTTTTGTCCACTAGTGTATTTCCACTTAACTATAGGTATGTATGGGTATCCAAACTTAACTGTGAATCTTTAAAATATGTGGCTTTATTTACTCGCAGTTTTGCCAGCTTTGAGATAAACTTTAATATATTTGATGTTTTCACCTTACAAAAAAGTTTTAGTTAAAAAAAAAAATCTTGAATTTTGCATGAAAAAAAAATTTTCCAACACATTTTTCGAAATATTGAGCGGATAAAAATTTGATAGTAAAGCGACTTAAAGCCAATGTTATTCCACATATTTTGGTGTATTATTTATATAAATGCATACCGTTCTCGAGTTATAGAGAAATATACTAGAGTAATCGGCTTATTTAGGACGCAATATTAGACACGCCCATAAAAAAAAAAAAATCCCGACCTGATGGAAAAAAACTGAAAGCATATTCGAGTTTAGCATGCGGAATTCCATCTAGTCCACATATTTTTTTGAAGGAGCTCAAAAAAAAAAAATGTTTTTTGTTGAGCAGTGTAATTAAACTTAAAGGTAACCATATAGTGTCTATAGTGTAGACTTGAGGAGAAATGAAGAAAAACTAATGTTCAAGAGAAAATACAATGTTTTCTGACAATTCGTAGTCTTTTCGCCATACAGTTTTGGATGAATCCATTTACGGTGAAAGAATTTTACGCTTTTGATGATGTTACATAAGTTCCTGCGTTTTGTCGTTCTGACCTAATTTTTAAATTTATTCCATGAAGCTTTGAAATTTGCCAAATTATTTCTATGACCACACGCAGAGAAAAAACATTTCTCAATATGGTTGCCCCATCAATATTATTTTCATCGCAAAGATATATTTTCATCGCAAACATCGTTATTGTTGAATATATTTTATTTTAAAAATAATTTTGTTGTAGCAATTCTATATTTGTTCTCAATTCACAATTAAATTGTTGGCACATCATTTTAAGCAATATGTTTAAATTAGAACCACATTATTGTTGTTAAAATTCCTCATGCAAAAAAATTGAATGAATATATTATTGTGTTTGTAATTTTGAATTGACAACAAAATGTTTGTTTTGTATTGACAACAATATAAATTTTTAATTTAATCATATTATTGCTGTATACATGAATCAAATACATATACAACAAAAATATGGTTATAGACCAACAATATTTTTATTGTGATTCGACCATATTATGGTGCTTATCTAACCATAATATAATTTACAGATAACCATAAAATTCAACCATAATATGACAGTACTTAGGGTTGCTGTTCACTATTGCTATTTTTCTTTGCGTGCACCATCCCAAAAAATGGGGTAGTTTGAGTTTGTTTTTCCGTTTGTTATATATCGAAAAACTCCATAAGTCCTAGGGCATGCACGGATTTTTTCGTGCGCAGTCCTTATATATATATTCTAGGGTCTCGTAGTTTCAAATATTTCGTTTTAATAAAATTTGTTTGGTATTTAAAGTGGGAAAAATCGATTCATCAACAAAAAAGGTGATGAATCATATCTTTGACATAACGATTTATTTTTATTAATCTTTTATATAGTTTGTTAAAATACAAAAAATCAGTTGATCCGAAAAACAAGTTACATAATTAATATAGGGGAATTCTAAGCCTCCATACAAAGTTAATATAGAAAATCGCATATATAATAAACTATTATAGTGAAAGTGTAGAGAATTTGTTGAAATAATTTTTATTAAAAGTTCCATAATTAGGATTAGCATAGGACGGGTAGTACTGGTGGTAGTCAAAGCCTCCATACAAAGTAAATACTAATAATCGCATATCTAAAGAACTTTTACAGTGGGATTTTGTGAAAAAAAATCAATATAATTTTCACAATTAAGATGAACATAGGACGTGTAGGCTTAAGGGGTAGCTCTTGAATTCGTAGCTCTTTTACGAAGTAAATATTTAAAATCGCATATTTTATAAAATATTGCAGTGAAAGTATTGAGATTTTCTGAGAATAATTTTCTCATCAAGATTCACAAGAATTTTTTTAATAATTTAAATAACTGAGTGGTAAATTGGGTGATAGGTCTTCGGGGAATGGCAGGCTCCATTTATTGCTATATATATAGTCGATCTATGATACCCTTCATGTGTGAGTGCATAAAAATTCGGAGAGGAGTCTTATACCCTTCATGGAAGTGCATAAAAATTCGAGGAGAGTCTTATACAGGACCCGAGACCAATTGTGGATCGATTCTTGTTTAAGGGTAGTGTATATTTTTATTATTTTTGGTACAGCAGTTTCTATTTTTATTACTCGTATTTGTACCAAATAATAACTAGATATGATAACTTATATTATTCTATGGTAACTTCGACATCACACAGTTGAAGACTCCCCCGTGGCATGTCAGAAAAGATTTTCGCATAAACGATTAGAACATACAAAGGTATGTGGATTCTTTTTATCGCACCTTAGAGACGCCACACATTCTGCGGTTGCAAGCTACCGTATGAATGTCGTACTTGGAGACCGTCCACCGCCACAGACAATGAGAAGAACCTGCTGCGGAAAACTTCATACTTCACTCAGTCTAATGGATTTGTGGAAGTGGAGCAATTTCTTGGCTTTACCTTCAAGAACCTCCCGATTAGAAATCTGTAACTGTAGCTGTTACAACAACAACTTATATTATTTTGCCGACTGATCTCCAATAAATAAGTGATACTAACCACCTATGGTGGTTATAGAAAGTCATTCAATATAGTAAAAATTTCTTTAACTATAATTATAAGCGTTATATCTATTACGAAGTGGTTTCTGAAACTCATCTAATATAAAATCTTAGAGACACTCACCTTGAACGTTGTTTCTTCTCTCCAGATGAGTTTTGCATTAGCACATGCTACCACTGGTATGTGCACCATGAAACTGGATAGAGCCAGAAGGTTATGCTGCTGCTTTCTGATGCAGCCGCACAGTGGTTCAAAACGGTTTTTTAATAGTTCTGTAACTTGTGAACCGTTGGAGTTATCTCAATAAAATTTCGCGTGCCCAGAGGTGAATTGTTTTAGAGTTGATTTGGAGGAGTACTGATTCTTGGTGGGTCAGATGGAAAATACGCTAACATATGTAGGTTATCTGTTTTAGCTTAAGAAATTAAAATAAATTTGTGTCTCATTTTTTTTGGCCTCGTTTTCTTGTTTAGTTTTTTTTTTTTTTAACTTGGCGGGCTTAATATTGATCCTAAATTTTCTTTAAAATATTCAGCAGATTTCTTATAAAATTCTAAATAATATTGCTGCAAGAATCATATATGTATGCATGTATGTATGTATGTATGTATGTATGAGTCCGGTAAAAAGCTAATATATTAATATGAAGTTGGAATTTTATAAAAATTTCATAAATAAATAATTTTTTGTTTCGGTCTACATAATTTGTTTAATGTTTTCAAAAGAAATCTTAACGCAAATGCATGTAAAGAAAATCCGGAAGAGATTGGGGCAAAGGTCTCCCCACAAGCATTATCTAAACTTTGTAAATTTTTTAAATTATTTCTTAAATTTTCAAATCGCAAAGTTGTTGTTGTTATTCAGCTACAGCTTAAGTTCCCTTCTTTAAGAAATTAAGTTCCTAATGTCAGCTGATATCTAGGATTTTCCTTGTGGTTTCACTACACCCAGTCTTTCTTCTGCGACATGATTATATGTTGCTACGATATCATCCCATTAGTGGTGTTGAGTTGATGCTAACTTTTCTTCTTTGACATTTCAACTTGATCTTGATTTAGCCTGTGATAAGCTCGTCAGCTCCTTTTTTTTTTCTGATATCAAGAAATTCTGTTCAAGAAATCATTCATATTGTATTAAATTAGATTTAAAATGCGTTTTTATTAAGAAAAATTATTAAATTAAAATTTTCAATAGATATTAAAAAAATTGCATTAATTAAACTAAATTAACCGTAATATGATTTTGTATTAAAATAATAAATTAAAAATATTTCTGACAAATGCCCACATAGGGACTTTTTGGATCCCGTATTAGAAATTTTTGAAAAATAGTTATTTAAATACAGAATATTTTTTACTGAAAAAAAAAAAAAGATTTTCGAAAAAGTCCTTAATATTGATTTTATGAAACCCATACTGGGAGTTTCTAAATTCTTGTAGTTATAGAATTCAAGTAAATTTGTTTTAAAATATGTTCCTCTTAAAATAAATCGTTTTCCGAAAAATTCCCTTATAAGGACTTTTCAATCCACATGAACAAATTTCGGGATTTTTTTTTAGATTTGGTAAAAAATGCGACTTTCAAATAAATTGCCATTTAAGGACTTTTTAATTACTCATTGGGAATTACAAGAAAGGAATTACAAGGAATTACAATTACAATTATGTGTTATATATACATAATAAATTTAGAGACCTTTTAGGTCCGGTATTAAAAATTCTAGAATTTTATATAAATATTCATGATAACTTCATTTTGTTTATGATAATTTAAGTACAAAATATTTTTTATTAAAAAAAAAAAACGATTTTCGAAAAAGTCTTAAATAGGGATTTTATGAAACCCATAGTGGGAAATTCAAAATTAAAAAAAAAAAAAAATAAAAAAATTATTATTATTTTTTTTAATAAATTGTTGCCCTAACAATTCCCTTATAAGGACTTTTCCAATTCCCATAAAAAATATTCCGAAATTCCGATTTTATTTAGATTTTTGTTAGAAATTGATTTAATTTATATAAAATGAAGTTCCAAATAATATTTTTTTTTTTTTTCAGAAAAAAACTAAAAAAAAAAATTCCCTCATTAGGACTTTTTAAATTCCGCATTGAGAATTTCAAGATTTATATTAACAAATTGTGCTTAATTTAGTTTAAAACGATTTTTGTTTTTGCATAAAATTTGCCATTTAGAAAAATCCCATATAAGGACTTTTCAATCCATATGAACGAATTCCGGGATTTTTTTTTTTTTTAGATTTGGTAAAAAAGCGATGTTCAAATAAATTCCCATTTTAGGACTTTCTGATGGCACATTGGGAATTACAATGAGTTATATATAATAAATTTATACACTTTTTAGGTCCGGTATTAAAAATTCTATAATTTTATATAAATATTCATTATAACTTCATTTTGTTTATGATAATTTAAGTAAAAAATATTTTTTTATGTAAAAAAAAGTCGATTTTCGAAAAAGTCTTAAATAGCGATTTTATGAAGTAGGAACTTCAAAATTTTTTTAAATGTTGAGAAAAAAAAAAAAAAAAAAAAAATAATAATAATAATATTAAAAAAAAAAAAAATTCAAGTTCTTTTTTTAATAAATTTTTGTCCGAAAAATTCCCTTATAAGGACTTTTTCAATTCCCATAAAAAATATTCCGAATTTCCGTTTTTTTTTTTTTTGATTTTTGTTAAAAATTTATTTAAATAAAACAAAAAAAAAGTTCAAAATTATATTTTACCAGAAAAAATTTTTTTTTTTGATTTTTGTTAAAAATTTATTTAAATAAAACAAAAAAAAAAAGTTCAAAATTATATTTTACCAGAAAAAATTTTTTTTTTGATTTTTGTTAAAAATTTATTTAAATAAAACAAAAAAAAAAAAAAGTTCAAAATTATATTTTACCAGAAAAAATCTTTATACAAAAAATTCCCCAATTAGGACTTTTTAAATTCCGCATTAAGAATTTCAATATGTATATTAAAAAATTGTACTTAATTTAGTAAAAAACTAAATTAAATCTGTCATTTAGAAAAAATCTCGTATTGGGACTTTCAAATACCATTTCAAATACTTTGGAAGTTTCAAATAAATTTGAAAAAAAAAAAAAAAAAAAATAGTCTTATTTTTATACATTCAATTCAAGAAAAAATTATTAAGTAAGCAATTTATTTCCAATTAGAGACCTTTTTAAGTCCGAAAAAAGGAATGTTTATAGGAGCAATATGGTGAACAGTCGAGGAATATTGGTATCATTTTTTATTTTTTTTTTAATTTATTCATTTTATATTTTTGGTTGCTACAACTATAAACCTTTTTGTTTCTTATTATTTTTAAAAGATTATAGCTCAGAAGACTTAAGTTAATAAAATTACATTAAATAATTTTTGTACTAAATGAAGTCACAATTTGGAAATTTTAGCAATCCAGCTCACTGTGCAACAATTATAAAGAATCATTTTGTTCAACTTGGAGTTAAAAAAAAGAAAAAAATGTTATCTACCATCAACTACTAATATAAGGTTGTACACAACAGATTAAAATTTACATAAATATTACACTACGCATACTAACACATCAACATTGAAACACAGCCATACAAATGGTAGAGAAAAAACATCATTATTTAATTGTACACAGAAATGGTGTGTTAAAATTGATAAGCATTATTATTTTTTTTCTTTTTGTCTTTTATTCTTTTTTTTACTACTCTTTATGTTGTTACTGTTTTGACATATACAAACTCATAAATGAGTAAGTGATTGTGTGTACCTTATTAGAAATTCCTGTATGGAAACATAAAGGAAAAAATATCTATATATCACTCACATATTTACACACAGTTAAAGGGCGATACACAAAAGAATGAAGGTGGAAGGAAAAAAAGAAACAACACGCAACCACCAGTCATTGTTCTAAAGTTTTCTTAAAAGCATCCCACTGTGTTGTATGAACATATTATTTGTATTATTCTTGCTTTATTATTTGTTGTTTTTGTATATTTTAATGTACAAGTATATTTATGTACATCAACTTGTAGGACATCATTAAAGTTAAAATACTCGCATACATGTCCTTATAAACATACAAAGTGAAATGGAGAGAAGTAATAGGATAAGGTAAAGTTATGACAATAGCAGGTATGTGAAACAAAGTACTTTTAAAATTTAAATGGTACCAATATTAAAATTGGGTGAACAAAAATATACATTAATTTAGAATTAAATTGGTTTAGCAGATTTTACTATAAACAGTAATAAGCATTCAAATAGTTTTAAAGAATAACAGCTTAATATAAATATATTTATGTATTATTTATATTCAGTTTTAAATTAAATTTAAAAAGTATCAAGTTATTTATAAATATTGTCATCCCTAGGTCAAGGCAATGATAATTCTATGTTAAACTACAGTTTACTTGTGTAATTTTAATAACTAACTCTTCTGTTAATACTACTCGTTTCTAAAATGTTTAAAAAGAAATAGTATATTACGTTAGTTAGTTGGTTAGTTAGATAGTTAGTTAAGGATGTTTTTCTTTTATGGTTTGAGTACAATTATAGGGTATAGCTAATAAAAGTACGAGTAAATTCCAACACATATATGCAAACACTTATACAAACATATTACTTAAAGACCTTGTTATAATATGTATATGTTTAAACAGTAGTTGTCGTTTTTACACGCTTCCGTTTATGGTTTTTTATTCCTGGTTGTGTTTTCTGTCATTCATAGAGTATATGTATGTATATATTTCTTACAGACCCTCATGTCAACCATAACCACCAAACCAAACTCTCTATCACATTCATTGAATATAATACAAAGTAATGAATTAATCAGGTACTTTTTGGATTTTTCTACGAACTTGGTTAAGATTTTAAGTAGATTTTATATGAAATGCTTAAATATGTGTTTTTAAAATCAATTAAAATTTTCTTTATGACAATTAGCAGAAATAAGTTTTTGGAAACGTGGTTTTTATAACCATCATCCTAAGAGATGGGGGGTATATTAGGTTTGTCGTTTCATGTGTAACGTATCGTCTAAGACCCAATATATATATTGTGCATCCTCATAAGATTCTGAGTCAATCTTACAATATCCGACTGTCCATCTGTGTGTCTGTTAAAAAAAGTATAAGGCTTAGGATGCACCATCTAGGGGGACAAAATTTTGCTCAAATATTTACATAACCTCAAATATTTACATAACCTTATAAACAAAAAAGTTAAGGTCCAAATACTAGAAACTCAGGGTGCCCATTGTAATTCCAGTTCATATTTTTTTTGTCGATATCTCTTACACCCATGAAATTTTATACAAATACTTAAAATATCAATGTGAACTCGTGATCTAAAAGTAGGCATGATCCGCCCACCTCCAATAAAGGGTAAAATAGCGAATGGTGGGTATATACACGCAGAGAAAAAACATGGTTACAGCATGATCACTACAACTATTCAATGTTTGTATAGTTATTTTTCATTGATTTTAATATGAAAAAAAAAAAAAATAAAATGATAAATGATAAAACCATGATGAAATTGGAAGCAATATTATAAGAAGAATTGATTATTAAATCAAATCATTAAATGGTGAAATAATTATAAAATGAAATCATAATAATAATTACGTACAAATATACTAATTTTTAATAGTAATCATATATTTCAATCATAGTATGTTGCTATCAGTTTATGGTCACTAGAACCATATTTATACCCTACACCACCAAAGGTGGTTGAAGTATTATGTGTTTGTGCAAAAGTTGTAACGCAGAGAAAAAATCTTCGGACCCCCACCTTAAAGTATACCGTTCGACTCAGAATCGCTTTCTGAGTTAATTTAAGGATGTCCGTCCGTCCGTCTGGTCGGCTGGCTGGCTGTCCATGTAAAGCTTGTGCGCAAAGTACAGGTCGCAATTTTGAAGATAATTTGATGAAATTTGGTACATATGCTTTTTTCAACAAAAGGAAGCCTATTGAATTTGGTTATGATCGGCCTATTATTTCACCTAGCCCCCATACAAATGTCCTCCCGGAATAGAGTTTTAACACTTATAGATGCCTTAAAAATAGGAATATTTTAATGAAATTTAGTACAAATAAGTTTTATATCATCAAAAATCCGTCTGCCAAATTTCATGAAGATCGGTCCATAACTGACAATAGCTCCCATATAAACTCCTCTCCCATATATCACTAACGTGCATAAATCCCGTACAAACGTTAGTATTATGCTAATATTTAACACAAGTAAGTTGTATGTAAGTAAAAACAAAAATATGTGGATCGAAATGGTGTAGGGTATCATATAGTCGGGCTTGACCGACTATATCTTCTTCTCTCGTTTTTTTCTTTGCGATTAGCCGAATATACCATTCTCACTTATTTTTCTCTTATTTTATACATTATAGGATGGTTTTATATTGTATTTAGTTTATAAGCTAATGAAATAATTAAAAAAAAAAAAAAAATTAATTCAAAAATTTTAACACATTTTTTTTATTTAACCTTAAAGTTCTAGACTTTTGAAAAATTGAGTAAGAATTTCAAAAGAGAAAACACTGAGAAAATATCGTTTTTATTTATTATTATTAAACCATGCGGATTTTATTTTTATAGTCTTATGCTGATGTTTGTAATCTTTTGATTAAAAACAACTTTCAGAGTTGATTCAACGATAATAGTCCGTCTGTCTGTCTGTCTGTGCATTAGAGTGTCCCGTAGATAACAATAATTGTAGGAAGATCCCTCAAACGATGCGTTTTAATAAGCTGAGTACGGAAAAAATATTTAAATTTTTTTTAAATTGATCTTCAGTTTTCTATCAGTGATTTAAAGTCAGTGGTCCAGAATATTTTGTCCAAAAAAAAAAAAAACTTTTGAGTGTTGTCTAATGAATTTCTGTAATTAAAAAAATATTTAAACATTTTTCATTGAGTTTGAATAAAATATAATATTAGTGTGGGATCCCATATTAAAATACACATATGTTTATGTCAATAAATATAAAAAAAAATGTTTTATGAAAAAAGTACCAAAAATAGGTACGATTTTTAACCCTTAAACGTTAGAATTTCGAAAAAGTACGAAATTTGTATTTGTCGTTTTTTGATAAGTTATGAATACGATGTAAATTTTATCTGTTTGTTGATTGGTTTCAAAGATACATATGGTGCCAAAAAAGTTCCAAAATACAGTTTTACTCTAATGTTCATGTTTTCTTCCTAAAAGGGACGATTTTTAAAAAAAGTACCAGACACCTGTCCGATTATTTTTTAAATAAATAACAATAACTACCCAACTTTTTTTTTGTATCTTTATTAGTTTGGGTGATATAAGGTTACCGATTTTACCCTTTTCTTATTGGATCTATATGGAACCTACGTTCCAAATTTCGTGTCTCTAGCTTCAGCCGTTTGGGCTGTGGGATGATGAATCAGCCAGTTACGTTACTCTTTTAGATAGATAGATAGATAGATAGATAGATAGATAGATAGATAGATAGATAGATAGATAGATAGATAGATAGATAGATAGATAGATAGATAGATAGATAGATAGATAGATAGATAGATAGATAGATAGATAGATAGATAGAAAGATAGATAGATAGATAGATAGATAGATAGATAGATAGATAGATAGATAGATAGATAGATAGATAGATAGATAGATAGATAGATAGATAGATAGATAGATAGATAGATAGATAGATAGATAGATAGATAGATAGATAGATAGATAGATAGATAGATAGATAGATATTTTCTGTTCTTGATGAAACGTTATAAAATGGTAATGCAGTTCGACGACATAAAGCTTCTTCTTATATATAACCTTCCATTGTATAAAATTTACGTAAAAGTAATTTAACTTTATACATTCGAAAGTTAAATTTTTGATCTAAGCAGTTCATCCAATTTAGTAAATGCTGTTGCTAGGAACTATTTTCCTTTTCCAAACGGACTATATTAATGTTTTGAATATATCTAGCT
This sequence comes from Protophormia terraenovae, assembly GCA_951394005.1. Taxonomy (NCBI): domain Eukaryota; kingdom Metazoa; phylum Arthropoda; class Insecta; order Diptera; family Calliphoridae; genus Protophormia; species Protophormia terraenovae. Next base: position 43,307,552 of record OX596074.1, on the reverse strand, counting down.
CCGTTTATTTGGATATGAATATTTTATTAGAAATTATATTTCAAAAGTGTAGTAAGTTAAAAAATATTGTTATTAGCATCCCTTCTGTCATTAGGCAAACAAAAAACTTTGATATGTATTCAGAACTAAAGTAATGTTTATTTTTAGCAAAAAAAAAAAAAAGCTATTTAAAACATTGAAGGTGTTCCAAGTAGAAGAAAACTAAATAAATATAAACAAATATCATTTGTTATAATGATGTGTAAACATGAACATTAGAGTTTGCAGTTGAGCCATAATTTATTAATGGAAGCATGTCAAATGAAGCAATTTAATGAGCTGAATATAGACAAAATAAAGAATAAAAAAATGCGTTCGTGCTGATGTTTGTAACGCACAGAAAAAATTATCGGACTCCCACCTTAAAGTATACCGTTCGACTCAGAATCACTTTCTGAGTCGATTTAACGATGTCCGTCCGTCTGGCTGTCTGTCAGTCCATGAAAACTTTGTGAACAAAGTATAGGTCGCAATTTTAAAGATATCTTGATGAAATTTGGCACTAATAAATTTTCACAAGGACAAATTGGTTATGATCGGTCCATTATTTCTTCTAGCCCCTATAAAAATGTCCTCCCGGAGTAGGGATTTTCCGATCATAAACGCCTTAAATATATCAGTGTCAATCTTTGCCAAATTTGTGCCAAATTTCATCAAGATCGGTCCATAATTGACCATAGCTCCCATATAAAATCCTCTTCCGGAATTTACATTAAAGTGCAAAATTCCCATACGAATATTAGTATAAATTTTGACAATGTTGTTTCTACTTATATAAAACTTATTTGTGTCGAATATTAACTTTATACTAATATTCGACACAAATAAGTTTTATATAAGTAGAAACAACATTGTCAAAATTTATGAGAATCGGTCCATAATTTACCATAGCTCCCATATAAACCCACTTCCGGGAATAGCCCTAAATAAAAAATATACATAGATGTTAGTATCAATGCATTATTCTGTATTTGTATAATTTATTTTACATTTAGTAAGTGTTGGTCTACAATTGACCACAGGTCTATTTCTAAGCTCATACACATTGGTGTAGGATATCATATGGTCGGTCTTGACCGACTATAGTTTCTCTCTCGTTTTATTGTTGTATTTAGTTCATTATTTGAATATTGTTAGAATCTCTAAAAAAGTTTGTTTTTCGGGACACTCTAAGAAGTATTTATTAACAATACAACAAAACAAATTTGTTATTTAATGCATGATTAATATTAATTTGTATAAATGTTACTCATACGTTGCAGAAGTAACACTTTTGCTAACCAGTTTTTTGCAAATAAAATTATTTTTTAGCGATTGTTACTAATTAAAATTTTTTAAAAATATTTAAAAAAGTTGAAAATAAAGTTAAGTAAATAATTAACAAATTTTTCTTCAACTAAATGTATATTGTAATCTCATATTATTATAACGTTTGTCTTTGAATTTGTATTTTTGTAATGTTTATTGCCATTTATAAAATATTTTGCAAATAGAAACACACACATTCACATTATCAAATATGCATTTTTTAAAGGAAATTTTCGCGATGAAAAAGCATATAAAAGCCATTATTTTTAATATTACGACATGCATAAACATGAAATTTCACTATAATACACACAAAAAACAATGTTGTAGCAAAAAGAAACTAAATGTTGCATACATACGCACACATACAATGATATTTACTCACTTTTCATACTTTTTTTTGAAGTGACACACCTACTAGAGTAAATGAAAAGCAAATAAAAGTTCTTTAATGGGTAATGAAGACATTTCAGTACTCTTTGTCTTTTGGATAGATTTTAGTCATCGATATGTTTATGTCATTAAACAAGACTGATTTGTAAATATATAAATTTTGTCTTGAAATAAAATTCTCCCCAAGAGTTGCATTTTTCAAAGGCAACATTTTGACATTTAAAATATTTATTCATCAACTTTCGGCGTATTTTTTTAATAAAGTCTTTTATTGTAAAAATTTAAAATATGTAGAACCATCTGAACTTCAGATATTTATTTAAGTGTACTTTTCTTTAAGTATTTGTTAATTACATTTTATCCACATATTTTCAACTTTTATGGAATGTAACTTAAAATGTTACAGAATGTTTGTTCTGCAAAATAGTACATCAGGAGTGAGATTGAAAAAATCTTATCCTACACGTTTTGACTCTTAACATTTTTCGGGAGCAGTTATCTTTGTAAAATATGTCAATTATTATTTTTAATGACAACCATGTTGATTTGTTGTAAGTTTTGTAACGACGTATTTTCACTATGTGCTGGGGTAAAGCTTACGGCTTCCAGAGTTCGTTACAAATAATTTATTCCTAAGAGAGACAAAAAACGGAAGAGAAATATCTTTTAAAATAAACGTTATACACTTTATTTAATCTTTATCAGTTATTTTAATTTACACCACACCGATATAGTACACAATTTTACACTAGAGAAACAAGCCGGCGGCGCAAATTAAACTAATTCGGCGGCTAAATTTTCGGCTTGGATTTAATAAATATTACATTGTGCCGCTCAGGTGCTCCCCATCTACAAAAAACGTAAAGTAGTTGAAAAAGAAATGAGGATTTCATGATTTATTAATTATTAATTCACTTTTATACGTTCTATTATCGTTTATTCTAATAAATTTATCGTATGAAAGTAAAATTATAATAATAGATGGAGCCACTACATTAACTTCTTCGTATAAGATAGAAAGATATGTTTTTTGTTGAATTTGAATAAAAATTTAAAAATTACGGCGGCTGATTTTGGGCCGTTGTGAGCCGATTAAAAAGGCGGCGGCGCTCGACTTAGAAAATTACACGACGGTGGCTCAAAATCGGCTTGGAGCCGATCGGCTTGTTTCTCTGTTTTACACTACATCCGTTATCAATGCCAACCGTTCAACACTATGGGATCGCCAGCTGACACGATTTAGTCAGGTTGAATAAAATTCTATCCCAATTTAATTTTGCCACGACTACTTACACTTGTCCACGTTGAACCGAATAAGATTCTTAATCAGCGTAATTAACGCTTAACGTAGCCATCGACCGCCTTTATTTGCCCAGGCTGAATAAAATTCTGTACTGACCAGATAATGGTTCCCCACTCTGACTGTCTTTCTGCCAGACTAAATTAAATTGTATTCTGCCAAAACAACTCCAGAGTCTTAATTCCCCTACTTAGTCGAATAAGATTCTGAACTAAATAGATGGTGACTATCAGTTGCTTTCCTTAGACTTTATATATTTCCCTACAGAGCACAGTGGTCTCAAATCGAATTTTTTTGGAAATATTTCTGTAACTTGTGAACCGTTGGAGGTACATAAATAAAATTTCGCATGACCAGAAAAGAAATAATTGAAGCTAAATAAAATTTAAACAAGAAAAGGTATTCCAATGAAATTTGATTACAATATAGATAAACTTGTTCTAAAATCAAGGAATTAAAAAAACTCCCACTTTTTGTTCGAAAATACCCAATATCCCAGTCCGGGAAAAACTTGTTTCAATAATTGACGTTTTTCATTAAAATGCTCACCTTGCTGTTGTAAAAGGCGTGGCTCATTGATATTTTTTGTGCTTTTTACCAATATACGGGGTTATTTTGTTAATGTATTTTTTCTTGATCTCAGCTTTGACATTTTAAATTTATGAAAACAAATTAAAAAACTTTTTAAAAATTGACAAAGTTTGGATAGTGTTTGAAGGGAAACTGTTCCCCACAGAGCCTCCGATTTTATTTTACACGCATTTGTGTTAAGATTTCTTTCAAAAGCAAAAATTTTGCAGTCCAGAATAAAATAAATATTTTAGAAGTGAAAAAATATTACCACCTTTTTGGAAAATATTCCAAAAAATTTGAATTTTTTTAAAGTTTCAATAGATTAATATAACTTTTTATTGGATAGATTTATATGATTCTTGCAGGAATATTATTTAGAATTTTGCAAATTATTGATTATGATTATTTTCCAAAAAATTTAGGGTCCAAATTAAGGCCCCCAAATTAAAAAAAAAAAACGAGGCCAATAATGAAAAAAATATCTCTTAAACTAAAAGATATAACATATATTTTTTTATAGATATTTACAAGGACTACCCATATGACATTTTTGTTTTTTTTTTATATTTTTACATCCAAGTCATAAATGAATTTTTGGCGAATTTTTAAAAAAATTACATAACCAAATCAACACGAAAACACCTCAGCTCTGACCATACGAAATTTCATTTAGATATCTTTAACGGTTTACAAGTAACAGAATTATGCAGTACGGCAAGCTTATGTAATTGCGCCAAAAGAAACAAGTCATTTGTTGCAGTGGGCTCTATAAATTCTGAAATATACATACATCAAATAATGTTTACAAAAACGGTTTTTTCATTTAATAAGAGAGCACAATGTGTTCATATATTTCTGTCCCGATTTGGCATCATATCACTGCGGTAAGAAAGCTCTGGAGGGGTACCAAAACAATAACATAGTTTTTGTACCAAGAGAAGTCCAAATTGTTCGGAGCTAAGACCTGCGAAGAGTTATTGGGCTCTTGTGAAAAACATTTTCCATTGCACAAAAAAGGAATCCCAAAATATCGAAGTTTTTTAAAGGAGATGGGTACAGTTGCAAAGAAGTGACTGAAACAACTATCAAATCTCTAATGGAAAAGTTACCAAAAAAGGTCCACGAGTTCATAAGTAGTGGTTAAAACTACGTACGAAAAGTTAAAAATCAATTTTCGATCTTTTGATCAACCATTTTAATTACGACTTTTTTAGTCGATTAATCGAACCCCATAATAGATTTTTTAATCGATTATTATTCATAAAATGAGAAAAAAATTAAATTAGAATACATATGTTATAAAAGACCTTAATAAGTTTAAATATGCATATATGTCGATATGTTTAACAACTAACTAAACATTTTGTTGGTGCATTGAATACGATAATCGTTGAAAAAATATCAAAAAGTAATAAAGACAAGCGCGAATATTCGGCCCGGCCGAATCTATATACCCACCATCAACTTTTTCAACTATTTGAACACAATTTCGTTGATTTTCACCTTATATAGGAGGTGGGTTTCCGAGTTTATATCGATCCCCGAACTATACGTACAAAATTTCGTTGTCGTATATGCTTTTGTTGAAGAAATATCAGCAAAAAAGTATAAAACGGACATCCTGTGTATCTAGTTTTTAGCCCATAACTTGTTTGTTTATTAACCGATTTTGCCCATTTTCAATCCCAAACAAACCTTATATAAGACAAATATTTGTGGCAAATTTCGTTTCCCTACGTTGTCCCGTTCGAGCCTTATCCTGCTTTCAACAGACGGACAGACGGACGGACATAGCTAGATCGACTCATAATCAAACCAGGACCCAGAAAATATATACTTTGTGGGGTCTTAGATGATTCCTTCGACATGTTACACACGGAATGACAAAATCAATATACCCCCATCTTTTTGATGGTGGGTATAAAAATTGATAAATTTATTTTTAAGCTACTACCAAAGATCAGTCATTAAATGTCTAAAAGAACATGTCCAAAAATGGGTCAAAATTTGACTTCGGTTCAAATGTCTCTTAAAGTAAAAAAGATATACCACACATGTAAAAGTATTTTTTGTAGAGAATTATAAGGACTATCAACGTGCAACATTTTTTTTTTCAATCAAATCATAATTGAAATTTTGGCGATTTTTTAAAAAATGTTCACATACGAGGTGTCCAAATTTGGAGGTCCACCCCCCATTCCCCAGATCCTCTAAGAACCTGTGCTCCTCCAAATCAATTGGAATACAAATCAGGATTGTCCATGCAAAATTTAATTCAAATACATTCAGCAGTTCTAAAGTTACACTGTGCGCTAATGTATAGACTGATGGACGGACATTACCATTCTGCCCAAAAAATTTTTTAAACGGCTTTATTTTATTGACTAACAAATGAGAAAAAAATAATATGAACATTAAAATATTGATATCACCTTTTCCAGAACTAAGCGCCATTTACGACCCCTTATACCCCAATGTAAAACATTCAGACTTCTTACATTTATTACCTTTTTTCTCTTAAATTTCTCCTATATCCTCTCTGCCATATGTAGGGTGTACTATAATACAACTTATACCTTTTATTCTCCTTTAAGACACTAAAACAAATATAAAAAAATCAAGCAAGTGAACGCATTCACAATGAAAGTAACAAAAGAAAGAAACGGAAGACAGTTTTTCATTTAGAGAGAAATTTCTTTTAAAGCTATTTTGTTTTGTGTGTGTATGTGTAGTAGTTGATGTTATTGTTGTTGCCACTAGAAAAGATGCAGTTGCACATCTTCATTAAAATCTAATTAGCACATTGTATCTTTTTTCAACCTTTATTATACATTTCATTCTTTATTTTCATCTGCTTTAACTTTTTTTTTGTACAACTTTATTGTATACAGTTGGTTGCCGCCTGCATGTATGTGGTGTCTTGGTATGTTTTTTTTTTTTTTTTTAGAGAATAGAATGCACCATGGGTAAGGAGGCTACAAAGATAATCAATTAAAATATATAACAAAAAGTATATATGAAATTTTTGCTTTAAATATTGTTTTCTAAGTCGCAATAATGTTTATCTAAACTTTAAGTTTTAATTTCTTTTTAACCCATAGTGCACAACAATGTTATATAAAAATTCTTCTTTTTAAATTGTTTTTCCATTGCTGAGTATTCGTTTAAGTATTTGCATTAACAAAAAAACAGGTGGTATGTTGGAAAACTGTCGTAAAGATAAAAAAGAAAACAAAATAATAGTGTTGCAAAACATTTTCAATGGAATACGTTGCTATTATTTATTATTATTATTTTTTTTTCTTTTAGTTTTCAGTTAAGTTTTTTTTATATTTATAATTTTATATGTTCATACATATTTGCATTTACAACATAATAATCTCAACTTTTATTTAGATTTTTTTTCCAGTTTAATGCAGCAAAGTAACATCTATTCAATGATGATGTCATTTTCTGTTACACTTTTACTCGTACTTTTAGTTACAAGGATTCACTCATCCCCTAGTTAGTTAGTTGGCGGGTTCTCATAGTACATTGGCATAGTTTAGGCGTGTTAATAAAGTTTTGAGTAGACAATTTTTCTGTATGTATCTCATAAGAGTTTACTTGGTAAATTGTATAAAATAATATCCTTGAGGAATTTACAAAAGAAATTTAATAAAATTTTAAACTCATTTGGGATCCTCATAAAAAAATATATATATATTCCAATTACAACTTAAGACATTGGCTATAACTGTTCTTTAGATATGCTATAATTAAGATTTACTTCATATAAGAGCTATAATTCCTTCTAGATTTGCCCGTCCTATTTATATAACTGAATAAGGAAGTTATTCCCACCAGTAAGCATTAAGCCTATTGCTTTATCACGACCTTCGTTGTGCTAGAAATACTCTTATTTTTTGCTAGAATACTTTTGTCAACTTAACATTATAACGATTGTAATGGCATGAGCTGAGAAGGTAAAAATACTAACAGAAGTAATTCTCAGGATTTTTGAATGACTTACATTTTGAAATTGGACTCGATTAACAGTGATGCCTAAATTCATTTTTATCTTTTTATACCCACCATCAAAAAGATGGGGGGTATATTGATTTTGTCATTCTGTATGTAACATGTCAAAGGAATCATTTAAGACCCCACAAAGTATATATTTTCTGGGTCCTGGTTAGATTCTGAGTCGATCTAGCTATGTCCGTCCGTCTGTCCGTCTGTCCGCCTGTCCATCTGTTGAAAGCAGGATAGGGCTCGAACGAGACAACGTAGGGGGACGAAATTTGGCACAAACATTTGTCTTATATAAGGTTTGTTAGGGATTGAAAATGGGCAAAATCGGTTAATAAACAATTAAGTTATGGGCTAAAAACTAGAAACACAGGGTATCCATTTCAAACTTTTCTGCTGATATTTCTTCAACAAAAGCATGTATGACAACGAAATTTTGTATGTATAGTTCGGGGATCGATATAAACTAGGAAACAAAAAATGGGCGTGGTCCGCCCACTTTACCGCCCACCTCCTATATAAGGTCAAATTGTGTTCAAATAGTTCAAGGACCAATGTAAACTCGGGAACAAAAAATGGACGTGGTCCGCCCACTTTACCGCCCCCTCCGTTGTAACATAAAATTTGAAAAAGTTGATGGCGAATATAACATTCGCGATTGTTAGTTTTTAGTGTTAAATAGTGTGACTTTGCTGGTTATAATTTTTAGTTACAAGCAGTAAAGAAATTGTGAAATTCGCTGAGATAAATATCTACCAAACAGCAGAAGACATTATTGGCTCGTTGTCGTCATGAAGCAGTCGTCCGCATAAAATATAACGTCAATTCCTGGTGAAGGCGCTGTGGGTTTTAATAGGTAGAATTTAAACAAGACTGGCAATCCTGTCGCCTTGATGGATTCTCTGTTTAAAGCTACTGAGTTTTGAGCATTTGTCTCGAAACTCTACGATCGACTGACGGCCACTTAAAATAAATTACTAACAATTTAAGTTGTTTGGCATTGGTAACTGTAGGATGTCATGGAAGAAAGTGGGATCAATGACATTGTCGAAAGTCTTCCACGGATAAAGTGCCACGTGGATAGCTAATTTACAAAGCCTAGCTTGCCTGACAAAGTGGGAAAAGAGACATTTTCAATGGTATAACTCCATTTTTCTTTTGAGAATTATCAAGTCCAGTAGTTCCTTGGTGATTAACGGATCTTTTGGCAATGAAGTAGCTGATGAATTTGCTAGGAACGGCTCGGCTTTGAATGTAGCTGCAAGTGAAAGTGGTGTGAGACCACCGTTAGGCTTTTACTTCCTGTTGATTAGATTAGAAAGTGGATTCGGGAGAGAAGCAATCATGCATGGAATGGTAGAATGGACTGCAAAATATCAAGGGTGTTATGGCCTATACTTGATATGGCGGATACAAATCTACTATTAGACATGAAAAGGGGAAACCTGAAAACCATGATAGGTATTTTGACAGGTCATTGTCCAATAGAGAAAATGACAGGAAATTGGGAAATAGGTTCCTCCGGTCTTTGCAGAATATGCAAAGATAATGAGGAAATAGAAACAGTGGAGCATATTATATGTCACTGTTTATGTCTACAACTAAGTAGGCAGAAATGGCTAGGCAGTCGATTCGTCGACGAATTGGATAGTATATCATGGATCGATCTTGGTAACTGGGAATAGGCTGGCCAAGGGAGTGTCGTTGGCTTAGAGCGAACGAAATAGGGCTCCTTCTATCCTAAGTTTTTCAATATCTCTCTGTTCTTTTCTTGGCCTTATCAGGAACTTTCACGTTCTTATAACCGAAAGAAATATATGGAGATATATAAATACTTGGTTGCAAAAAATCGCAGGTTAAGTTTTTGTTTACCGATGGTTCGTAATATGACGGCAATACTGGCGCCCCACGTTGGGGTAAAATGTGTCAAAAGTGGCAATTAATTGAATTTGAAATTTAAATTTATGTGATAAAGTTGGGTACCTTATAAAAAAAGACAAAATTATGTATCAATATCTTTATGATAGGTTGTGTTGTTTTCTTATAAAGAGCTGTCAAAGTTAATTTCAGTTATCTTTTTGAACAAAATCAGACAAGTTATTTTCGAGATATGCTTCAATATATAGTGCAGCCTCCTTAATTTTACAAATCGCGATTTATCGCGAGTACTAGTGTCAATTAAAAAAAGTGGATTAGAGGCTTTGTACATATTAATACCGTGCACTATGGTTTCGCCGACCACTTTTCTTGGCCAAAACTAATTTTGGTAATATTTTCTTTTTGTATTTGAATTATCGTAGTTTTATAGCAAACACTTTAAAACGCCAGAAAATCGATTTTTTCTTACTTTTACTAATTTGTCGTCATAATACAATAGATCAAGTTGAGTTTCTTAAGCAAATTTAAAATATATATAAAAAAGGTGCATTTTTTTAACGGTTTTCATTAATTTATAATTATTGAGTACAACAATTTTTTAAATAAGTTTATTATGGAAAATAGATCTTAGGATAAGTACTTTTATAATTAAATACGAAATCAGTTAGAATTTTTTGGCGTCTTAGAAAAATACTGTTTATTTTATAAAACCCAAAATAAAATTGGATTCGTAAAAAATTTTACATTTCATTAGACCAGCAAGTTTTTGGTGAAAATTGGTAAAGAAAAACTCAACGGAAATAAATAAACATATATTTGGGCTATATTTTCCATATTGTCTTGTTTTGCGATTTTTTGCGATTTTCGAGAAAATCCATTTTTCTCTGAATAAGCTAGCATTGGAAATTCTTATCATTTACAAGGGTCTAACCGAAGAATAAAAATGCCAAGATAAAAAATAAACTAGCAGATATTGCTCAAATATAGTTGTTTATCAAAATTAATGCTGATAAAGCAAAATGCTCGCTTTTAGGTTGAGTTATAAGTGAAATATGTATGTATGTAAAATATGTAAAAGTGTAAAAATTAATTAAATTTTCGAAATACAAAATAAATACATTAAATTGCTTTGATTTTTATCCAAATCATATTTCAAACAAGACAATTTGTTTTTTTTTTTTGCATTTTTGTAATTTTGGCCAAGAAAAGTGGTCTTAGAAACCATAGTGCCGTGTATCCGAATTGACCGAGATACCCCGTGTCGCAGAAATTTTTTCTCATTTTGTAACTCTGTGTTTTCAGTGTATTTATTTTAAATAAAAAGTCTTTTAAAGTAAAAATTTTAAATGGAACCATCAACTTCAGATGTTTAAGTGTAGTTTTCTTCAAGTATTTGTAAATTATATTTTGTCCTAATATTTTTGTTATTTATTTTTTTTTAATTGTCCTGAAATTCACTAATTTCCAAATTTCATGGAATGCAACTTAAAATGTTACACGATGTTTGTTCTGAAAATATTCTGCAAAATAGTACATAAGGAGTGCGATTGAAAAAATCTTAACACGCGTTTTGCCTCATAACTTTTTTCGGAATCAATATTCATTTTTTTTTTTTTTTTTGATCCAGTTATCATGGAAAAATACGTCAGTTATTATTTTTAATAACAACCATGTTGATTTTTCGTGATTTTCATCAAAATGAGTAACGAAAAAGATGTATGTGCTAAAAATTATTTAAACAAATCCAAATAGCTCCTACAAATTAAATTTCTGCTGTCAAACTGTTTCTAATATTATTAAACAGTATCAGGAGAATTTGACCATTGATAGGAAACTTGGTTCGGAAAGAAAAAAAGGTTCACAAGATATTGGTAAGGCCAGAAAAGTGAAGGCATATTGAATGGAACTCCAAACACATCTGGTAGAAAATCAGCCCAGTTAGTTCAGTGCTTTGACTATTTGGTGTGAAAATTTAAAGCTAATGCACAGAGTTGACAAGATATAAAGTCCAAAAAGTTGAAAACATGAATGCTGCAAAAAATTTAGAAGCCAAGAATAGGGCACGGAAATTAAAACCAAATTTCATAAAAAAATACTCAAGTTGTATAATTGACGAAGAAACGTGTGTGATGGCAGAATTTTCGCAGCTTCTGTGTCAAAACTTTTTACTGTTAATGCTCGAGGCAAAGTAAAAGATAAGTTTTGGACCCAAAAGTAGAAAAAATTTCTTACAAAATTCCTGGTATAACAAGCTTTTTGCAGTTGCGGTAAAACAGGAAAGTCATTCGATACATTCGGATCTATAAATACCAAAATATACATCAAGGAATATTTGTAAAAGAGACTTCTTCCTGTCATAAGAGAGCACAACGTGTCCACAAATTTTTGGCCCTATTTGGTATCATGTCACTCTGGAGTGGTACCAAAACAATAAGTTTTTGTACCAAGAGACGTTAATTTTCCAAATGATCCATAGCTTAGACGAGTGGAGAGTTATTGAGCTCTTGTGAAAAGTAAATTGAAGGGCACAAAAAAGGTATCCCAAGGTATCGAAGATTTTAAAAGAATATGTGAATACTGTTCCAAAAAAGTAACTGAAGCAACTATTAATTCTCTAACGGAAGGGTCACCAAAAATTGTCCGCAAGTTCATAAGTAGTGGTTAGAACTATAAAAGTTATATTTTTCTGTGATCTGTAATAAATTATCATTTAAATAAAAAAAAGAATGAAAACTTTAAGATCAAGTTATTGAATATTATACATGTTAAGATTTTTTTCAAACGCTTTCCTTATTGTCCACTTTAGTATTATGAAAAAATAGTGCACATATATAGCCCGATTTGAGAAATTATTATTATTTTTTTTATTTTATTTTTTTTCGAAAAAACTCCAGTAGATTTCATACAAAAACAGTTTAAGTGCAGACATTTTTTTTTTGCTTTATCAAACATTAAACAGTGTGACAGTATCGAAATAAATCTGTAACGATAAATAAATAATAAATAAATCTGTAATGAATAATAAATCTGTAAATCCTTTAGAAAACATGCTTGCATGTACTATTTCTCTTATACACTCTTCAAAGTTTCAACAATCTCAAATTGCAAGATGTTGCTCAAGTCTTTTCCATACATCTCCCAAAAATTTTAAACGATTTTATCATATAGTATTTGCAGTTTGTTAAAGAACAAAATTGTCTATTGAAGAAAGAAGAGGTTGAGAAGTTTGCAAAAATTAATAAACAGACGGACGGAAGGACAGATATTAAAATTCTTTAAAAAAAGCATTAAAATTCCAAAAGTATATTACTTTTTTTACTTCTTGACTAGTATAAAAACTAAATCTGAATATTAAAGTATTGGTATGACCTTTCACTGAATTAAGTGTTATTTTCAACCCATTTAACCCAAATGTATAGACGGAAGGACATTACCATTCCGCCAAAAAATATTTTAGAATTCTAAAAATACATTTTTTATTAACTAATAAATAGAAAAATAGTACATGATTATCTAAATTCGGATATCACTTTTTCTAAATTAAGCGCCATTTACGGCCCATTTAATCCAAATGTATAGACGGACAAACATAACCATTCAGCCAAAAAACATCTTATTGTTCTAAAAAACATTTTTACTTACTAATTAATAGGAAAATTAAATGTGATTAACAAAGTGTTTATATCACCTTTCTCTGAATTATGCATAATTTTCGACCCATTTAACTCTAATGTATAGATGGACGGACGGACATTACCATTCTGTAAAAAAAAAACCTTAAAATTCTAAAGCTGAATTTTTATTACCTAATAATCAATGAAAAATTGAAACGTGATCATTAAAATATTGATATTACCTTTCCCTGAATTAATCGCCATTTCCGACCCATTTTACCGCAATGTGTGTTCGGTACCAATTTCCAGAAGGCTTCTTTATGGGTAAATACCCTTTTACTTTTTAAATTTTTATTAAAATTTATTTTTCTGTTCTCAAAATACTTTTTTGCAAAATTTGTTTCTTGTTTATCAACAAGTTAATAGAGAAAACACAAAGAATTATAATCGAAAAGCAATTGGAAAGCTTCATATTTCATATTAAACAATATTTAAAAAAAACTTCCCTTATATATGCCAGGACTTATTCCCCAAAAACGAAATAAAGTCGAGGTAAAGAATCTAAAACTCAAAGTTCAAAAGATAAAGGTGAGTAAGCTTAGTTTTTCTGTATCTTGCCAAGTACTTTTTGAAATATTTAAATACTCGAGGTAGTCAATTTTGCCACCCTGTAGCTTATATCGTCGTGACTACAAGATGATTTTTCTGAAAGCACCGAGCATTAGTTTAGGAGTTACAGATTTAATACCATAAATTTTGCTTTTGGCCCCACTGTAGGGAGGTGCGTAATAATTTTGATCAAATTTATTCGATGATTTCATATGGAAACAGATACATATGTACCCAGCAAAAACTTGGTAATGACATGTAGTTACGGATGTAGTTACTTTGTAATGACAACAACATACTGTCTGCAATACATAGAAGTTGTTTAGTAACTAATTATTTATAACCCGAGTGTAAATAATTATTTATGATCAGATTTTTGAAAATATAAATTTTTATTGGTTTTTCTAATGCAGTTACCAATTCATATATTTAAAGAAGGGATACATAAATGAAAGTCAAAATTTGCGTATGAATCAATTTGTAATCTAAAATAGTTTATTTTTATTATATTTATTTTAATTACATTATTGGTTGTTGTTAAGTTTTTTAAATTAAAATTTAAAAAATCTTTTTACAACTACAAAAAAATATTTTATATCCTGACATTTCATTACTTATTTATAACCTAAAATATAACTAGTTCCTATTGTTATTACTTATCATTACTTCAGTAATGTTTTAAAATCAATGCGCTGTTTAACAGCTTGGAAGTAATTAGTTATTGTAATGACATCTAAGTAATGTATAGGGTAAGTAGTTGCCTCCGATGTCATCACCATGTTAAAATAATGAGTTATTCAGCTAATTTGTAAGTAGTGGAGAGCCATTATATTGGCTTCTTAACTCATTACATGGCCAAAGTTTTTGCTGGGTATATTTGAAATTCCCTACATGCATTGCAAAACTAAAATTATCCCAATTTGCTACTTGGGGTCGTGCTGTTTAAAAACTCATCAATTTAATCTAAAAATCGAAAACTTGGAGATCTATATTTAATAACATTATACTTCCCGGCATAGAATCACCAACCCCGTTTTCATCGAATTTGCCTAAGAAATATTACTGACAGATTTTTCATTTGTTGTTCAAATTCATACCACACCAAATTGTTACATCTGGTTTATAATTCAAAAGTAATTTAATCATTTTTTTACACTTTGAATACATTTTTAATAAATAATCCATTTGGGAACTTAAAAAAAATAAAGCAATAAAATTTAATAACATATATTAACATTATAAAAATACTACATTCCATTAAATCACATACGCATATACTTAGTCATTCATACAAAGTAGAACACTTACTAGGTTAATCCTTGAAATCTATTCCTTGAAAATGCAAAAAAAAAAAAAATAAAACGAAGAGAATGCATGTTATTGATGATTCTTTTTTATTGTAAAACGCGTATTATCACTTCATATGCTAGTGCTGTTATTATTTGTTGTTGTTCTTGTTGCTGTTGTTGTTGTTTTCTTTTTTTTGGTTTGGTTTATAGATTTGCATCCCTAGAGCATAATTCTGGAATGCTGTTGGGTAAACAACAACTGCAACAACAACAATAATAACAACTGCTGCAACTAAACATTATAAGTACTCGCTTGCATGTTCATATAAAATTTACACTCATGGATAAATATGCCGGAGGGGACAATACTTGTATTCGGTTGTGTGATGTCAGTGTGTGGCTTGGTTGGTTTTTGGTATTGCAAAAAAAAAAAAAAAAACATAGAGGAAGAAGTAAAAAAAAAGACAACAAAAACTACAAAATATACATAAATTTAGTGTAGTGATGCTGCTGTTGTTGTTGTTGTTATTTTGCAAGTGCGTGTCAACGTTATTACGCGTGTCCTTGCTCTACTTTATGAGAAACTGTTTTAAAATTTCAACACACTCACATTTATACAGTATGCTTTTACATACACAAATGCTTGCATGTTGCATATGTTTATTTATGAATGTGTGAGTGTGTGTGTGCAGTAGTTGCTATTGTTGAAGTCCCGAAGGTTTTTTGTTTTATTTATCTTCTCTAACCTCCTTCAGCGACTCCTTGTTTTTATTTTTGCATATTCCCACATTTACAAAAAGTGAACATACTTACTTACTCACACACATACATAGACATACACAACAACAACACACTTATGGACTTGTTATAGCGACACTCTATTGTTAAATTTTAGTTTGTTGCAAATAAAAAACGTTTGAAATTCCTAAAGCAACCACAAGCTCAACTAAAAACGACAACAAGATGAAGCTGAGGCACCAGCAACAGAAAAACAACTATAACAATAGCAGCAGGAACACACCATCGTATACGAAAAAGAAAAGTTAGTTTTTTTTTTTGGTTTTGTTTTGTTTTCATTTCATTTTGTTTCTGTTTTTCCTGTTAAAACTATTTTCTCATTTTGCCCGAGTGCTCGTGATAGAGGGAAAACGGTTATTATAAATTATAGTGGGTACTTTTTCTGTCTGAAATGTACTAAATTTTTTAAATAAAATAATTTAATTTCTTTTGTTAACATAAAAAAAAATGTGCTTAAATCTTAGGTTTCAAACCTTTAGTACCATATTTATTTTTAGTACATTTTTAGTTTTCAAATTATCATTCCTGGCCCATAGTGATATACAAGTGTATGTATGTAGATATAAATATACATATACATTACCATTACAAAAGATAAACTATCTCCATTGGCATATAAGTGTAGATACTTTTATATGCGAAGGACATACAAATAGATGCATCTATATGTGAGCTGGCAGCTGGTTTTAGTCATCTTTAATAATTTTATTTCAAGTTATTGCTTTTTTACAGTTTTGAATTATATGTTTTAACAGTACTGAGCAAAAGTGTAACAGGTTGAAAAGATTAATATTAATTTTATTTAAAAGTTTTATGATTTAAAATTATTTGATTGGCAGACCACATTATTAAGTTCACACCTGGAATTTGAAAACAGATACAGTGCAAGCTCAATTTTCGCGACTTATTAAAAACCAGACCTGTCAAGAAAACTGAATTTTCGCCATAACAAAACCAAAAATTTTATTGAAAAGTTTTATGTAATTTTTAAAATTAGAATTGTTTTTATTGATATATTTACATCTCAAACAATTTTAAAGAAATTGGAGATTTTGAGTTGGTTTTTTGGTAAATTATTTTTTAAAATAACAGCTGAATCACGTAGTTAATATAGTGCTGTTGTTGGCTTATCATTTTCCAAAGCCCATTGTATGCATTTGGTTATCGTTATACAATCGTCCACTTTAATTTTGTTTTCTTCATGACAACTAACGTATAACTCCTCTGATTCCGTATTTGATAATTCCATTTGCTCCTCATTACTTTCCATATGAAATTCTTCTTAAATCCAGTTGTTTATGTTAGCATTCGTGAAAAGATGTTCCATACCATTTTGTGCTATATGTGTACCAATCACTTTCTGAATCGATTTAACTATGTCCGTCCGTCCGTCTGGTCGGCTGGCTGGCTGTCCATGTAAAGCTTGTGCGCAAAGTACAGGTCACAATTTTGAAGATATTAAAGGTATTCACCTCAGAAATTGCAACTTTGCAAGACCCATCCAAAGTAAGTTGTGCAAAATTTATTCTATGTGGTTGTTGTTGTGCTTACTGAAATCGATGCTAATTTTCTACTTTGCAAGGTTCTTGCAAAGTTGCTTATTTCTGAGATGAATACCTTTATTTTACATTTTATTTTACATCTTAAAAATAGGAATATTTTAATGAAATTTTGCACAAATAAGTCTTATATAAACACAAATCCATTTGCCAATTTTATGAAGATCGGTCCATAATTAACCATAGCTTCCATATAAACCCCTCTTCCGAAAATCACTTTAACGTGCATAATCTGACAGAAGTGTTAGTATTATGTTAATATATAACACAAATAAGGTTTATATATGTAAAAACAAAATTATTTGGATCGGAATGGTGTAGGGTATCATATGGTCGGTCATGACCGACTGTACTTTTCTCGTTTTCTTCCTGAATTATATTTTATAAAATATTTAAGGGCATGTGATCCTCTTTACTTCATTCAATACCGAATTCGAGCAAGGCGTTTCAGAATTTTCGGATATTGGACACTGATATTTTATCCCAAGACGTAGCTAGAATCTAAACTGCATTTTTAAAATTTAAGTTTTTTAGTTTGAGCTCCAAATTTGTTTCCTTCTCGCCAAGCAAGTGGGAGAGCAGTGGTTTTTTTAATTTAATTTTACCAAGTTGATAACCTTTTGATCTAACCGTTGAATAAGCGCAGTGCAATTGGGTGGCAGATTAATTACTATAATTAAATGGTCATCACTTTTTAGTTCCTCAACTAAGTGACAAAAGTTCTTGGACCTAAAAAATGTTTAATTATGAACAACATACTTTTACTGATAGGTGAAAATTAACTTACGTGAGGAACAAATTCGTGATGGAACCAGTCATTGAATATAAATGGTGTCATCCAGGCGTTATTACAGGATTATTGAAAAAGCATTTGAATGTGCTTGGGTTTTTCGATTTTCCAACAACCAATAATTTCAGTTTGTCTCTGCCATTCGCATTTGAAGAGGGCAAACAAGTTATTAGATCTTTACATATATTTCTTTCGACAGCCGTTTTCTCATTACATGTGACAAGAGTATGATTTGGAAGCATCATCGGCATTGTAGATATGGTGAAGAGTCAACACAGGCTCATCCTTAACTCTTTCTCTTATGGATCAATAAGATGAGGTTTCGAAGATAGTTTCTCGCCCATAATTTTTAAAAATCTAATTCCATGTCGATGCTTAAATTTCTTCAACCATCCTTCACTGGCATTAAAAACTGAATTGGTTTGATAAATTTTGGAATACAAATGACTGGCTTTTGATAGTAAAATCGCTACTGATATCGGAAAAAAAAACTTATAAAGCATTTTGTCCATTCTTGGGTACTTAGCTTTCTTTAAGGTGCAACGTTTGCCAGGGTCACTTTCAGTTGTACGTACGAATATTTTTAATGATTTTTTTTTTTTTTTTGCTTTATAATGCGGTAAACCGAAGACTTATGCAACTTGTAATTCACGCAAATTGAATTTATATAATCTACACTTTTAAATTTTTTTAAATCTCTAATTTTTGAGAAATCGTTGTCTTTAAAATATGATGAACTTTTCCCATATTAACCTTTATGTTTACAACCAAAAATTTATACGTATCCTTACAACCAACATACCTGGGTATGTCATACATTTTGTATGCAATTTTTGACACTTTACTGTTTTCATGTGTTTTTACCATAGAAAGAAAAACACGTGGTATTTGATAATAATATTTTCCTGTAACGAATTATAAAATTTAAACATTTTATTTTCATTTGCTAAAAATATAACCATTTTTACCTAATATTGACTGAGTGAAGCTAAAAATATAAGTTTTTTTAAGGACCTTTAAATTACAAATTTTGTTTCCCGTTCATTTATTGATCTTCGAAAAGTACCTGTGAATTTTACTCATTTAAATTATTTCTATGTGATTTGTTTACACTTTTTAATTATTTTTTATAATAGAATTTTGATGTTTTTAAATGTTTATGATTATTTGCTAATTGTTTTACAACAATTTTTATCTTATTTTGACTGAGTGTTACTAAAAATACAAAAAGAAAGATCTAAAAGGTTTTATAGTACCCTTGAGTTTCTTCCCATTCAAAAATAACCCGGTCATCCCTTTATTCGAAAGTTTAACGGTTTCATTTGTTCCATAAGCATTTAAAAACTTCTGCAATTCATTTATTGATCTTTGCTAAGTACCTGAAAAATTCATTCACTCAAATTATTTTTTTATTAAATTTTTTGGGATTTTTACATTTTTATGATAATTTGCTAATTATTATATAACCGTTTTCAACTAATCTTGAATGAATGATTATAAAATGCAATGTAAACTTATTTTAAGTTTTTCCAATTCAAATGAAATAGTACTTTTGGGATGCACCTGTTGTTGGTTTTCCTATCATTTGAAGATAAAGCAATGTTGAAGACAAAGAAGAGTACATAAGTCGAATGCTGGAGAAAGTTAGAAATACAGAAAGTGCAGATGAGCAGGAACATTTATCAACAGATGAAGATGCTGAAGACTACGTGAGAAATTTAGATGATTCAGATGCAAAGGAAAGACAGTTTCGAGAATATGATCCTACATATAACACTGATTCGGATGAAGAAATGGATGCAGATGCACTTGAAGCCTCAATGAACATATTTATTGGAAGAAACGTCATTTTCTGGAGAACGAAAACGTAAGTCATAATTTCTTCACAAGATACAATTTGGCCTCTAATTTGATGCTGGACTACAATTTGTCAAATTTGGGAACCGTCAACAAAAGGAGGTTAAAAAAAATTACAAATTATGCTACATTTTTTCTCTAGAAGTGGAATCGCAAGTATGTTGGAAGCCCCAGTAAGATTAAGAGATGAAGTTCGAGACCTTAGTGAAGAATGAAGAATAAAGTGAATTGTTTTATGTGTTCTAGAAGAAAACCAACGCGAAAGGCATGTAGGAAATGCCATAAACCAGTATGTGCCGAATATTCAGAAGATATTACGGAATGTAGGGACTGCGCAGCCTAAAATAATTTTTTTTTTTTTTTTTTTTTTTTAATTTATATAAGCTAATGTATTATTATTTATAAAAAATGAAACATAATAAATATTTTGCTTGTATTCTGTAAAATATTTCCATAAATTGATCTGTACATACCCGGATATGCTGGTTGTAAACGTAAGGGGTATCGTCACCAAAACGCTTATAACTTTGGCTATAAAAACTTTTTTAACTTTTTTCTTCAGAATGGTATAGCTAACAATATTGTTGACAAACATCTAAATGAAAAACATACCCGGGTATGCGGTTGTCAACATAAGGGTTAAGTTAAGATGAATTTACACAACAAATGACATGAATAAACTGACAAAATTAATGATCAAAATCATCCAAAAAGGTTAATTACCAAAAGATGGGGATTTCAGATAAAAGTCGGGAAATTAGAACTCGTTTTTCGTAAACTTGCTATAATGGATAGTTGCGAATACCGAGCCTGCACTATATTATTTATTTTATTTGGATTTACATTGATCCATCGCCCCTGTGTCCAGTTATGAAAAGTGTTAAGATATTCTTTTTTCTCTCGCATGAGTTGTACACATTTTAAAAACTTCATAGGTTCCACAATTTTCATCCGATTTTATCCAGCGATACCTTTTTGTTTTCCCAATGAAGTATAAAATTAGGTTATGTAATAAAAAAGTATGTCTTTTAATAAAGTGTGGGTCAAAAATAGATATAAATTCAAAATAGTAAGAAAAGAAAAACTGGTTTTGTATCTTAAATATTCAGCATAGTTTTGATGTTAAATTAAATGCGTATATACTTTTTAAAAAGGATAATTTCTTGTGTTTCTAATACAGTTTAACAAATTTAATTTGGTCAACTCTTATTCTAGATATACAATTTTAAAACCGCGAAGTCCGAAAAATCGGTCCTTCGGATATAGCTCCCTATTTTAAAGGTATATTTAAAATTCTAAAAATGTTATAATAATCTACTGACCCATATCTATAAACTACACTATATTATATTCCAATATATTTTTATTGTTGTAAAAAAATATTTAAAAAATACTATAAAATCCCTCAGGTGCAAAATTGAGTACATGCGCGTTGTTTTCGTTTTGTTGAATTTTTTCTTAGAGCTTGATGCTTTTATTTTTTTATTATAAATTATTTTATTAAGTACTAAACATAAAATAAGTAAATTAAAGAAAAAATTTTTGGATTTGCTTTACTAGTTTTATTTTTATACAACGACAAGTACAGAAATTAAAAGCATGTACTTATTTGTGCTCCCTACTGTATGTATGTTTGAGTTTTTATTGCGCAATTAGTCTGAATAAAATAGGACGACTCTAAAGTCAACGAATTTTAAAATATTTTTAAAATTTAAGTAACAAAAAAATTATTTGAAAAAAAAAAAAAAAATAATAATAAATAAATAAAAAATCCGCCAAAATTTTAGTTTTGGATATGTAAATATTTTTATCAATTAGATGTATTAGAAATCCCATAAGAAACAATATATATTACAAATAAAAATATGAAGTATTTACTTTTACACTGTGAAAAAAAAAAAAATAATAACTTTCTCCGCTCTCAGATATAAATTTCAATATCCGCTCCCATTAGAATTTGTAGGACAAATACTTTTATAAGTATACAAAATTTTAATTTAGACGTCGTCTGGGAGTTTCTAAATGCTCTCAAAAGAAGAAATTATATTTAAATCCGCGCATTTTTGCTCCCTGATAGAAATTATAAAATTTGGCTCCATTAGGATTTGTAGGACGAAAAGTTTTTTAAGTAAGACATATTTTAATTTTGTAAGTCATCTGGAGCTTAAGAAAGATTATTTCCGCTCCCTGATATAAATGTCAAAACCTGGCTCCGCTAGGATTTATTGGAGGAATAGTTTTATAAGTAAGATAAATTTTGTTACTATAAGGAATATCTTTGGCAAACAACCAATAACAATCGTGAAAGTAGCAAAGAAAATACGAATAAAAATCAAATTATCAAACTTTTGATTCCGCCCAATCCACAGTGGCGCAGAACCGAAAATGTTTAGAAATAAATCTGTAACTTCTAATCAGCTGGTGTATTTCCATAAAATGTCATATAGGCAAAGCAGAGGAGTCTATAATTTCAAGTTTGGAAGGGGACTTAACATACCCCTAAGGAGCGGAGCTATGGAAGCTCAGAGTAGAGTATCTCTGACATAGAAAATTTTTAAACGGTTGGCAATTTTGTATTTCTGATCTGATTTTGAATATTTTTACATTTTATTAAAACCATCGAGAAGGCCTATAAAAAATATGTGCTATTTATTTGTGACAGCTTTTGAGTTATTTGCATTTTACTACCTCAATTTTGCAAGTTCTTGGTAATTTTTTTTTAATTTTAATTATATCCCAGTATTTCTGACCGATTTTGTTAGTTTTTCTTTAAAGAAAATATATATTGAATAAAGAACATTTTTTGACATCGAGTCCAAAAATAAATGATTTTTAATTTGAAAATTTGTAAAATTCACGATTTTTTCTTTTTGCCGAAAAAATACCTAAAATCTTTGTTCTCCAAAATGTAATTTTCTTTAACAACATATAGTAATTTTATACTTTTCTGAAAGGTATCTTCACAGATATATCAATTTCAAAAACAAGCTCAATAACGCAAGCGGAGGTACACATCCTGCCGAATTTAATCTATTTTATATGAAAGTTTTGAATTTAGTCTATATTTTCTAAAATCCCAAAGCATGAATCTTCAAACAGAATGCAGTTTAGGAATGTACAATATGTATTTAAAAGTCTTCGATCACAATCTCTGGAACATTAGGAAAATGTGAATTTTATAGACGAAAATGTGAAAAAACCCATTTTTGAGATTTTCGACGTTTTTTTTTTAGGCATTGTGGAATTCTTTTAACAGAAAACATAAATCTTTTTACATTTAATCATTTTATACGATACCATCGATGGAAATTTCGTTATAGCTGACTTAATTCTTCATTATATAGAAAAAGATCTTTTTTAGAACCGAAACAACGCTACTTTAAAATTTAATAATTCACGAATTTAATTCAATTTGCACCGAATTTCATTGAAATATTGCTCCATGATCATTAAACCAATTTATGAACGTTAAACCCCTATTCCGGCAGGACATTTGTATGGGGCTAGGTGAAATAGTGGAATTATCATAACCAATTTCAATAGGCTTTGCTCTTGTTTCAAAATAAAAATTCATTCTACATTTCATTAAGATATTTTAGAGATACCCAGCAAAAACTTTTTGAATTTGGGTAATGAGTAGTACTTTCTCCACACTTTTCTTGGAAAGCAGTAGTTATTACAAATGTAGTTATTTCGAAAAGCCTAGTAAGTGCTAACTGGTAATGATCTTATAAGCTACTTTTTTATCCCATTACTTTAAGTAACAAATCTTTACATTCTGGTAATGACCTTTAGAAGTACTACTGTTTTATTAATACAACTGCATTAATTGAAGAAATTCTCAAATTGGGAACCGTAAAATACAACGCCTACATAGAAATATACTGAGTAAAATTTTATTATCAATTGATGCATATAGATGTAGGAAAACTAATGAACCATAAATAACATTTTACAAGAGACCAAAAATTGCATAAAATCATAACATATTTTTCTTTACTTTTTATATGCATTTAGTAAGACTTATAAAACAACTATCTACATATCAAATTTAGCGACTTAAAGTGGTATATATCCATATATTTTTATTGATCAATATTTGTATTAAGCTATTTTAAAACAGTCAGTCCAATTAGGCGTATTTTGGGAATCATCCCTAGAGTAAAGAGAACCGGTTCAAAACTAGTCACGTGACAGGTTCTCAGGGCTAGTGACCAGTCCCAATTCCGGAACTTTATATGAGAAGAACCTGTCACTTTTACATGGGGTTGTCATTGGAGGTGGCTAATTAGCCCCTTGGGATAGGTCCTAGGACTGGTCCAAGAGGACAGGTTCAGTAACGATTATTGTAATAAAAATTTTTAAAAAATTCGGTAATTGTTTACTTTTTAAACATTAATTTCATTATTATCTTTATTTAAATTATGTTTATTTTAATTTTATAATTTTTCGCTAATGTCGATGGCGGCACCCCGGCTCGAACCCATGTTCATCTGACGTATGTTATGTTTAATAGTCTTCAACGCTTACCACTCAGCCACTGATTGTTATTGCGCGCGAGTTGCTATTTGCGCACTTAACGAGCATGTTAATAGTGAATGTGTTTGTGTCAACTGGTTCTCAATTGGAACTTTGGTGACGAGTAGGGTGTGAATTGGTACTCAACTGGTACAGAGAAACCGGTCCATTACTGCAATTGCCACAAATTTCCCGCAGGGATGTTACATACACACATCATTGATACCACCAAATCTTACAAGAACCAGTTGACATTCTACAAACAAAAAATAAGCTACATATTTTTTAACTTATTGTAAGCAAAAAGTAGGTACATATATTTTTTTATACACTGTAAACTAAAAAATAGGTACATATTTTTGAGCATACTAGAATCAGAAAAAAAAAAAAATACTAGAATTCGTGGACAACTCGAGCAAAAATAACTAGTTATTGAGTAAAAAAATAAGTAGTTTATTTTTATTTCCAATTATACCTGCTAGCTTACCAGGAAATCAAAGTTTTTGCTGGATGCCTAACAAAACATACCATTTCAAACAAATTTTATGTTTACATTATTTTTAGGAAAATATTAAAAGTTATTTCTATCCGAATGTGTGCCTTCATTGGTATTATCAATATTTCCTTAGTTGTTTCCGACCTTCTACCTATCGAATCAACATGTGGTTAGGGTTAAGTGTGGGTTTTTGATAGGAATTTCTTAATTTTAGAACAAATATTTACCCCAAAAATTTGTTCGTAAAAAAACATACAGGATTTTCGTTTGACGATTCTTATCGCTTTATTGCATATTCTAAGTTTCGAGTTGTACTCATCCCAGTTTACTATACTTTTTCTTTTCGGTGTTTTCAGTTTAAGAGCCTTCTGGTTTATTTTCTAATAATTATTAACCCTCCTGTCAAGGTCATGGTTTTTTTCTTGGTTATCGTATATTGCGAAGACGATAGCATTTTTCAACTCCTTATCTATCACCTCAACATTATCCTTATATATTACCTCAACATTATCAATTTTTATCGGAGGATTGCCGAGGACCTAACCGAAATTTTGGAAAATCTGTCCTAACATTATTCCTATACATTATTTGATTTATGGGTGAATGGTCCGATGTCATGCAAATGTGTGAACTAAAACTAAAAACCATTTTCACTCTAAGAAAAACATTGTTACATAAAATGAGCTTAATTTTAGCGAAAGCATTGTTAACATTTTTGTATCAATTTAAAAATTTAACCTAATCAAATTAATTGTAATTTTAATAACGGCAGACGGAAATTGCTAATCGATTTTATAGTTTCTATATATTGCGATTATAAACGTTTATTTATTTTTTGGTTTTGTATTCCTATGCGGCTGAAGTTACGTATAATTCAAAATACTGCTTAAATATACAAATATACCTATATATACATACATAATACATATTTAGAAGGATATAAAAAAGAGAATAAGATTTACATGCTTATATGCGTATGTGTTTGAGTGTTTATTTATTGTTGTTTTTCACCATTCATTTTTCATATAAAATGTTTTATGTGCTGCAAATATAACAAGTTATTTCATGTACATAAACACTCAAATATTTATAATATTTTATATATAAAAATAAATATAAATATATGTACATATATGTACTTAAATATATATAAATACATACATGTATGTGTGTATAAATATGTTTCATTCACTCTTAAAAAAAATAAACATTTACACATACATTTTATATCTTTCACATCTTTGTCTCTTCACATATAACGGTATGCATAAAGTTAACTGTAACATAAATACTCAGATATTCATGTATACACATCCTTGTTTAATACATACAAACATCTACTGTATATGTTTTTCTTTTCTTATTTTACTCCATTCAATATTTGAAAACTTTAATCTTATGTGAAATCAGTTATAACGAGGAAAAAATGAAAAGACAAGTGAGTTATATGTATGTATGTTATTATATGTGAGTGTATCTAAAAAAATACTTATACTCGTATAAATATGTATTTATATGAGTGCCAACAAATACAATAGATACACTCATAAAAAATTAAGAACTGATCTTTTTTATGGTATTTTCATAATAAGGATTGCGCACGAAAAAATCCGTGCATACAAATCTGCTTATAGAAACTAAACCAATGGGCGAATTTTTTTAAAATTATATTTTTATTAATGACTGTTATGTTCAAGTTCTAAACATAAAAGAATAAATTATTTCCTGTTGGTTTTTAAAGAAATATCTTATATTTTCCAGAATTCTTTCAATTAAAGTTTTTTTTTTTTTGTGTTTCGATCACTTTTTTGCTCGAATAAGTCCACTTATTTTTAAACTACATTTCATTTTAAGCTGAGCTTTTAATGTTGTTTAAATTATTTTTTACTAGAACCCAATATCTTTCAACTGCTCGGAGTTCTGGACAATTTTATGGATTAGCGCCTTTCGGTACAAACACTAGCAATTTCTTTGTAACCACTCCAGTTTTTTTAACCTGTAACGAGAAGAAGATAGCATAGGCCAGAAAACAACGGATATACTGTATTTTATTAGGAAAGGGAGAAGTCTTTTCCAAAGGCACTCATTCACGTATATTTCCGTGTTAATGGAACCATTTTTAATGAATTAAGTGCTTCTTTTCCGCATATGCATATAGCTTCCCAAAGTAAAAACTTTATTGGGAATTTTGATTGCTTTGGTACACGATATTGTTCTGTCATATTCCCTCTAGCATCTGCAACATAGAATTCCTGGCCAGGAAGTTAAAAAAAGCTAGCCTGTATGAACGTTTCATCGTCTATTATACACTAATCATAATTATGGAAAAAAATCTTCTGAAAACTTTCACGTAATTTGTTTACCTCTTTCAACTTTTCTGATAAAAATTTATCGCAATTAACATTTTCTGACACTTTTTTTCCAGAGATGAGGTGATTTTCCCTGAAAATCCTTTCTACTTTATCTGAGTCCTACAGCTTGAACATACTATTTTTTTCCACTACCAGGTTTCCATTCAGTGACCATGACTTCTTTGTATAATATTATCACCCAAGAAACTGTATTTTTTGACACAACTGCCTTCCTAGCAATTGTTTTATATGACCGATGTAAGATTTCATAAAAATTTTCAATTATGTGTTTTGTTGAGCATGCACGGATTTTTTCGTACGCAGTCCTTATATTAAACAATTTAAACAATTTTTTAACTTAATTAGTAGCTGTTAAGCATCAACTAAATTTGTCGCTGTTTTAATATTTAAATTTTAATTTGTGTTTGACTAGACGTATAAGTAAACTAAAACACAATCATATCACTATCATACATATACTGTACATTAGAGCAGGGGTTCTCAAAAGATCTTTCTTCGCGATCTCTCTTTGACATTGTAATGATAGCTCGACCCACTACAATTTTGACCAGTTTAAAAAAAGATAAAATATTTAAAAATAAAAAATAAACTCGAATCTGCTTTCAGTTTTTTTCCATCAGGTCGGGATTTTTTTTATGGGGGTGTCTAATATTGTGCCCTAAATATACCGACTACTCGAGTATATTTCACTATTACTTGAGAACGGTATGCACGATTTATATAAATGATATACCAATATATGCGGAATTAGCAAAATTAGCTTTAAATCCCTTTACTATCAAATTTTTATCCGCTCAATAGCTTAGGAGATATATCGAAAAAAGTGACGGAACAAATTTTTTTCATGCTAAATTCAAGATTCCTTTTTTTTACTAAATTTTTTTTTTTAAGTGAAAACATCAAAATTATTTAAGTTTATCACCTTTATCTTAAAGCTGGCAAAACTACGAGAAATAACGAGATATAAAGCCACGTATTGTAAAAATTGATGCACAAATCTTTATTGGATTCACAGTTAATTTTGGATACCCATGCATACCTATAGCTTAGTGGAAATACACTAGTGGGCAAAAAAAAAAAAAATTTTTTTTTCGTCCTAAATAAAAAAAAAAAAAAAATAGGTGGATTAGATGGAATTCAACGTGCTAAATAAGAATCAGCTTTTACTTTTTTTTTTTCTACCACGCAATGATTTTTTTTTATGGGCATGGCTACTATGACCACGCCTTTAGGCAGTCACACTTGTATAACTCGAGAACAGTTTGTCCAATTAAGATAAATTGAACTTTAATATATAGCGACCTCAACTCTCTTTGAGCTGAATTTATATAATTTTTTGTCCAGTTAATATTTCCGTAGTTATTCGGTAATTAGTACCGAAAATTTTAAAATAAATTTTTTTGAAAAGTGGTAAAAACTTTGATCCATAACTCTGAAATTCTTGAGCGAATGAAAATTATTGTTGACACACCTTGAAGACAACTTGCGTATGCATCTTTTGATGTATCACTTATCAAAATCGTGTAAAGGGTTCTTGAGTTATAGCCTAAGTTTGACAAACCATTCTCGAATTTTATAGTGTGACCGCTGAATAAGGTGATGATATTAGTCATGCACAAAAAAAAATCAATACCCGATAGAAAAAAAGTGAATGCAGATTCTTGTTTAACTCGTCAGAATCCACCTAGTCCACCTATTTTTGTTTCAAGAAAAAGTAAAAAAAATCTTTTTGGCTACCACTGTATTTCTACTCAATTGAATGTAACATGGGTATTTTTACTTAACTGTGAATAAAATTTAGATTTCTGAATCGACCTTATTTTATTCGCAGCATTACCAGCTTTAAGATAAAGATGATAAACTATAACATTTTAGATGTTTTCATTTATTAAAAGAAATTTTAATAACAAACAAATCTAACATTTTGCATGAAAAATGAGAGTTTAAAGATATTTTTAGTCCGCATCTTGGTATCACTTTGATCAATCTTGAGTTATGAAGAAATATACAAGAGTAATGGCCTTACTATGGGCGAAATATTAGACACGCCCATAAAAAAAAATCCAAACCTGATGGAAAAAAACTGAAAGCAGATTCGAGTTTAGCACATCAAAATACATCAAGTCCAAATATTCGTCTATGGGGGAGGATTTTTTTGTTGACCAGTGTAATTGCGACATTGCGTTTGTTTCATGAGATTTTGAATATAAAGAGACTTTTTCAGATAATGCATCCTCAAAATATTGAATCTTTGTTTTGATGGACAAAAGAGAGAAAAAAACTATTTTTACATAAAATGTATGTTAATGGAAATTATTCTGATAGTTTTAGGGCTTCGAAGCAAACAAGCGGATAAATTTTGCTATATTTGAACTATTTAAAATTCTTTTAAATCTGTTGGTTCAACATTAAATTGGAAACATGAGTTACCCTTTAACTCTTTTGAAATGAACCTGATAAAATTATCGATATTCACATTGAAACGATTTTTCCGTTTTTAAATTATAAAGTTGCTTAAGCAAATTTTCTTTACATAGCCTGGAAAATTTTGTGTACTCAGAATTGAGATGTCGCACCATTCGAGCAAATTTCAGCAACACAGAAATAATTATTACGGTCTTTTTTTTTCAATTAACATAGTTGTTTCATTTTGCATCGAAATTTAATAAATTTATTCAAGCAAAAATTAAATAAAAATAAAATTTAACTATACTTTTATATCCTATAAAATAAATAATTCATTCAATTATAAACTTGTTTAAATTTGCACCTCTCACCAAAATGATTATATCAATTACTAAAAACTATCAAAAATACAAAACAGAAAAAAATTCCCAATTAATAAATTAATTAAATCAATCAAGTAGTTGATTAGATGAATTAAAAATGTGTATAAGAAAAAAATCATACCAACATTTATTTTTTATTTTATTTTTTCTTGAACATATTTATTAAATTTTGATGCAAAATTAAACAACTGAGTTAATTGTAAAAAAGACGGTAATAATTTTTTTTTGTGTAATAATTACATACATTAAAAAAGTTTGTGTTCAAGAATATTTTTCAGGATCTCTTCGCGACCCTTCACGAATGTCCTTACGGACTCCTTGTGGATCGCTGACCCCCATTTGAGAACTGTTACATTAGAGTGTCCCATGAAACCGCTTTTATGAGATTCTGATGTAGGAAGACCCCTCAAACGATGCTTATTAATGAGTTCTATATAGAAAAAATATATAAAAATTTTTAAAAATTGGTCTTGATTTCCCTACCTGCGATTGTAAAATCATGAGCCCCATCTTAATTTTTAGCTAGTTATGGAAAAAATATTGGTATTTTGTTTTGCTAGAAGACTTTTTAGGACAAATATTTTGAAAATTATCTATTATCAGCAGCACTTACTACAAACATAATGCCATAAATTTTGTATCTATTTTGTAAGAAAAAATAACGAACTTTTTTTACATGATCTACTTAAATGATGGTTTATGAACCAAAATTTTTGCCAAAAATTTTTAAAATATTTTTTTTGTAACTGGCTCAAAATTATGAATTTTTTGATATCCATTTCAAAACAAAACTCAATAATTTTTTTTGTACGCAATGTTCTAGACCCGTACCTTTCAATCGCTGGTAGGGAACTGAAGATCAATTTTGAAAATTTTTAATATTTTTCTCCATATCAATCTAATTTTTACGTATCGTTTGAGGGGTCTTCCTACGAAATTTGTGTCGGCACACTATAATGTACATAAATATATTAAGTTAATATTATTAACCAAAGAATAATAAGAATAGAAAATGTGTCAATTTCGTACAACAACAACATTTCTCTCTCCTCACATACAAGTTCTGTGTGAATTCAACACACTTGTGAGAGAGAGAAACAACACAAAATAAACAATTTTTTTCCTTAAAATTTAAGGAAAATTACACACGCGACACATTTTCCCACTAGCACACTATATTTTTATTATTTTTTCACGCACATTTATTGAATTTTCACTCCCGTTACACGATTATTTTTCACAAACTGAAAAATTATTATTTTTTTATTTTATTTTTGACATTCCTTTTTTGTATGTTGAAATTTAAATTGAATGAACAAAGTTGCTAATTTTGGTATTAAAAATAAAATAGAATTTAAAATAATTTTAAATTATTTTCATATTCATCAACAAAAAGCTAAAAAAATGTAATTATATTACTATTTGTGGATGTAACCCGTATCAAAAGATGAAAATCTTCGAATGTAATTGTGATCAATAATATTTAATAATTTGTTAATACTCTTTTGTGCAACTATGTATGATTATCATGTGTGGTGAAAGTGGTTTCAGCACTAATACATATAAATAAAATTTGACTAGCACAATCTTAAAGTTAGGTTTTTTTTGATAACAGAGTTAGGTTTTTTTGACAAGCGTTCTATTCTTAGTATTCTTTGTTATTAACGAAGCAAAATGTTTTTAATATTTCAGACATTTATTTTGAAATGGATCAGAGTTTCTTATCATAAAATTCATGTTAGTTAAACTTTTACGTTATAGTCTAACCCAAATTAAGTTTTTTTTTATTTATTTTTAAGAAATCTTAGTATTTTTTATTATTATTTAGGATAAAAAATCAATTTAGAATAAAATTATTACAAACTAATTTAAATATCACCATTAAAGTTAATTGCTATTGTTTCTAAGAGGGTCGCTTCGAACAAATATTACAGATATATCGACTCGGCATGCACACTTACACAGAAAAAAAAATTTCAAATTTCAGTTGTTAATAATATATAAAAAAATGAAACATTTATCTATAAAAATATAGAAATAAAATAAATTTAAGTAAATTTCTTAAAATGTTCAGCTCACTATATCTATTTTAAAGAAGTGGTAAAAATAAAATCAATTATTCTAGTTATTAATATTATCATTTTGATGATGGGAGCAAAATTAGAAATTAATTAATATAAGCAATTTCGTAATTGAAGCCCATTTTTATTTTTTTATTTTTTTTTTTTTTTTTTTTGTAGGACATATCAGTAGTTTTATATTAAATTTTATTGTAATAGTTTAATTAATTTTTCCTAAAATTAAAATTTAACAAAATTCCCATAATGCATAATTCAAATTTATAATAAAACCACATGTCTACCATAAAAAAAAGTTCCTAGGAGTGCAGGCGTGTTCGGAAATTCTCTTTTTAAGTTATAAAAATACAAAGAGTTGATCACCAAAAGGAACACTGATGAAAGTGGATTTACAAACTAGATTGCAGGCAAACTAATACAAATTTTAAGACAAACTCTAAATATATCTGAATGGAATGTGATTCATTCTTTAAATTGCTCTGTATCTTTTACAAGAAAAGTTTAAAAAAAGCTGACCTGAATACCCAGGAGGTAAAAAACTTCCTAAAAGGAATGCTAGAAAAATGTGAATGTGCAAGATTTTTAAGGAAATTTTGATATATAACTTTTTTTCTAAGAAGAATTTTCTTGATCTATATAGCTGTTACAGCTGACAAAAAGTCAAGTCCAATTCTTTCTACTTTTTCTTTAAGTGTAAAACAAAACTTCTAGCTTTATGTGTACATAAGTATTGATTCTTGTACTCGTATGTCTTTAAAGTTGCGTTTGTTATACAATAACAATAAAAAACAGTAAAATAACTTTCTGAAAATTTTATTTATTTTTCTTAGAAACATAAAAAGGAGCAGCTAAAAAAGGAACTCGCCACAATCTCCTTGCAACTTTTAACAGTGAATAATTTATTCGTTTTTATTACGATGCACATCTTAAGCTTAAAGTCTGTAGAAAAAAAGTTAAAAGATGTTAAACAGGAGTGAGTGTGTGTGTGTATGTATTATTTGCTTTAAGTACTACATATTTAGCTTTTCACGAATGTTTGTGGTCACCTAAAGTTTGATGCATATTTTTGGTACAAAGTATTAGTGGCTTTTTGAAGAAAATGTTTAAGAAATGGCATTAGACAAAGAGGATTTAATTGAAATGTCAAAGTATTTTTTTTTTTTTTAAGAAATAAATTAAATTTGTAGAGTTGAGTTAAAAATTTTTTTTAAATATTTTATTAATTGGAATTGAAATGATATAAAAAGAAAGAGGATTTAGGGGATATTGGCTTAAATATAAACTATTAACATTTTTTCATAATTGTTTAATTTATTATTTATTATAATAATAATAATAATAATAATAATACTTTAATATTTTAGTATTCAAAATAATCTTGTTTTGCTAAATCCAAATTTCTTTTAATTTTAAAGACCTATGAGAATTTTTAAATACATACGAGTATTTAAAATTACAAATACTCTAGTGAAAAGACAATATTCAAGCAGTCAGTCAGTCATTCATTCGTTTTTTTTACTCATCCATTCAATCTTTCTTGTTGTTATAAAAATTA
Source organism: Protophormia terraenovae (assembly GCA_951394005.1). NCBI lineage: Eukaryota > Metazoa > Arthropoda > Insecta > Diptera > Calliphoridae > Protophormia > Protophormia terraenovae. The sequence continues at coordinate 43,273,726 of OX596074.1, read as the reverse complement.
TAAACATTTTAATCATAAGTAAATCATTGAAGGATATAAACAAGAAAAGCAGCAACATTGCAACAAGAAAAATGAAAAAAAAAAAAAAAAAAATTATATCGAAACAATTTCCTGGAAATTCTTTTATATATGTGTGCTTTAGTATGTTTGTATGTTTAAAAAACAGTTTGTATATAAGTGTATGTATATGACATAATATGAACTCTATGTTAAAACTATACTTGGTATCCAAAAAGTTATACATATACACACATATTTTTCTTTAAATATCTGTATGTTTAAGGATATTCATACACATGTAGATGTTTTTTTTTTTCTGTCTCTAGAGTAAAAGCAAAGTACAATCCTTGCAACTACAACAACACCCTTTACAACAAAAATAACTAAATGTAGTACAAAAATAAAAAAAAGAAACTAAAGAACACCAACATTAGTTACAATGTAGGGATTTGTAAAATGCAATCGAAAAACTTGAAATTAAATATTGTATACACATACATACATACATATATACACACACAGTTACATAAACTAACCCTGCAAACATTTTTTTTATAAAAGAAAGTCTCGCCAAAATATATATATCATTCATTCCCTGAAAGAATGACCAACAATTTTCTTTAGCCAACAAATATGAAAAAAATCTAAAGTTACCTTTTAAAGAAATTGCAGTTTTTATTTAAAATTCTATCTTGGAATACACGATACAATTAAATATTGTTCTTTATGAAAAAAATGTATCTAATTTAAACAAAAATTCGATTAATCTTTACTCTGTTTTTTGTAAAACAACTAAATTTTTTCAGACTATCATTTATAAGGGAGTTTAACGATAAACAATAATATAATTTTTTAAATGCTTTCTGGTAGCATATACATAGATGCATATACGCATACACATATACGTATAAGTACATATAGTATTTCTTACGCGTTAGTTTTGTTAGAGGAGATTGAAATTTAAAATGAATGAATATTTTTCTTAACTGTTTCCCAACTACTTACACCAGTGCACAATGGATAGTTAAATAAAATCAATCATTGTGAACTAAATAGAAGATATAAAATTTTAAATCATTTTCATTCTTTCTTCTTTAAGAGAAATATACATATGGGGGATTCACAAAGTGTGCTATCATGTCGTATTGTCATAAAATTTTACAAAGGAAAAGCAAATATTTTTTATACATTGCAATATTTTAGGACATATGACAATATTACATGAGAGATCCACTAAGACGGGATTTTTGGAAATTCGAATGTTTAGGGGGTAAAAAGAGTAAAAACGGGTAAATTAGGTAACCTTATATCACCCAAAATATTATAGATACAATAAAAGTTTTAGAAAAATATTTATGAACAATCTTTTTAAGAGCGAAACCCGTAGCTTATATAGAAGCTTCAAGAAGTCTAAAAACGCGTTTGGACGGATTTTTTTAATTTATTCGGAAAAAATGTTGAAAATATAAAAATGATTCTGAGTTTTTCGTACCGAGGCGAAGTCGCTATTTTACTATTTTTGGAGGTATCTTCGGCGATATCTCGGTTATATATAAACCGATTTTGCTCATTTTATTTAGCATTTTTCTAAGGAATATTCCCTATTATTTTATGTATAAAACATATATATCCGATAACTGGGGCTTTCTAAAAACTGATTTCAACAGACAGACAGGCAGACAGACAGACGGACATCTTTACATCGACTTCTTTATCAATAAGAATCCAGATAGAGAGTCGATGAATATTGTAGAAATTACAAACGGAATGACAAACTTATATATACCCTTTACACCTGTGGTGATTGTATTGTATGGTTGCTTTAAAAATGTGTATGTCCATGAATAATAATATTAAATATGAATATTATAATCAGAATATAACCCATCTTTTCATATTATGCTTCGAGTTTTTGCATTTTGTATTTAAATATTTTATGACATTATTATCTATTTCTCATATTATAACCTGATTTTATCATATTATTATTCTTTACGGTTTTATCATATTATTATTTACTACCCAGCAAAAAAAAAATAACCGAAAGTCATGATGTTAACTAGGGCGATATTTTGAAAAAACCGGTTGCACTTTTTAAAATTCATAAAAAACCGGTTAACTGGTTTTTGTATGGGGGTTAGGTGAAATAATTGACCGATCATAATCAATTTCAACACGCTTTGTGCTTGGACTATAAGAAACCAAAATTGCGACCTGTATTTTGATTACAAGTTTTACATGGATGGACAGACGTACATCTTTAAATCGACATAAAGCCGATTGGTACAAATAAAAGAGGGTTTTAAACAAATATTTTTGTGTGTTACAAACATCAGAACAAACGCATAATAGACATGTACGGTATACAAATTGTAAGAAAATAATCATCAATGATGATATAAACATTTACTTAGCATAAACAGAAACCATGGGTTAATATGGAAAAAGCCGGAATCAATTTTATTGAAGCGATTCTGCAGGTGAAACTTTCTTTAAAACAAAATCTTTGAAAAACATTTTCTTCGTTGAATAAAAAAAAAAAAAAAATTAAAACATTTAAATTAGGTGCAAAAATAATACAGGTGTTACAATATATAAAACAAATTTCATTGAGGATAATTATTACTTATTTATTTAATCTTAAAATATATTTTTAAGACATTAAAAATCATACTTTATGAATATTAAAAAAATAATCATAAATTTCGATTTAAATATCAATATTTAGTGCATAGTTTTTAAAATAAAAATTTATTTTTAAAACCTGTTTTTTGTGTTTAAAAAGCCCGGTCTATTCGACATTCGAAATATTGAACATTTTGAAAAATCCGACAGCACATTGACTCAAAAAAACCGGTTTAAAAACCGGTTGGAAAACCGAGTCGATAACCCTAATTTTAAAATTGTGTTGTCATTGGAAGGAAGTACTTAGTGGTGAAAAAGAGCTGCAAAAGATATTTTTTTAACCCATGGTTGTCATTGGTAGGATGTTATTCTTTTGTACTTCTTGTTCATTGCTTTTGGAGCACTTTAATTAAAATTATGTTTGTACAAATTTTTAATAAAATTCTATATTTAAATAATAATAAAAATGCTTTAAAATTTATAAAATTTAAATTTCGTTAAAAATTATTACCATTTTTTTCTCGCTAAAAATTTATTTATTTTCACTTTTTTGGAAGTAATAAATAAGAAAATCCAAAAAAGTTTAAAATATGCACTTTGTTCCACTTTTGAAGTTTTGAGAATGTTTTTTTTTTTTTTTTTTTTTTTTTTTGGAAGACCTTCATCGTTTTTGTTGGGTATAAAAAAGCTTCTTAACGTGTTTAAAATTTATTATTTGTTCATTAATTAATTTTCGTTAATAATTATTATTTATTAGTGTCATCATGTGTTGTACAAGATAATAGAAAGATTTTTTTATTAACAAAATTATTTAATGACAGTTACACAATCGAAAGATAATAGCTACTCCAATTATTTTTTATTCAAGTTTAAGTTCATTATTCAAGTTATAATTTGAATAACTGAATATGCATTTTTTTAATACGTTGAATTTCAATTAATAAAATAATTTAAAATGCATTATTCGTAGTTAAAAGTGATGTTTATATATTGTATTTAATTTGTTAGAATACTATGACATTCAGTTATTTATTTAGCTATTAAAAATATTTGAAATAATTTCAAAATCTGATAAATAATTTAAGTAAAATTATGTCGAAAAGATATATTTTTTATATTGTTTGGATCAGGCCGAATATAACCAAACCTTTTCTACTTATATTAATTCATGTATAAATTAAATGAGAATTATAATGAAGAACAAAAAAAAGAATTAAAATTAAAATATATTTAAAAACAAATAAATTATGAATTTTTTAACTATACTTGTAAAAAGCTTGCATATTATATTTATTTGTAATATTATTTAGTTATAAAAATAATAGTATTTTTAAAACTAAAAGGAAAACATAACGTGGTGTAGAAACAAATATTATATAGCTGTTCACAACAAAATTTGTTTCAAAAAACAGGAAAAAAATATTTAATGGCTGTAGAAATAATGATATTTTTGCATATTTATAATATTATGTTTCTGGTAAATATATTTAAAAAAACATAATATTTTTGCAATTAACCAAATTAAAATTTTTATTGAATGTAAATATTAAATGATAAAAGTGAAATTAAAATATTGTTATAATAAACACAGTTATTAAAACAAGTAAAAGCGTTATATTCGGCTGTGTCGAATCTTGTATACCCTTTACCATCGTTGAGATGGAATTAGATAGTTTGAATGTTTAATAATAATAATTCCAAGTCAATATTAAATTAAATAAAAACGGGTAACGTGAAAATTTATGGACCGATTTGACTGATTTAAAAACCGAAACTCGAAAAAATATTTGTGATCGATCTGTACAAGAACGAAGTCCATAGATCAAATAGTACCTGCAAAAATCGTAATAACGCATTTTGGACTATAACTCGGTAAATACTGGAACGACTTAGTTCACTTTTTTAACACAAAAATTAAAAAAAAATCGAATTTTCAGTGAAATAACGAAGCCTCTAGCTTGTATAGTTCCTTCAAAAAAAAAAAAAAGCACCCATAAAAACAACAACTATAAGGGAAACGCGCATTAAATAAATAAAATAAGATTTGCCAATAACTCGGTTGTTTATTAACCGATTTGGTTGATTCAAAAATCCGAAATATTTGTGACCGGCCATCTTTAAACCGATTTCTTTCATAAAAGTTTTAAAAGAAATTTTGGCATTTTTAAGCCAAATAAACAACAAAAAACGGTTTTTAGACATATCTCATCCATTTATGAACCGATCTTGCTGAATTTCAATAGCAAAATTTTCGAAAGAATTTAATATTATTGTAGTAACTTAATATTGTTGTAGTAACAATGACGTAACCATGTTTTTCACTGCGTGAAGGTAAATTTTTATTTTTGTCCCATAACTTTTAAAACAAATGTTTTAAACTTTTTTTTTTTAATATAGGGAAATTCTCTATAAATTTTTGAATTAAGCTAAAGAAAAAAATTTTAATAATCTCATCTCGATAACTAGAACACAATTTTTAAAATCAAAATTTTGAAACAGGTCTCAAAAATTTAAATTTTTTGCAAAAATAGTAACTTTAAATATTTTAATTTTTTAACAAAATGTTGTTACAGAATATCAATATTTTCTGAAAGTTGCTTTCGATACTTCCTCGAATTATAAAAGATAGTTCAGTATGTTTTTAAAGGTTTTGCAAAAAAAAATTGTGACAACCGACCAGTAAATTTGGTTACACGAGGCAGTTCTATTAAAAAACCAATATTTTCAATAATTAACCTTTTGACATTAAAAAAATATCGAGTAAAATTATATATATTAAAATTTGCAACGGAATGCTTTATGAAATCATATTTCAAAATAAATCAATTACAGATAATTTAAGCAATTTTATGGTTTTTATTAATAAATAATTATAGAATAAAATCTCAAAAAAGTCAAGGCTAAAAACTATAAATTTAATTTTTGTAATCAAATATATTTTAAAACATAAAAGATACATGTTCTTTGTCTTACTTAGAAAAATTTGTATAAACAATTTGTAGAAGTTTCAAGCTCCGATAATTTGATCCACTGTGGCGTCGTCAGCTTCACACACCAGCCAACAATATTCCCAAAACCTAACTCCTGCTCTAACGATGCACTTTGTTTAATCAAAATCAGATCGGCGGTTTAATAGATTCAGACTTATCACGATTAATTTTTCAAATGGCCCTATTTTGCATTGGTGGTATAAGAATGTTCCCTCCTCTGACTCTTTCTTGTTACAGAAACTTCTAAAGAAGTAATTACGAAACCCCAAATTAGCAATATCTGCCTAGATCCATTCGTTTCGAGTCCATCGTATTTAAATCGCTGCTGGGCGAACAAAAGGAGCACAAAATTTTGATTTAATACTTGATTAAGTTTAAGGATTTCCAAACCTAATTAATATTTCTTTTCAAAGAGAAATATTTCAATATTTTTCACTTATTTTAAAAATTTTATTCCGTGTTGCCCATATACATGTAATTGTAAAACTTTTTCTTTTGAAACTAAGTTTTGAAGTGTAAATGTCTATATGAAAAAGTGTAAAAAATATATTAAACACTTGTACCTAAAACTGTACTTTGTCTCACTACAATACATAGAAAAATAAAATAAATACAACTTGTGCCATGTGTTGCATTTGATAATAATAATGATTATGCATTGATGTCAAAGTTTCGCTTCTATTTTTCAAGTCCTTTTCACTATTAGTAATATAGAAGAACGACAAAAAAATAAAAATGTTTGGGTGAGTTATAAAATGCAAATTTCTTGCAGAAGGGGATTTGGAGGTACTATGTAAAACATTTAAAAAAGAATTTAATTTATATTTCCAATTCTCTTATTATACAATATTTTTTTAGTAACATTTAAAAGTATTTCAAAGTTATCGAACATTTCACATTTCATCATTCATTTTATTGGGTTGATTTGCAGTTGTTAAGGAAAAAATGCAAAAAAGGGAAAATTGCAAAAAAAAAAAGAATATTTGACACAAATTGTTAAACTCATTCAGGAGCAGCATAAAATCTCACCAACAAAATTAACAAACACAGACGACACTCTTTCACACAACTGCAGACACAAATACACGCACGCATGTTTGAAAAATGTAACAGTCAATCTGACAGAAATGTCACTTGTCACAATTAATTACATGTAATTAAAAATTACACAAACGCTACAGTTTTTTTTTTTTTTTCTCCTTTTTGAAAGAGTGTGACAGAGAGGGTGGGAGAGAGTGAAAAAGAGTGAACTCAAAAATAACACGCACACACTGAAATGTGTATAGAAAAAATAATAATTTTCTGTTTTAACGATGACAGTTTTTGAAAGCTTAGATTTGTATTTTCTATATTTTTTTTTGTTCTTATTACTTTTATTCGTTTCATTTTTGTTGTTGAGCTGCCGCTCTGTTATAAATTGTAGGTTGAGTAGCAATTAAAATTATTTTAACACAAACCGGAAATGATTGATATAGGTAAAAGACAAATTCATATATATACATATACACACACACATACGTGGATATTTATAAATAAATTCTTGTATATTTAAAAGCATATAAAAATAATACTTCATAATATGGTTGTGTATACAATTTGTATTGTAATGAACACAATACATTTATATTAATTAATTGACAATTATGTGGGTTTGTAAAGGATTCTATTTACACACATACATAAGTATATGTATTTTAAAATAATTTTGGAAAATTTTTAATAGATTAGTTTAGGTTAATTGGTCAGCTGTCTGAACAGTACAAGACAGCTCACGTGGGTTTAGTTTTGGTCCCGTTGTGATACTTTAAGGGATCATGTAATATTATCTCACATGTCCGAAACCACGTTTGAATCGAACCTACCTGACGCATATATGAAGGAATTGATCGCTCTGATATCAATATCAGAGAGATCTGACAGTATATACACAAACGGACTACCAAATTTAGCAGTCCTAATTTTAGTGAGAGCTGAACAGTGGGATAGAAAATGCTTCACTGTTTCTTCCTCTTCCTCAACATAGCAACTCCTACAGAAGTCGTTAAAAGGGAGCCCTAATCTGCTAGCATGCGCCCTGTGACAACGAATATCAGAATACGTAACCGATGCCTTGGTAGACCTAAAATTAAGTTTGATCGAAGTCCATCAAAATGGGGCCATATTTGTCTTAAGGTTGAACATGTGGATAGATTCGTCCATCTATCCTGTGCAAGAAGAGAACCAGAGAACCTGTCGAAGAAGAGAACCAGTTCTGGCCAGTTCGTCCGCTGTGAGATTTCCCGGGGTATTTGAATGATCCCTAACCCAGACTAGCTCTAGGTTTGAATGTCTCGCCATCTCGTTTAGAGATATCCGGCATACATGTAACAGCCTGGATGTCGAAGAGACACCCGAGACCGATTTAATCGCAGCTTGACTGTCCGTACAGATTTGGATATCCACACCGAATATCCTATAGTACATCAGCCAGTTTACCGCTCTTTTTATGGCCGAGATCTCCGCTTGAAGAATACTGCTGTGAGGAAATGTTTTTCCTATATGTGGGAATGAAGACACGTTTAAGAAAAAAATTATGTACGAAATCGGATCAATATTTCCGTGACTTTTCGAACTTCCCTCGTAGTTATATGAAATGCAACACTGTTCCCATCAAGTACCACATGTTAATAGACTACTGTCAAATTTTGAGCAAGTGTCTTCATTTACTTTACGTTCAACAGCTGTTCAAACCAAGAAAAAGCTTGATAAATACTATGGGGACTCTGCACCATAGATTTCAATGGTAAAAAAGTGGTTTACTGACTTTCGTTGTGGTCGCACAAGTACAAATGACGCTGAATGTTCTGGACGGAAAATTGAGGTCAGTACACCCGAAAATGTCGAAAAAATCCAAGATATGGTGTTGCCAACCGAAAAGTAAAAGTGCGTGAGATTGTTAATGCCATAGGCATTTCATATGGAAGTGTGGTTTCGATTTTAAATGATCAGTTAGGTTTAAGAAAGTTGTCTGCAAGATGGGTACCGCGTTTGCTCTCAATTGACTATAAACGTAAACGTGTGACAACTTCAAAGGATTGTTTGGAGTTGTTTAACCGCAATCCGAATGAGTTTTTGCGGCGTTTTGTAACTGTGGATGAAACATGGATCCATTACTGTACTCCGGAGACCAAGCAGCAGTCTAAACAATGGGTTTGTCCGGGTGAACCTGCTCCGAAGAAAGCCAAGGTAAGTTTGTCGGCCAATAAGGTGATGGCAGAAGTTTTTTGGGATGCACACGGGATAATCCACATCGATTATTTTCAAAAGGGAAAAACAATAAATGGCGAATATTATGCCAACTTATTAAACTGATTTAATGAGGATTTAAAAAGAAAACGACCCCATATGGCAAAAAAAAGTTCTTTTTCATCAAGATGATGCACGGGTGCACACGAATAGTTCTACGAATTGGTACCTCATCCGCCATATTCTCCGGATTTAGCCCCTAGTGACTACTACCTATTTCCAAACCTAAAGAAATGGCTCGGTGGAAAGAGATTCAGCTCCAACGATGAAATTATTGACCAAACAAATGCCTATTTTAAGGACCTCGAAAAATCCTATTTTTTGAAAGGTATACAAAAACTGGAGAAACGTTGGACTAAGTGTATTGAGTTAAAAGGAGATTATGTTGAAAAATAAATTTTTGTTTTGCAAAAAACACTGTGTTCATTAAAAAAGTCACGGACTTATTGATCCGCCCTCGTATATAAAATTTATAAGTTTTGTGTTGTTTTTTTATAAGGAGCTGTCTAAGTTAAATCTTTTTTTACATTTTTTAAAAATAGTGAAAAATTCAATTTCCATCAACTTTCAGTGTATTTATTTTAAACAAAAAGTCTTTTAAGGCAAAAATTTAAAATGAAACCAATAACTTTAGATATTTAAGTGTACTCTTCTTCAAGTATTTGTAGATTATATTTTGTCCTAATATTTTTGTAATTTTTTTGAAAATTGTCCTTAAATACACTAATTTTCAACTTTCATGGAATGCAACTTAAAATGTTACGGGATGTTTGTTCTGAAATTATTCTGAAAAATAGCACATATTGTCCACTTTAATATTATGAAAAAAAAAAATCGTTCACATGTGTAGCCCGATTTGATAAATTATTATTATTATTTTTTTTTTTTTTTTTTTTTTTCGAAAAAACTCCAGTAGATTTTATTTTGATTTATAAAACATTAAACAGTGAGGCAGAATCGAAATAAATTTGTAACTTCTAATCGGCTGGTTGGATTTATATGAAATTTCACACAGGCGTAGCAAAGGACAGAAATATTTTGAGTTCAGGAGCAGGATCCTATATACGCTTCAGGAGTGGAACTTGGGGGGTTCAATATAGGGTACTAATGTCATAGAAAATGTTTAAAAACTAGCGATTTTTTTTCCTTATTCAGTTTCAAAGATTTTTATATTACCTTAAGGTCCTTGATAAATCCTTTAGAAACATGCGTGCATGTAATATATCTCTAATATATTCTTTGAAATATACGATATTCATCTAAAATTTCAACAATCTCAACTTTGCAAGATTTTGGTCAAATCTTTTCCATATATATCCCAACATTTTCAACCAATTTTATCATATTTTTTTGTAATTTATTAAAAAACAAAACTGTCTATAGAAAATTTGAAGTTGATATCTTTATTGAGTCAAAAAATAAACGATTTTGAATTGGCAGGTTTGCGAAAATTAACTTATAGACGGACAGATGGACGGACATTAGAATTCTCTAAAAAGAATCTTAAAATTCCAAAAATTTATTATTTTTTTACTTTTTGACCAATATAAAAACAAAATCCAAATATTGAAGCATTGATATCACATTTCCCTGAATTAACTTAAATATATAGACGGAAGGACGGACATTACCATTCTACACATCTTATAATTCTAAAAATTAATTTTTTACTTACTAATAAATAGAAAAATTAAACGTGATCATTAAAGTATTAATATCAATTTTCCCTGGATTATGCATCATTTTATATCCATTTAACTCTAATGTTTAGACGGACGGACATTAACATTCAGCAAAAAAAAAAAAATTATAAAATTCTAAAACTGAATTTTTTTACCTAATAATTATTAAACAAATAAAACGTGATCATTAAAATATTAATATCACCTTTCCCTGAATTAGTAGCCATTTTCGACCCCATTATAGGCGGTAAAATCTGATTATTTGAAATCGATAACGATGATCTGGACATTTTGGTATTTCTCAGGTTTTAAAAAACTACTTTCTGAAATTTATAGCAGCGAGGAAAAATCAATATTTCTTTAAAATAGCCGGATTACTGTAGTACTCTTCAAGCGGAGATCTCGCTTAGCCAAAACTGGTTCCCTCCATCAAAATGAAGAAAACTGTTTAGTGTATCGCTGTCATATTGCAGTTCTGTGAGACTGCAGATCCTGTCGATGATTGCTCAACAATGATGGACAAACGAATCCATACGTTTTACCTTAAGACAGATATATCCCCAGTATGATCAATCGCGATCAAATTTTATCATGATGATGATAATGCTAAGATGTCAGCAATGAGCACTTGTAATCGTTGTAACTTGTCATTGAGTCGATGGTTAGCTCCTAGGACTTTCTTTTAACGAATATTGTAGAAGTTGCTTTAATGAGGAAGTGGAAGAGACAGTGGAGCATCTTTTATGTCATTATCCTGATCCTGATGTATTATATGTTCCCTCTGAAATTTTTATCAGACAGATACATTAATTTATATATGCGTCGGGTTGATTCGATTCGAACCAACCACTAAAAACCACTTAAACTTACACTTTAACATTTTTCAATCGATTTTCTCTTTGTACATGTTATTTGTTACAAAATTGCAAAACAAAGTATTTAATAGCAAAATTAAAAAAAAAAGAAAAACTGCAAAATTACCATTTTTTCCATACAAACCCATCCTACCAACTTCAGGTCTGATGCGGCACGTGTTAACGATTTCCGATTTCGTTAATATTTCAGACAGTATGTCTTTGCAACCCAAAGAACAATTCTAGAGGGAGTTACGGTAAAAATTTGAAAGTTGGTAAATTTTGGTGCAGCCTAGTGTACATATTAGAGTGCTCCAAAAAAACGAAGTTTCGAATAGCCAAAAGGGTTAATAGCCAATTTTTTTATGATTATCAATTCTGAATTAATGGGATTGCAAACGGGTTTATTAAAATATATTCAAATTGGCATGTTTTTAAAACATCGGGGACATTTTGACCCCAAGGCTGTTTAAGGGAAAATTTCATTTTTTTTCACTATCATTGTAAATATCGGTTGTTAATAAATAAATTTCTTAAGTTTTATGATAATCTACCGAAAAATAAATAAAATTTCGACAAGTTTCCATCAAAAATTGCAAATATTACAAAATTTGACCTTTGACCTTTAAAGTTTATGGGTTAATGTCGTCCAAATTGTATGAAACTCTTGATTTATATTTAGAATTATGTGGATTATAAAATTTTAAAAACGTTCCATTTAAAATACATACAATGTAATAAAATGGCTGATTTGCCAAAATATTACATAAAAATGGGGTTTTCTCGAAATCTGCTGAATTCAAAATGCAGGTACAGGCAAACTGTAAGAGGTATTCACCTAATTTTTTTACTGTTTTATTCCGTAATCTGTTGTCCATAAATCCCTATGAGTTCTCTCAAAAATATTGAAATTTGTTTAACAAAGTATCAAAAAAACTGAAATTTGAGTTTTGAAACGACCGTTAAAAATATCAACATCTTTTGACCATAGCTGAGAACTGGTTTACGTTATTATATAAGCACAAAAACTCATATTCAAGTAACTACAGATGTATTTTAAGTAATACAATTGTTTTATTCGAATATTTTCAAAAATATATTTATTTTTTTTGTCACATTTCGAATTCAAGTACTCTGAGACACGTTAATGGCCTGGGGAATTTTCAATAACTTTTACATTTTTCAACCAATTTTTGTGTTTTATATCTTTTTGTAACACTAATTCTGTGTACATTACGATTCCTTTACAATAAAATACAAAACTAATTATTTAATGAAAAAATTTTTGTAAGAACTGAAAAAAATGCATATTTTCCCCTTGTAAATGCATCTTCAAACTTCAGAGCCGTTGCGGCACCAGTTAACGTAGTCCTATTGCCCTAATTTTTTGCACGACGTATTTTTATAACCCATAGAACAATTTTAGGGGGAGGGGACGGCCTGTAGGATAACATTTTTTTCCTTCATACAAGCTTGGAGCACTCTAGTACATATAAACCAATTAAAATACCACCTAATCGAGTTGATGTGGATCGCAATAAAAAAAGGACCAGGTAAGGGCTGATTAATGCGAAATGCCTTATTAATGCAAATAAAATGGTCGTCCTTCACGAAACGGTCACTAGTTCTAAGGGTGTTTTGAAATAAACTGAAGTGGTTCGGATTTTATCAGTTTTAGAACAAATGATTTTAAAATAAGTTCTAAAATTTTTCCTACATATGTATGTAGTTAAGTAAATTATATAGAATTTTATAAATATATAAATTAATTTGAAAAAATCATCATATTTCATAAAAATTCCACCTTGAGTCTGTCGCCAAATGGAAGTTTAAAACTGCTAAGGTTGTAGTTAATTAAGTTAGAGGAAAGGGTTAGTTTAAACGTGAAACATTTTACGTAGAACATACGTACGTTCATTGCTAGAGCGATTCAGAATATTATAGCACTACTGTACAGTGCATTAGCTAAAATTTCTTTATATTAAATATGAAATAACAATGTTAATATCACTGACCATAAATGTTTTATTAAGTTGAAATTTTGTGACAGATTATGACCAAGAGTCTATATTGTAAATTAAAAAATAAATAAATTAAATAAAGAAGGATAAAGGAGGTCATAAAAATATATTCAAATTTCTAAGAAAAAATTATTTCCCATAAACGTCTTAAAATGAAAAGCATTTTCGTTTTAAAACAGAAATAAAAATTAATTTCTTGCTGCTACATTTTTGTCTTAATTTCTAAAGAAAGAAGGAACTGTGCTAACAACTTCGAACATTATACTTCTTGTTTCATATTAGAATCAAATGGTAAAAAAGAAAAAAACTGAAACATCTGACATAATTTTTCCAGAGAGAAAAGTAACAAATGTAGATTAAAAAAAAAAAAAAAAAAACTGTAGACTTTTTGTTTTGTCCTACCATGTTTCAAGGAAGTATGTGAAATGAATTTATAAAAACAAATTCAGTATGTTTTTAGTATGAGGATTTGTCAGCATCTATGAGTTTAAAATAAAAAAAAAATTTTTGCTTGACTGAAGTAAAAATTAGTGTAGAGATGAGAGTTTCCGTAAAATGGAATTTTAATTGCTTTAGAGTTAATCAATTAATACAGAACTAAAATATGATCATTTAAAATCATTTGTCATAGAAGATTTGATCTCTCTCAATATTAATTCTCCATTCCATCTGATCCATATATGTATTTTTTTAGTGTATCTCTAGTTAACTAAGTGCTTAATACAAAATATAGGACTGAGAAAGAAAAAAAATTTATCAGTATATTAATACGAGTTATTTGTTATTTTATTTACCTTTATTGTATATAACATAAATACATTTGTATTAAAACTCGAAAATAACCATAAAAGAAACGATAAGAAAATATATAAAAGTAAATTTATTGTTAACGCTTCGACTGACACAATTTTTCATTTGACAGTTGTCCTTCAATATTGTTTGTTTTAAAAAAATTACTCACATATCAAATGCACACACACACACATACACAAACAAACAATTATAAATATTTATGTGTGTGAATACATGTATAAACCACATCCTGTTTATGAGAGTGTATATATGAAAATTCATTTCAAGGAAAACTCTATGAAATCGTAACAACAGCAAAAAAATAAAACATACAAGATGAAGTAGAGAAAATAAAGAAAAGCACAACAACAACAAGAGTAACCAAAGAAGTAGATAAATAAAACTGGAAGGTACTAGTGTATGAGAAAAAGAGTAAAAAAAAACAAGAGAATATTGTAATAATAATACGAGTGTAACATGTAAAACAAATGAAATAATAAATGTGGCACCATTTAAAAGAACATGTTCCTGTTTCCTGTTGTAAATTTGTTTCTCCTTTGTATGTGTGCATTCATGTTTGTATAGATGTATGCTTTGCTATTTTTTTTCTCAGTAACGAATATAAGAAATATTGTATTTGTTTTTAATAAAAAAAATATATATAAAGTATTTAGTATGCAGGAAAAGTAATGAGCTGTTCCATATTTATTTATTTCATTTTATTTTTTTTGCTCCATTTTTTGTTTCTTTGTATGTGTATTAAGCTGTTCGTATGTATATATGTATGTATGTACTTAAAAATGTTAAAATTCTAATGTAAAAGTATTAAATTGTTTTTTTTTTCTTCCTTTTGTTATTTTGTAGAGTTACCAGGTTAATGTGTTTTATGCTCTAATTTTTAGTATTAAAGTTTGTTAGAAGGTCGTTAATGTTGGTTTTGTTGGTATTTACAGAAAATTGTGACACAAGATTTTTTTTTTTAATTTATTAAGGATATTAGTATTTGTTACTTTTTAAGTTTGGTAATGATTTTTTTGGTTTAACGCACAATAAGTTATTTATTTTTTTTACAAAAAAAAAAAAAAAATAAATAAATAAAAAAAAATAAATAAATAAATAAAAATAGTAATAAGAATATTGACTTATATAAACAAAATTAAAATTTACACCACCATATGTGGTTAGGGTATTATGCATTTGTGCTGATGTTTGTAACGCATAGAAAAAATCTTCGGACCCCCACCTTAAAGAATACCGATCGACTCAGAACCACTTTCTGAATCGATTTAACGATGTCCGTCTAGTCGGCTGGCTGTCTATCCATGTAAACCTTGTGAACAAATTACAGGTCGCAGTTTTAAAGTTATCTTGATGAAATTTGGCACGAATAATTATTTTAGCACAAGGACGAAGCCTATTGAAATTGGTTATGATCGGTCCATTATTTCACCTAGCCCCCATACAAATGTCCTCCCGGAATTGAGGTTTAGCGATCAAAAATGCCTTAAATATATCAATATTTTAATGAAACTCGGTACAAAGGAGTTTTGTATAAGTGTAAATTTGTGTGCCAAATTTCATCAAGATCGGTTCACAATTGACCATAGCTCTCATATAAACGTCTCTTCAGGAAATTACATTAACGTGCACAAATCCCATACGAATGATAGTATCAAGTTAATATTCGACACAAATAAGTTTTATATAAGTAGAAACAACATTGCCAAATTTTATGAGAATCGGCCCATAATTTATCATAGCTTCCATATAAACCCACACGGGAATCGCTCTAAAGTTCATAAAATCATATAGATGTTAGTATCAATGCATTGTTCTGTATTTGTATAATTTATTTTACATTTAGTAAAAGAGTTGGTCTACAATTGGCCACAGGTTAGTTTTTAGCTCATACACAATGGTGTAGGGTATAATATGGTCGGTCTTGACCGACTATAGTTTCTCTCTCGTTTTTTTATAAATTTTTATCTTAAACATCCATAACATTGATGCCGTTCGGTAAAAGTCATTCACGCGAATAGATCTGTATTCCACTAGAGTCAAAGAATATTGGTACTAAAAATAGTTGATGTGCCATTAAAAAATTTTCGAAATTTTTTTGAACACGAAAAGTAAACGAGTTGGAAGAATTTCCCATATTTATATGATTTTTATAGCAATTTAGAATTTTGGAAAATATCTACTAGATTTTAAATTTTAACAAACTTAAAAAAAGAGAGAGAAAATTAGCATCGACCTAAACATCCCTTAAACTGATGGAGATAACCTATACATGTAAGTACATTTTTTGATAGATATAGAGAGATTAGAGGACTATCTAGACATCGTGAAATAACTCCCATCAAAAAGATGCAATAAGTCCCGAAATTAAAACTTTATTTATTATTTTATTTTATAATTTTCAATTGGAACTTATTTATTTACTTATTTGTTTTGGAGGTTTTAGCATTTGGGAGTTATTTCATAAAATTTGGTACTTTTATTTAGATATCTTTAACGGTTCACAAGGTACAGAACTATAAAAAAAATGCATTTTGAGATCAGTGTGCAGCGCTATATTAAAGTGACAAGTTCGCTAAGAGAAAGTGTTAGCACTGAAAGCGGTCCCGATCCCTTTAGAGCAACGATTCTCAAATGGGGGTCCGCGACCCACAAGGGGTCCGTACAGACATTCGTGGGGTGTCGCGATAAGGTTCTGAAACATTTTCTTGAACACACAATTTTTTTATGTAAATATTATGTGGAAGTTTAAATAAAAATTCCAATGAAAGCATGAAACTATTTAAAAATGGAAAGACATTTTTATACAAAAAATCCCCAAATTAAGGATAGAAGTCTTGATTTTTTTAAATGAGATATTTTAGGAACCAACCAGATTGAAAAAATTCAGTTTGATAAAGAAAACAATGATCATATAAATAATGTGATGCTGTCGAATGACACAATATAAAGAAAACTACGATGTGGAAGGGAAAATGTTTAATTATAAAGATATATAGTTCACTTTAACTTGATGAAACTATTAATTTTTCACTTTTATATAAATAAATATATAATAAACTTGCAAAAAAGTTTATTATGCCAACAAATTTTTTTATAAAGTCGTTTCAATGCCCTTTCGAAATATAACCATGGAATAACATCCTGTGTAATAAGATTATTAAAATTTACTCTAATGGTGCGACTTCTCAATGCTAAGTACACAAAACCTTTATTTCGAGACAGTTGCTGGCTATAAAAATTAATTTTGCTTAAACGACTTTATATATTATATTGATTTATTGATAAAATACCAGATTCATTTCAAAAAGTGGTAAAATGTAACTCATAGTTTAAATTTTATTCTCAATCTGCAGATTTAAAAGTATTTTAGTTGAAATATAACAATGTTTATCCGCTAGAGAATGATATTAGATATGTATTATACGAAAGAGTCTCTTAGTATTAAAGAAATCATTACGTAGAAACAATGTCGCAATTATTAATATTATTTTATATTTATGTAATATTTTATCTGATTTTTTAACTAGTCAAATTTGTTGTGGGTCGCGTTTCCATTACAATGTCAAAAGGGGGTCGCGAAGGAAGATCTTGTGAGAACCCCTGCTTTAGAGCTATTAACGTAACATGTTTTGTGTTATTTCCTTTCCCCCTAACGATATAATGTCTATATAATTTGGATGCACCTTTTATTTTATATACATTAAACTGCCTCACGAAAAAAGTTGCAAATATACCCCTTGAAATGAAGATTAGTATGTTCTTATATAATCCCCAAAATATTACATCTCAATGTTAAGATTTACGTGAGCTGGACCATTTTTAAAACACCTCTAAAATTACGTATTTCTATCAATATCATTATCAAAATTTTAGTTATAAGAAAAAGAAAATTAACTTCAAATTATTATAGATGCATACTACGACCTTCAATATTCATTTAAATAATTATTATGTCTCTTTTCAGTCGCGGAATATTAAGATTTTACCAAAATTTTTTATCACATTTTCTTTTTTCAAACATGTAATTTTATATATTTCGGACATTTTTCAAAATATATTAGGTTTTAATGTACCGTAGTAATGGTATATCCTGTAGTAATGGTATAACCGCGATAATAATCTAATAAAAAGGAGTTTTTTAAATATAACCGCCATTTTATACTAATTCGCCGCTTTATTGATGAATGTATGCTTTTGAAGACATGTATGTCATTAACTAACCATTTATTTGGTATAAAAATTAACTTAACCAACTATGGACCGGAAATCCCAAAATATTATTTGTGCAACTAAAGGGTTAAATGAATACACATATCAATAGTACTTAATGAGAGCTTTCCAATGATGCGCTAAAATATAATTTACGATGAAAAAAGTCCAAAATATTTAAACTTTAATAAAATACTATTTAAAATAAAATCATTGAAAATTTTACCAAAATTTTAATTTCGCGAGAATGAAAACAAATTTTAATTTATTTTTTGTTCAATATGTATTTTGTGTATACAACTTGCACATATTTTGAGCTATTTTACACTTTCAAATCGCAATATTTCGCGAACCACTTGATAAAATTATCTGAGATTTTGAATTAGTTTTAGTTTTGACAAGAATAATAATTGTCCAAATATTATCAAATTCGGAAGAGGTGAGAAAATCAGATGGTTGGTTTTAAATGGAATGACTCTATTATCTGAATACGGATGTTGAATGATATTAGGAGATTTTATTGCCGTATTGTATAACATTTTATAAAAATTATTATTTATAGAAAATCTTATTTTATTCTCTAATCTATATGTATATTCGAAATAATTTGTTATAGGAAATAAAAATGTGTATTTAAGTTATTGCGAATGTACATAAGTATAAAACTAATATTAGATTTAGCATTTCAATAGTTTGAACTAATGCTCCATCATGTTGGAAAATACTTCTTACTATCTAATCTAGCAAAACTCACAAATAAGTATGTATTCGTTTGCAATGCAAAGACTTAGTCGTCATACAGTTATGGTTATAAAAATAATAATGATTTGAGAAGATATACCTAGTAATGTTTGATAATATTTTCAAAAAGGATCTTAAATTATCTCTTTACTAGTTTTTTTTTAGAGGTCACAAAAATTGCTATAGTAATTATGTTTTGTCATTGTATCTTTTTTTTTTTTTTTATTAAAGAAAGTGTTTTTTGCTGGAGAAAAATTGCAAGTATTTTTTAGATCACTTCTGTAAGAATATACTTCTCATGCGGGTCGCACATACAAATGTGCTTTTGTACTACTACCAACCCACTATCATGTTTTAGAAGGTTTTCTATACACTCTATATAAGTACAAGGATAATAAAATACATAAAAAAAATTTGTGCCTACCAAGAAAAGGAGAGTACAGAGTCTAAGTATATGTTGCAAGCATCAAAACGCAATATAACACCGGCACGATTTGGGTACAGCATGAGTTTGTTAAAATGCTGCTTCCCGTCAGGGTTGTCAGATTTTTTTGAGCCTCTGTCGCCAAATTGTTAATCAAAATTCGCCAAAAATCGCCAAAATTAAATTTTATATATTTTTTTTTTATGAAAAACTCAAAACAACTAAAATATTTAGTGCTTCAAATTTTATATAATTTTAAAATGTAAATTCAGCTTCAACAAAGTCAATGATAATTTCAGTAGCTAATAATAATTGAATAACAAAAATATTAATTTCAATAAACTTTTCTGACATACATAACTCAATTTTAGGTCAACAATTTTAAAAATTTATTTAAATTTATTATATTTTTTAACAGAATAATTCTAAAATTATATAATGAACATTTGTTCTACTAAACTTATAAATTGTTTCGAAGAATTAATTCATTCATGAACGTTTTCTTTTTATTATGGCCCATAAAATATTAATATTCATATTTGAAAGATGATGGAAAACAAATTATCAAACATTTATTGAAGATATTTATAAATTAACAAAATCAAGATTTGTTAGTCGGGGTTCATTAACAGCAATTTTTCTTACTGCAATTTTGAATTCGTAGACGAGAGAGGTGAAGTGAATGTAAATGTTTAATATTCTTTTCTCTATCCTACGAACTCAGAATTGCAGCAGGAAAAATTGCTGTGTGTGATCCCCGACTTAGATCAGGGGTTTTTACAAACTCTTGCTTCGTGCCTTTAACTTTAATAATTTAAAGGTATTTCTGAAAATACTTTGAATATCAAGTTTGAATAAAAATTAATATTCATTTGAAAATAAAGTGATACTTTGTTAATTTCATATCAAATGTTATTCCTAAATAATTCTTAATCCAAAAATAATATTCATATTCTCAATTTGATACCAAATGCTTTTGTGAAATCAGGCTATATTTAAGAAAATAGTAAACATTCGACTTCAATTAATTATAAATTTAATATAAAACGTTTGTATTTAAAAATGGATTTTAAAATTACTAATAAACGTCTTATGCCAAGGACAAAATATCATTAATGGTTTTTTACAATTACCAGAATGATAATAATAATCATGCACAAACACAAACAAATTTTTACTCTATATTTTTTGCAACTTTGCAGAGCTTCGAAAGAATTAATTAATTAAATCCTAGCTTAATTCCCTTAAATCTTAATTCTGAATTAAAAAATAATAGTTTTTCATTCAATAATACCATTCCCAAAAATATAATTCAATGGATTAATTCAAAGGCTTTTGTTTGAATAGAATTATTTCTTTATTAATTCATAAAGAATTCATTAAATTTTTGTTAATTCAAATCATTTCCAAATTGAATGAAAATATTTTTCTTTCATTCAATTTGTAATATTTTGTGTGTTATTCTTTTAAAAAAATTTTTTCTAAAGCTAATTTGTAATAGATTTGAAGTGAAGAAAATTTGAATAATTCAATATACTTTGTTGAGAACCGCCGTTTTGGATAAAAAAAAAACTAAAAAATGGACGTTAGCTAGCAAGAAAACGTAATAATTTTAATATGCGAATACCTATTTAATAAAGTTTTAAAAATAAGCCAAATAAATCGCCACTTTGTTAAAAATCGCCAAAAAATTCGCCATGTCGCAAAACGGAAAATTCAGTCGCCAAGAGCAATTAAAAATCGCCACGTTTGGCGAAAAATCGCCACATCTGACAGCCCTGCTTCCCGTGTGTTTCATTTATTTATCCATATCTATATTCATACGTTCGCTTGTTTCTTTCGTTCTTTGCCATATTGAAAATCTATGAAAAGAGGAAAAAAAATTATTAAAATTCCTGGCACGTTCATGTTGCCTTGTATGGGGCACAAGACAAAAACAAAAGAAGACAACGTCAAAAATGTTGCTGATGCTAATACTGATGTTACACATAAACCACTTGCATATTTTTATTTGAAACCAAAAACAACAATAACAAAAATATCAGGGACAAAAAAAATGAAAGGAATAAGGAGTTTTTTTTTTTGCCAGTAGATTCCATAAAATCCCTTGTTTAAGAACATGTTTAAAAAATGGCACAGCAACCCACTAAAAAAATAAATATGAACTGAAAAACTCTTATACACAATTTTAGTCCTTAACAATTTTTAGTTTAGTTTAGTTCTTATAATAATTTAACTTCAGCGGGAATTTCTAAATAGCAAAATATTTTAAAGATGTCATATTTTTTTATATATTATCATTAATCTATTGATTTTTTGGTTGGTGCTGTCAAGGGAATATTTTATTTAGAATTTTATATATTTTTTGAAAAAGAGAATACGAATTATCCAGAAAAGAACTCATTGTATAGATTAATGATGTTGTTCTGCAATAGGACTTATATAAGTAGTTAAACAATTAAACTTCAATGTATTTAATAAAATTTTTTTTTTTAGTTTTTTTTTTTTTTCTATCACATACAGATTTTTTTATGGACTTGACAAATATGGGTATGACAATTAACTCGAGAATAGTTTGTCTGATTAAGATAAAAAAAAAAAAATCACCAAAAGATGCAGACTGAAATTACCTTTAAGTTATATTATTAAAGTAATTTGTTATTTACCCAATAATTTCGGAGTCAGTTATGGACCGGTATTCATACAAATTTTGCACTTTACCTTTCACTAATATAAAACTTTTTTGTATTATACTAACATGTGTATGACATTTATATATGTTAAAGAGATTTTCTGAAGACGGGCTTATATGAAAGCTTTAGTCATTTATAGACTAGAGGTCCCAGTCGATGGAAAATAGTCAGCGGTAACGATGTCTAAGCAAAAAATGATCCATCTGAAAGCGATGCTACTGAAAGAAACTTATAAAACAGATTTAATAACAATATGAGATCGAAGTTTAATTTGACGTTATTTCGGTCTTAATTAATTCCAAAGTTTTTATTAACCATATTTCCTATAAATAATAATTCATTTTCCTAAAATGACACTTTATATGGACATTAGAACAACAATTTTTGTGTTTGTTATTGGTTTAAATTAAGGATTTGAAAAAGTCTTGAGAGAATCCTTTACTTTATATATAAAGTTGAAAACCCCAGACATACGAAACGTTTGAGGTTAACTTCCTTAAATTTGACTTGGCTTAAATAAACTCTTATAAACAATTATTGGATTTATGCAAGTGATAGAATTATATTTTG
Source organism: Protophormia terraenovae (assembly GCA_951394005.1). NCBI lineage: Eukaryota > Metazoa > Arthropoda > Insecta > Diptera > Calliphoridae > Protophormia > Protophormia terraenovae. Next base: position 43,250,819 of record OX596074.1, on the reverse strand, counting down.
AGAGTGTAACGTTAAAGGCATTTATGACCGCTAAAACTCTAACCGGCGAATCCCGTACTAAACTTCATCAAGATTGCTTAAAAATTGCGATCTTTATTTTTTCACAAAATTTACATAAACAGCCAGACGGATATAGTTAAAACGACTCGGAAATTAATTCTGTATATATTGGTATATTTAAGGGTTTGTTCTTATCCCTAAATCTGAAGCTAAAAATCACCACTTAAAAATGTAAATCCTCAATTTTGTCCCCAAATCATTTTAATATAAAATTAAAATATTAAATTTTCGTTTTTTATAAAAAAAAAAAAATGTATTATAATAATTAAAAATGTTTTATAAAGTGAAATTTAATGAATATTATTTTTAAAATAAATTTCCTATAAAAAGAAAATTTATCTAATATTTACTATAAAAAATATATTTTTCAAATGCTCCCAATAAAATAAAAATTGATCATATTTATCTACAAAATTTAAAACATATCGATGTTTTCCTCTAAAAATTTAACGGAAATTGTCTATAAATTTAATAAATGTATTATTTAATAAAAAATACCCATATTTAAAAACAATTCCCAAATCCCTCGCCACAAAAATCTGTTCCCAAATTAAAATTTAAATCTCTAATTTGGGGACAAATCCCCTAATCTGGCTGCACGGTTTTTGTTCATTATAAGAGCTACCAAAAATATGCAGTCATATTTTTTTCTGCTCTTCAAATAAACCAAACTGTTAGTTATTTATTTTCTTTCAGACAATTTTAAGAATTTTTACGCATCGATTTTTTAAGGCATATTTTTGCATATTTTGGTCCTAAAAGCATATTTTGAGCTTAGCAGCATATTTTGTCACATTTTCATAGAAAATTCTTATTTTATAGCATATTTTAGCAAATTAAATGACATATTTTTAAATATTTTATACTTAAGGGCATAATTTTCATATTATCCTCCTTAAAAAAAAAATATGTGACATGTGTGAAAAAACTAAAAGCAGTTTTATGTTTAGCACATCAAAATCCATTAATCCTAACTATTCGTACCTAAAGGAGGTTTTTTTTTTTTTTTTTTTGGCGACCACTGTTATATGCCATTAGTAATTTTTTTTCAAATCTCATTTATAATATAATGATATTATTAGCTTTGAATATTTTCAAATGCAAAAAGAAAATATTTTTTAGTAATTACTTATAAAAATTAAGCCTTTTTTATATGAATACTGGATAAATTAAAATTTATTAACACGCATTAAGACAATAATATTATGCTTACAGAAGCAATCGGAAACAAAATATAATTAATCTGAATAATACATACTTTTACCATGATACTAATACTTATGTTTAAATTTCATTATTATATTATGGGGATCACAATTAAATTTTTACCAAAATACAAGTGATGAAAACTATGCAAAAATATTTTTATTATAAAATGTTAAAAATAAATATAATATGTTACTCTTTTACGAATATACTTATCATGGTTGAAAATATATATATTTGTTTTTTAACTATAATATTTCTTATTTAACTATAATAATTGCTTTTCATGTATAATACTTATTCGTTTTCCAAATACTTTAATAAAACAACAATTTCATTATAATTCCTCTATAGTTTATATATGAATATATGTATATAGTATACTAGGTTTGGTTATATTTGGTGTGGTTCTTTGTATATTATCTTGTTGGTTATATAATGAATGAAATAACTAACTAATGAAAATATAATGTTTGATCATAATAAGCTAAATTTGAAGCATGTTATTGAATTTTTTTTAAATTTTTTATATTATACGTTATTATATGTACCGATTCATAATATAAAAAAATTAGATCATAATATGAGCAAATTAGACCATAATTAGATAAATCCGTACCATAACATGATCAAATTTCTCCAGTATTAATCCTTTGACGACCATAGACAAGTATGCTTGCCTGCGGGTTTGTGGCTTATATATTTGTCCAGGTAGCAGATAGAGCAAATATGTCAAAAACTGTTTTATAGAAGAGGATTGGGGCAACAAAATTGTAGTTGAGTGGCAGTCCCTATCTGGTTCCAGTTGTACCCTACGAGGTTCCAAATTTGTCTAAATAATGGTCTTTATACCAAGGGCTGCTACAGGGCAAATATAGGGCGCAAGAGGATGGTCGTCAATTATGTTTTGGATTTAGCCTTTGTCTATCAACAAATTTAGTGGACCAGTTTGGATAAACTCTAAGCTGCCTATAGATAATCATTTTATGTTTGGCAATTATATTTGCCTATGGGTTGAAACGAAAATTATCATTCCTAAAAAACTCTACAATTAAAACCTCTAAATTGTCATTAAATTTGTAGTTTTTGAGCGTTTTTTAAATGCAACTGTGTTTAGTATTTTGCATTCACATACAGTGTCTCACTAAAGTATTTGAATTTTTTTAATTAATAATTAAAACGGTTTAATTACGTGATTTAAAAAAATTAATTCTAGATTTATTAACTAAATTGTATTTATCTATTTGTTAACTTTATAATGCAAAAAACTGCAATCAAAAATATTTCATTGTATCCAAGTTATTCCATAAAGAGTATGAAAATTCATCGAATTTACCTCACAAAAGTATTTGAATTTTTATCACCTTTGTATTTAAAAATGTCAAACAAAATACAAATTGGAGAAATTCATGTATTTTTTATTAATAATTGGTCACAGGTATTACAATTAAATGTTTACTAATTTATTTCCCCAATTTGCAGTAAAATTTTGGGGGATTTTTGGTCCAATTTTATATTTAATGGACTTAGAAGGTTGATTTCGAAAGAACACGCCTATTTTACCTTTATAACTGACCAAAACAATAATTTTTTTTGTCATTATAGTAAAAAAATAATAAGGTTTTAGTTCCTTATGAGTTTTTTTGTTAAAATCCCATATACGAAGGGTCCAAGTCGATAATTATGAGGCATGGCACCATTAAAAATAGAATACCTTAAATATCAAGCCCATTATGGTTCCCTACGTATCAAACATTTATTTCAAAATGTTGGGGAATATCTTCCCGATATATAGCCAATTTGAAGGCTAAAATACCTGACTTTATGATATAGCACCAATATATACCCCGACATAATTGTACTTGGGTTTATTTTTCTAATTATTTAGCCATATTATTTTTGGATCAATAAATTGCAGTCCAGAAATGTTGTACCGAAAAATTTTCAACTTAATTTTCATCAACGTAAGTAATATTAACAGAATAGTAAACTTTTTCGTGTATTTTTACCTTTTTATAGTTTCCCGTATACCTTGAAAGTCATATAGTTATGTAACTTAAAATATGCCTTTTGTCGCGTTTTACACTATGGCTTCAATTTCTCTGTATTTTTGTAGCCAGTATCTAAATCTACCATTTAATAACAGCTAATACCTAAAGAAACATAATCTCAAAGTTTTGTTAAAATATGTGGACCAATACTTCAGTAAAATAGGCTTAATATTGAAGAGTTTTTAATTTTTAACAACATAATGAAACTACGTACCCCGCTTGGAATGTCAATATTTAGAACTTTTGCAGTAAAAATTATTTTTCGAAGACATGATATAGTCCATTTATATTTCCGAATAAAACAAATTAAATTTAAGAAATAACTTAGGAAAAATTACCCGATTATTCCAATTTTCCCTTTTGTAAGATACATATAAAGAAACTTCGCTTAATTTCTCTAAAATTTTACCCCCAAATTTATAAAAAGAATTAGTAAACGCTTAACACTAATACTTAATAACAATTAATATAAAAAAACATATATTTTTTTGCCTTTTTGTATTTTGAGTATCTTCAAATATAAAAAAAATTAAAAAATTCAAATACTTTTGTGAGGTACCTGAAATGACTGCACGTGTTATTTTTCTCAATTTCTCGGAAACGATTCAACATTTTGTGCTACTTTTTGCAGCATTTGGTAGAAGACAACTCAGGCAAAAATCCCATTCATAAAAAATTATTATGTTTTATTTACCTAATTTTATAACTAAAAATAACTCATTTTTTTATTTAAAAACTAAAATTCACTAACTTATGTGAGACACTGTATGTGCCCGAGTTTAAGGCTTAAGCCCAATTTACAATAGCACGTAGTCAGCAACAGTATCAGCAAAAATTATCAGCTGATCACTGTCAGCACAACATGTTGCTGCAATTTTATAATTACAATTCAGCGTAGGCAGCCACAATTTACAACCACCATCTAGCTTCGTTCTACTTGTGTATTTTAGCCTCTAATTTATTTGCTCACTCTCTTTGTCTCGCTCTCAATCTGAATGCAGCACAGTGAATTTAGAAACAGGGCTAAATGAAACAGCACTGCAAACTGCTGCTGACTAAATGTAATCAACACCATAACAAAAAGTGCATTCTAAATGATCAGCTGATTATGGCAGCACACACTGCTGCTGACTACGCGCTATTGTAATTTGCGCTTTATATGGGTATTATCATACGTATGAGCTTAGTGAAACTCCCATCAACACGTTTGTATTGGTCCACTGATCCAACATTTCACCAAGCTCAGGTTGCAGGCGTCATGTCACGGAACCGATTTGATGAAATTACAGCCAATCTTCACTTTTGCGACAACAGTAAGGCTGATGTTAGTGACCGTGGCTACAAAATTCGTCAAATTTTAGAGCACATTAACAAGGCTATGCCTGACGCATATACGTTTTCCAAAAAACTCTCTATCGATGAACATATGGTAAAGTTTAAGGGTCATAATGCCATGGAACAATATATGAAGGACAAACCTATTTCATGGGGATTCAAACTACGGTGTTTATTTGAGTCAGAAACAGGATACTTGTATAATATTGACATTTACACAGGAAAAAAACCATTTGTTGAACATGGTCTTGGTGAAGCTGTCGTCCTGCAGTTATGTAAGCCACTGGCCAAAAAAGGCGTTGAAGTTTACTTCGACAATTTCTTTACAAGTATAAACTTAATGCACATTCTCCAGCAAAATGACATAATGGCATGTGGAACTATTCAATGTAATAGAAAGCACATGCCAAAGAATTTTCCTGCGGATAAAAATATGAAAAGAGGGGACATAAGTTACTTCATGTCGGGTAGCATTTCCGTTGTAAAATGGATGGACAATCGAGGTGTCTATCTTTCCTCAAATTATATTGACCCAACAGCGGTAATCAAGGTCAAGCGACGTGTTGCTGGACAAGCTAGTAAAATAGATATTAATTGCCCCCTGATTATACAGCACTATAATAAAGGAATGAGAGGCGTTGATCTAATGGATCAAAAGAAAGTATATTACGAGTACGATCGAAAAAGTAAGTGGCATTTTTATTTACGATTGTTCTTCGTCTTATTTGAATTATGTGTTCATAATAGTTATATAATATATAAAAAACTCATATTGGCCAATAGTTCCTCAATTAACGTGACTTCAATTGAATTTCGAGCAGCTTTAGCCAAAGAACTAATAAGTTGCTTCAATTAAAGAAAACGTGGATTTTCAGTTTCAACCAAATTGGGAACTCACTTTATAAGCAAGCCCAAATCTCTGCATAAAATGGAAAAGACTGAAAGTTGGAAACGCTGTTGCCACTAAAAAATATAGTTGCACAAATGTTTTTTGCGTTCAATGCAATGTGTTCCTTTGTTTCACAACATGTCGTGATTGCTTTGGAATCTATCACGAACAACATTAATAACAATTTTTTAAGATTTATTGTATTTTACTTTATATTTTTAATAAAAAAAAAAACAAAATTTAACTAATTTTTACAATTACTTAATTTGCCAAGCGAAATGGGGGACTTAGAGGACACCCAGGAGGACAATTTTGTTTTCGTCACTACTATTAGGCCACAGATTATGAAAATAAAACAAAAATTTAAATCGCTTCAGCCGAAAATGTTTGGTCGTCAAAGGGTTAAGAAGATCGTTTTATAACATAATTATATTAGTTCGCTATATATATTATATAGTTGCTGTAACAATTGTTATAAACATAAAACGATTTTTACAGCAATTATATATTACATTCATAATAAAGCATGTAAACGAAGAAAATTTTACATTTTCAAATGTAAATATTTAAGTATCTATAAAAGGTATCTCAAAAATGTTGTACTTTTATAAAAGTAGAGATTCCAAAAAATACAAATATGCTTATTATTTTTGTTTAAAATCATCAGTGGCTAAATAAATATAAAAATTTAGGAACAAAATTTTGAACACTTTATTCACACCATTTTTTTTTTTTTTATCTTTTGTAAATTTTTTTAACTGGTTTTGATTCTTATTAATTTATGATACCCGCATTCTGTGTGTTTTACAGATTTTTTTATCATAACCTTTTTCCCGATTCACTTTTCTATGACAAATCTAGCCGAAGTGTTAATCAACACATTATTTAGTACTTTAATTGATAGATTATGACATTGTCTTTTCTTTGATGTATCATTTACCGAAATTATCATTATTAGGATAGGATTTTTTTTTTTTTTTTTTTTTGACTTGAAGTTGGTTAATGCAGTGTTCAAAAAAATTTTCTCAAAATTGATTTTGTGTTATTTTCCAATTTTTAAGATTATGAATTAACAGTTTGGATTTAATAAAATAGTATTACATATATAAAATCTTCGGACTTCGCAGATTCAGAAAAGTATCCGATCTATATCATATTGATTACAGCGACTAAAATATTTACGTTTTAAAATGTAAAAAAAAATTTCGTTTACACATTTTTTAAGAAATTTGTCTAAAATTTTTTTCTGATGTTTTGAAACTCAAAATGTAAATGTATAAATATATTCCCAAGACTTTAAAGAATCAGAAACCTTTTAGCTTTTTCCAATACTATATACTGTGTCTTAAATATATGCAATTGAAAAGTGTGAAAAATTTTTCGTTTACATGCTTTATTTTGCCCTTAGATTATGATCACCACAACCATATTTTTACTCTGCCTGAATAATAAACGAGAGAAAAAGATATAGTCGGCCAAGCCCGACCATATGATACCTACACCATTGTGTACAGTATAATTCGGGGAGGGGTCTTTTATTAGACTTGGAGTCATATGTGGACCGATATTCATAAGCGTAAAATAAGACATACAAATACAGAATATTACGTTGATGCTAACATTTATATGAATTTATACACTTTTGGGTGATCCCGAAAGGGGGATCACCCAAAAGAGCTATGGTAAATTATGGACCTAACTTTTTAAAATTTGGTACTATCATTTATGTGTATATAAAACTTATTTGTGTCGAATATTAACTTGATACTAACATTTAAATAGGATTTATGGTCCTTAAAGTGATTTTCTGAAAAGGGGTTTATATGGGAGCTATGGGTAATTATAAGCCGATCTTTTTAAAAATCAGCACACTTATTTAGACTTATATGAACCTTATATGTGCCAAATTTTATTAAAATATTGCTATATTTAAGGGACTTATGGTTGTTAAACCCTTTTCCGGGAGGACGTTTGTATGGGGGCTAGATGAAATAATGAACCCATCATAACCAATTTCAATAGGCTTCGTTCCTAGACCAAAAAAAACCTGTGTACCAAATTTCATAAATTTTGGTTCAAAATTGCGACCTGTAGCTTGATTACAAGGTTTACATGGACGGACAGACGGACGGACGGACGGACATCGTTAAATCGACTCAGAAAGTGATTCTAAGCCGATTGGTACAAACTAAGGTGGGTCTTAGACCAATATTTTTGGGTGTTACAAACATTATGCATAAACGCATAATACCCTCCCCACCTATGGTGGTGTAGGGTATAAAAATAATATTTTGAGATCATATTTTCTTTTACTTTTAAAGGCATATAATTTTATTTTAAGGGCTTTTTTACTGTTTTAAAAGCATATTTATTTAATATATTCATTACAAACATTACAAACTCATATTACCCAAACCGTCTATGATGGTGTAAGGTATGAAAATGTTAAAATTTACTAAGATTATGAAATATGTGTTTAATCTAAATATCAAGAAAATATTTTAAAACATTTAAAACCTATTTCACACATACATAGATATTAAAATGACGTTTAATTAAAATCCCGTTTAGATTTTGAAGTGTCTGTAATTTAATTATGGCTAAAAATTGGGTGGGAAAATTTCACTACAAAACAAAAAAAAAAAAAAAAATAGAAGGAAAACAAATATACAAACCAGTACCTTTTTAACTCCATCCATTTCTTAAACCGCAATCTGCTTTAGCTTTTTAGTGTTGCCACAAAACACTTACTTAAAATCCACTTTTGTGTCCTGGTGTCTGCTGTTGTTTCTTGTTTTTTCTTTTTCAGAAACAAAAAAAACGCTTTATTTTGTGTTTTAAATTTTAAATAAAATTATTTATGCATTTTAATGTTGCACAAGAGACTATGGCCATGAAAAAAATAACACTTAAAGAAAAATATTTAAAAAAAGATGATATGGGAAATTTATTTTAAATTTGATTCCGGTAGAATATTGCAACTATAAGTTATTTGTGAATATCTCAAGAATATTAATTCGTAATCTATGAATTTAAGAATTAACTTCATGTTGTGGCTAAATTAATATCTCGTTTTTAGAATTCATATTAGGCCCAATTTTACTTAGATTTTAAGTTTTAATTTCTGTTTAAATTTCTTTTATAAGATCGTGTTACCGACAAATAAATAATTATTAGATTTTTAAAAATTTTAAGTGTACAGAATATTTATTAAGCGTTTTTATTTGCATAATAGTTTTTTTTTTTTCATATAGATAAAAATGCATTTATTTTAAAGTTTTTATATTAAAACATGGTTCTGGTTAAATGACAAGGGCAGACGTAAATATTTGCATAGACAAGAGAGCAAGAAATATGTAAATATGTTTTATTTGTTTGGAATACATAAATGTTCATACATTTCAAGTCAAAACGCACTCATAATAAAGTAAATATGTATGTATGTATATGTGCTTATAAATGAACATTTGCCAGTATATAGTAATTTTGGTAGTATGTAGTAACATCCTTACTATAGCAACAATTCCAAAAATAAATTCCCTATGAAAAATATTTTGTATTTGTTGTAATTTTGCTCAACACAAAAAAAATAAAATGAACAAAAAGGGAGACAGACGTACACACACACAAAAAACCCTGTTGTATAACTTACGTTGATTTACGATTTGCTTTTATTTGTTGTCCCGCCATCAACCACATAAACCTCCCAAAAAAAAAAAAAAAAATCACTTATTGAATACCCTCTTTTTTCCCTCAACTACTAAATATTACACAAATACCGACACAAATTCAAATATACCAACGCAACATTTCCCTCTTGATTTTGAAAACAGTATTGTCTACGTTTGTATGAATATGCCGGGTGTACCTTTATGTAACCTTGTCCGTCTGGAAACTGTTGTCTATAGTTGTTTGCGAATGAGCACGAGTACAAATAAAAACAAAAATTAATTGCCAAAAAATTAAAGCTACATAGTTGTACCATTCAAAAATATATCCTTCGCATGAAAGAGACAGAGAAAAACCGTTAGAGATTGAGATTTTTTTTGGGAGGGAATGAGAGATATACTGATAAATTATTAACCGCAGATGAATAAATTTGCAAAGACTGTATGATAAGCTTGTGGCATGGTGAAGAGAGAGAGAAAGAGAGACAGACAAGGTTATATTTAAATTCATATCTAATCAAAGGGATTGTAAATAGTAATTCACCCAGGTTCTTGTAAATTTAAACTGTTTTATAGAAATTTATTTTGTTTATTACTATTTTTTTAAGCACAAAGCAGTTTATTCGGTTCATTAAAAAATAATAAACCCCATAATATTTAAATTAAATATCGATATAAAATGAGTTTATTGTTTAAAACGAGAGTAAAGTTTAGATTAGGTTCAAGGTTTTTGAATTGGAATATTGAAGATTAAAATATAACTCGAATTCCCATGACATGCGATAAATACTATTTACTTTGTATGGAGGATATAAATATGACCTGATTAATATTAACTTTGTATGGACACTACAGCTCCTCCTGCCCCTTAACACACTTTTTGTGTCTCAACTATGCAGTTTTATGAGGGAGTAATTTCTAAAAAATGTTACAATTTCAGCACAGTAGGACCGATCGTAAACATTTTGGTAGTAAATCTCCTTAACTAGTTGAAGCAACTAACTAAATTATATGGCAGAATTATAGAATGTCCAAAGCGAATGGCATATTCTCTACGGCACACTTTGGGGTAAAATGTGTCAAAAGTGGCGATTAATTGAATTTTGAAATTTAAATTTTTGTAAAAATTATGTAAAAATATCAATTAAAATCCTTACACTAGGTTTTATTGTTTTCTTATAAGGAGCTTTCAAAGTTAAACATTTTGGAAAAAGAGTATAAAAAATTAATTTTCATCAAATTTCAGTGTGCTTGTTTTAAATAAAAAGTACTTTAAAGTCAAAATTTTAAATGGATGCATAAACTTCAGGTATTTAAATGTACTTTTCTTCAAGTATTTGTAAATTATATTTTGTCCTAATATTTTTGTTATTTTTTTGAAAATTATCCTAAAATTCACTAATTTTCAACTTTCATGGAATGCAATTTAAAATGTTACAGGATGTTTGTTCTGAAAGTCTTCTGAAAAATAGTTTATATTATCCACTTTAATATTATGAAAAAAAAAAAACTGCGCGCATATATAGGCCGATTTGAGAAATTAGTTTTATTTTCGAAAAAAATCCAGTAGATTTCATACAAAAAACAGCTTAAGTGCAGACATTTGCTTTGCTTTATCAAACATTAAACAGTGGAGCAGAATCGAAATAAATCTGAAACTTCTAATTGGCTGGTTGGATTTACATGAAATTTTATATAGGCGTAGCAGAGGACAGTAGAGTTTTGAATTTAGAATCAGGATCCCATACTCGCTTCAGGAACTATGGGGGTTCAAAATAGGGTACTAGAGTCATAGAAAATGTTTAACCACCAGCGAATTTTTGTTCTTACCCCGATTTCCAAGATCTTTAAATCACCTTAAAGTCCTTGATAACCATTTGAAATTTAAAAAATCTCAATTTTACAAGATCTTGGTGAAGATTTTTCCATATATAGTTTTCACCGATTTTATTATGTTTTATGCAATTGGTTGAAAATAAAATTATCTATCGAACAAATAAAATTATGAGTCGTTATCTTTATTGAGTCAAAAGCTAAACGATTTTGAAGTGGAAAGTTTACAAAAATTAACAAGCAGACGGACATTAGAATTCCCTCAAAAAAAAAAAAAAAAAAAAAAAAAAAAAAAAATCGAATTTTTTTTTTTTTTTATACCCACTACCAAAAAGACATGTCGAAGGAATCATTTAAGACCCCATAAACTATATATTTTCTGGGTCCTGGTTAGATTCTAAGTTGATCTAGCTATGTCCATCAGTCTGTCTGTCTGTCTGTTGAAAGCGGAATAGGGCTCGAATGAAATTTAGATCAAATATTTATCTTATATAAGGTATATTTGGGATTGAAAATGGGCAAAATTAATAAACAAAAAAGTTATGGGCAAAATACTAAAAACACAGGGTGTCCGTTGTAGCTTCTTTTCATACTTTTCTGCTGATATGTCTTAAAGAAAACCAAGTACAATAACGAAATTTTGTACACATAGTTCAAGGGTCGATATAAACATGAAGACCAAAAATGGGCGTGGTCCGCCCACCTCCCATATAAGGTATAGATTCGGCCGACCCGAATATAACATTCACGCTTGTTTTTTTTTATTTCTCAATTACATAATATGAAAACCAAATGTAATTATTAAAATTTTTATATCACCTTTCCCTGAATTAAGTGACGGGCGGACATTGCCATTCTACCAAAAAATATTTTATAACTCTAAAATTGCATTTTTTTTACTAATTAATAAATAGAAAAAATGGAACGTGATCATCAAAATTCGAATATCACCTTTTCCTTAATTAAGCTTCATTTTCGTCTCATTTAACCCAAATGTATAGACGGACGGACGGACACTACCATTCAGCCAAAAAACATCATGTGATTCTAAATGCATTTCCTTACTTACTAATAAATAAAAAATTAAACGTGATCATTCATGTATTGATATCACCCTTCCTTGAATTATGCATAATTTTCGACCCATTTAACTCTAATATATAGACGGACAACCGCTCTGCTAAAAAAATCTTAAAATACTGAAACTGATTTTTTTTTAACCTAATAATCAATAAAAAAAAAAAGTGACGTGATCACTAAAATATTGATATAACCTTTCCCTGAATTAATTGCCATTTTCGACCCCTCTTACCCCAATGTGCGGCACATAGAAATATAAAAATTTCCAATATATCCCTGCACTTTTCTGCGTTCATTGTTTTATCAATATTATAATTAAGACCATCAAAATTCCATTAAAAGCATTCCCAAATTTTTATGTCCTGACATCTCTGTTAAATAGTCATCTTTGTGAATTGATATATGTCTCCATTCTTTTTTTTTTTTTTGCCTTCACATTCGGACTAAAATAAATGTTTTTTAACAAGTTTTAACCTTAAAATTTTGTATACGCATTGATGGATTGTTTCGGACAATTCTTTTCTGAAATATTATCTTACGCAAGACGAAGATGTACTGTTGGCACTTAAAGAAATGAAGGGGCTCTTTATGCCAATACAATAATCATCCTATCCGATCTGGAGTTGTTTTATGAGGTCAACCACGAGTTTCTATCAATAGTTTTTTTAGATAAGACATAAGACATTTCTCTCTAAATTCCTATTTGCCATTTTAAGCAACGACTTTCTAGTTTTCTCTTGTTTTGAAAACTTTTTCCTCCTACGAGTATTTGGTACAATAGAAAATAAAATTCCGACGCACTTTTTGGATTAATTATATAACTTTTGAACCGTTGGAAGAATCTCAATACAATTACACATGATTAAGGCTAAGGTGATTAAATTAAAAAAAAAAATTGACAAAAATTTATTTAAGATTCAGATAAATATGGGCATTTCTTTAAACTTGTTTACTTTTGATGTTCAAAAAAATTTCGAAAATTTTTTAATGTCACATCAATGATATTTAGTACCAATATTCTTTGGCTCTAGTGAAACACAAATCTGTTCGAGTGAATGACTTTTACCGAACGGCATCAATTTTATGGCGGTTTAAGATAATTTTTTTTTTAAAAAATTTCCAAAATTCTATTATATATTTTTTTAAATAAGTCATAAAACAATGTCATTTGTATGCATTTTTTAATTGCACTTACTTGAATCTCTAAAGTTGCATTAAATGCAAAATCGTACTTTTTTTCGAACGCCATAATGATTTTGATGTATGGTATTAAAGCAGCTACAGATTGACATGTATCATCGCTAATTTTAACTAGCGCCTTGGGTGTGCCTCGACGATTAATGTTAAACTAAAAACATCGCGTTCTTAGCCCATGAAAACCGCTGATGAATATTTCTAGTAAAATTATATTTCTTGCGCAAGTAAAACTTTACACAGGAACTTATTTCAGTTTAAAATTGATTTATAACTCCAAAATCCGCTACAACAAAATATGCAAAATTGCTGAATTTCTTAAAATTGCTATACACGTTTAGCAAATTAATATTTTAAAACGCCACAATGATTTTTAAATGTTATTTGGAAACCTTTTTTGATAGCGCTATACTCTAGCTTCACTGAAATAACGTTACGAGTGTGCCTCGCGAAAAACGCACCTCTTGGAACCATTCACGTTTTTTCTCTCCAAGTTTGGGTACCTCCTACAGCATTTCTGTTGAGGGCACATTAACGAGATATATGTCAAACGATGCAAAAATTCAAGAGCTATTGGTCTCTTCTTTGAATTTTGAAATATTCGAAACGGCGTAAAATCCTCAGTGAAAAAACTGCAAAATTTTGAGTTTTCTAAAAAATTTGGTTTCACGACTTTTGCACAACACAATTTGACTCTGATTAATTGCACGCTAATTAAAGCTATGCTGGTCCTTTCCTACAAGTGTTTAGAGTCTACATTAGAAGAATTGAACTCTTATGTTTAAATCCGCGACTACAGCAATAAAAAGAAATAAAAAAAACTTGTCAGTTTCAAAAATTTTTTTTTGGAATTTTTGACTTTGGGTGCTTGTCGGCCACATAGAACCGTATCAGATCTTGAATTTTTTTCTGGTACAGCAAAAAGTGTTGTTAATTGCATCAAAAGTTTTTTAGAAAAGTCTGAATTTAAAAAAATATTTGAGGTTGAAGGTCGGTTTCATAAAGGCAAACGTAAAAAGAAAATTGCCCATATATAGATCTGATAAAAAAAAATATTTTAATCTGAAGTTGGAACCTTAAAAAAATTTCATATTTTTGGGTTTTTTCCAAAAATGTAGCAATATTTGTTCATTCATAACATTTGTTTTTTGTTCTGGTCTATATAATTTGCTTAATGTTTTCAAAAGTAATCTTAACGTAGATGTATGTAACGCAAAGCCGGTGAAGCTTGAGGCAATAGTCTCCTCACAAACCCTATCCTAACTTTAAATTTTCCAAAAAATTTCTAAATTTGTAAAATTCTCAAAACGCAAAGAAATAAAAAATACGTTAATTAAATACCTTCATATTTTGGGAAAACATGTGCGACGCACAGTGGTTCCAAAGTGTTTTTTTTTTTTTTTTTTGGAAATAATTCTGTAACTTTTAAAATGTTGTAGATATCCTAATAAAATTTCAGACGGTCAGAGCTGAGGTATTTTTGAGTTGACTTGGAGGAGTACAGGTTCCTAGCGGATAGTGGATGGCCCACCAAAACTGGCCATCTCTTGTATGTATTTTTTTTTTATTTTATTATTATTATTTTTTTTTTGAAAAATCGCCAAAAATTTATTTATGATATGTCAGAAAAGAAATTGTATATATAGGTAGTCTTGTAAATTTCTACAAAATATATAATATATATACGCTTACATGTGAAGGTTATCTCTTTTAGTTTAAGAGATATTTAGGTTAAAATAAATTTTTAATCCATTTTTAGCCTCGTGTTTTTAGTTTTCTTTTTAACTTGGCGGGCTAAATATTGCCCCTAAAATTTTTCTTAAAATATTCACTAGATTCCTTACAAAATTCTAAATAATATTGCTGCAAGAATCATATAAATATATGAATCCGTTAAAAAGTTATATTAATCTGAAGTTGGACCTTTAAACAAATTTCAAATTTTTTGTGTTTTTTTTTTTTTTTTTTTTTTTTTTTCAAAAAAGGTGGCAATATTTATTCACTGATAAAATTAGTTTTTTATTCCGAGCTTTATAATTTTTTTAATGTTTTCTAAAGAATCTTAATGCAAATGCGAGTAAAGTAAATTTGGAGGAGCTTAGGGCAAAGGTCTGCCCTTAAGCCCTATCCAAACTTTGTCAATTTTGAAAATTTGTTCAAAATCTTTTTGTTAATTTCTAAAATTGGGAAACTGGGATTGGCTTAAAATTATTTTAATTTTATATGTTCATATATAAGGTAAATTAACAAAAAGTATTTTTTGACTGCCGCCCCTTATAACGACAAGGTGACCATTTCAATGAAAAAAAGTAAATTTTTTAAATCAGTTTTATACGGATTGGAACTTTTGGAACTTGGAGAATTTTCATGTAAAAAAGTGGGAATTTTTTTAATTCTCTGAATTTAAGATAAGTTTATATATATACTGAAATTTTAATAAAATGTCATTATGGGTTTAAATTTTATTAAAGTTTAAATATTAACTTTATTAAAAAAAAAAAAAAAAACGAAAACATGCTAAATTTTAAGTCCTTCGAGAAATTTTGCAATCAAATTACATTCTACTAAATTTATGTTTATAAATTATCAATTTCCATATTCTTAACTTTTCTTAGATACCAAATACTTGTATATACTTTTGTTTAAAACTCAATAGAAACTTGACCTCCTCTAGCCAAATTAAGCTATTTTTCATACATTTGTACAGTTTTTATAAAAAAAAAGTCCAACACATGTCTTCATTTTGAATAGTGAAAAATTGTGTAAATGTTTTTTTTACTAAGATATAAAGCTATTAGTTTTACCAAAATCAGTGACATTAATGTCTTGTACACCTGGATGGAAGATATACTTTTATGGACTTAAGTTATTATTTAAACCAAAAGCAGGTGTTGATTTTAAAGTTATCTGTCAAATTTTTCAAAATATTAACATTGGTTATAATTCCCATAAACTTTTTAATCAAATATTAGTTAAAAACCATTTTTACTTAACAACTTTTGAGACATTCTCTAAATTAGAATATTAAAGACTCGTTAAAGATGTTTCACCAATACATACATAAATAATTAATTACCAAATAATTACTATTTGCAAACGAACAACCTGCTACAAATTTACTTTAAATAATAATTAATAACATTAATTAATGATTTAAACAAAATTAAACTTTATCATTATGTTCTCCCCTCTGCTCTACTTTTAGCGTTTCAAAGACAACGATATCGAGGTGAAACGTAAAGATGGCATCATACTTTTGCGTGAATTGGCAGCAGAGGTGAAAAACTTTATGGATTTTAAACGCAATGCAGTGATGGTAAGTTTAAAATATTCATTTATATTAACAACAAATTTCTTATATTTTTCCAACTAATAACAACAATAACTAAATCTAAAAAAGTAAAGCAAAACATAAAAAAATAAATAAAGAAACTTCAATAACTGTAAAAACAATTTCCATAGCAATTATTGGGAGAAAAAAAAAGAAAGAACAGGAAATAAAACAAGCGAACGAACGTACACTCCACTGAAAAACTAAACGAACAAAACATGATATTGAAACAAGCGGAGAGAAAAAAAAAAAGCGCCAAAAAAAACTTTCTTTAAACGGCCGTGGGCAAATTTAAATTAAAATAAAATTGAAATCAATAAAATGTAGCAAAATTTTAATACGGAAAAGGTGCCTACGGCTGAAATTCACACGAAATATTCATGCCACAGAAATAAAATGTTTGAGAGGAAGGAGGAGGACGAGGAATAGTGTGATGAAGTGTTAGTGTCAGAGAAGAAATAAAAGCCGAAGAAAGGGCAGTTGAGTGTTATAAGATGGTATATGATGATTTAAGGGTGGTTGGGTGTTTTTTATAAGAATGTTATTTTCTTTGTGTTTCTTTTGTGTGTCGTGTTGTAGTGGGTTGCATAAAATTAAATAATGTGAACCAATGACACAAAGGTTGTACAAATAATGATAAAAGATGACAATACATCAAAGACTCGTTCTGCGGCTGATACTTTATTTTATAGTTATCATAGCATTTGAAACACACATTCCTCTATTAAGAATTTCATGTGGAAAATGTCGAGTAGAGTAGACATTTTATAAGAGAATTTTTGTTGACAATCTTGGCATATAAGAGATTTTTTAGAGAAAATTATTTTACACTTAAAATTTTCTATAAAAAATCTCGTATATGGCAATATTGTCAACAAAAATTCTCTTATAAAATGTCTACTCTGCTCGACATTTTCCACATGAAATTCTTAATAGAGAAATATGTGTTTCAGATGCTATGATAACTATAAAATAAAGTTTCATAAAATAATAAATAAAATTTTCATCTAAAAGAAATTTATATGGAAAATTTTGTGTATAAGAGAATCTTTTATATTGAAAATTTGTGTATAAGAGAATTTTTTACAGCAAATTTTGTGTATAAGAGATTTTTTATAGCAAATTTTTTGTGTATCAGAATTTTTTTTAGAAAATTTCAGTATAGGAGAAATTTCTATTGAAAACTTATCATCTAGATAGAATTTTCTATAGACAATTTAGTTTACAAAAGAATTTTTACACAAAATTTTGAGTGTAATTATTTTTTTTAAGAAAATTTTTTCTACAAGAGCACATTTTATAGATTCTATAGAATATTTTGGGTATAAGAAAACTTTCTATGGAATATTTTTCAAGGTTCTTTCAAGTTCTTTCAAGGGCTTCTGTTCCAAATCCAAAAAACTGATTGAATCTTATAATCCGTTAAATATTAATATTTGTCCAAAAAATGATTATAACTCGTTAGCTATCTCCATTGCATACCAAAATGTTAGAGGTATGAACACAAAGTTAAAATCCTTTTATTTAGAGAGCTTCGGTATGGAGCATAATATTATTGTACTCACTGAAACATGGCTCCGAAATAAATCTGATAAAGTAATTCATAATTCTGAGATAATGTGCAGTAAATTTCAAATTTATAGACGCGATAGACTGGATAAAGAAGGTGGGGGAGTCTTGATTTCGGTCTCAACTCTTTTACCTTCGGAAGAAATAATCCTTAATAATGATCAAAATATTGAATTTATCGCTGTATGTGTTAACATCAAATTTAGAAAAATTTTTGTAACTTGGTCCTATATTCCTTTGAAAATTTTGTGTATAAGATAATTTAATTTAGAATATTTTTTTATAAAATAATTTCCTACAGAAAATTTTATATACAAGCTAATTTTGTGTATAAGAAAAATTTTCATTGAAAATTTTATGTATAAAAGAATTTTATAGGTATAAAAATATTTGTGTGTAAGGAAATATTTTATAGAAAATTTAATGTGTAAGAGAATTTCTTATGGAAACATTTATGTATAAGGGAATTTCCTATAGACAATTTTGTATTAAAGAGAAAGTTTCATAGGTAATTTTGTGTATAAGAGAATTTTTATAGATGATTTTGTTTATAAAAAACTTCTAAACAAAATTTTGATTATAAAGTAATATTCTGGAGAAAATTTTGTGTATAATAGATTTTTTTGGAGAAATGTTCATTTATAAAAGAATTTTTATAGAAAATTTTGTGTACAACAGAATTTTTTTATAGAAATTTGTGCACGTAAGAGAATTTTCTATGTATAAGAAAGTTTTCTATAGAAAATTTTATGTGTGAAAAAGAATTTGCTATAGAAAATTTTGTATGTCAGATAATATTCTATAGAAAGTTTTATGTATTAAGGAATTTTCAGTTACAATAAATTTCTATTGTACAACAGAATTTTCTATTGAAAATTTTATTTATAAGAAAATTATCTATAAACTATTTTTTTGTATAAAATAATTTTTTAAAAACAATTTTATATATAAAACAAAAGTATACAGAAAATTTTGTGTATAAGAGAATTTTCTAATAGAAAATTTTTTATATAAGAGCATTTTCTAATAGAAAATTTTATATATAAGAGAATTTTCATATTTTTTTTTTTAATAATTTTATTTAGAACATTTTGTGTATAAGATAATTTTTAATAGACATTTTTGTGCGTGAGAGAATTTTCTCATAGAAAATTTTCTTTTAAAATTTTGTGTATAAGAGAATTTTCTGTAGGCAATTTTTGTATAAGAAAATTTCCTATAAAATTGTTTGTGTATAAAATAATTTTTTATACAAATCTTCTTGCATAACAGTATTTTCTTTAAGAAATTGTGTGTACAAGAGAAAATAGAAAATTTTGTGTATAAGAGAAATTTCTATAGAACATTTTGTGTATAGCGGAATCTATATTGTTTATTTGGGCTTTATAGACAGCTAAACCACTGGACCAAATTTCTTGAAATTTTTACAGAGTAATTTTTTAATACCCGAAAGTAAAATAGGCTACTTTATTTTTCGATAGTTTCAGGGGGAAGGAAACTCTCATACAAAGTAAATATTTATTATCACTTATCTCCAGAACTATTACAGATAAAATCTTGAAATTTTGTGGAAATAATTTTAAATCTACATAATTGAGATGAAAATGGAACTAATGGAACCAGGGGAAATGGTACATCCATATAAGGAAAATGTAAAGTATTTTATATCTAAGAAACTGTTCTAACATTTTGTTGGAATAACTTTCCCAAAAACCTGCATAAGTTCAAATGCAAATTGGATGGATAGGACCATACGAAATGGTACTTCCCCCTCTACAAAGCAATGGTTGTGACTCTATAGACAGCTAAACCGCTGAAACGATGTTCTTTAAATTTTCACAGTATAATCCTGAAGGCTATTTATTTTCCAATATAGGCATGGAGTAGGTACCCCAATACAAACAAAATTTTATTATCGAACATCTAAAGAACTAAGATATATAGACTTTTTATGAAGTCTATATATTTTATAAAATTTAATGAAGAAAATATCTGTAGAACATTTTAACCCTTTAAACCCAAGTTTTAATCGACTATCATTTCTTAAAAATGGACTAGAAATGACTCCTTAAAATGAAAGACAGATGAATTGAAAGTTCTAATGAAATAATCCCCGTTAAATGCTCTACATATTTAGGCAAAAATTATTTAGCTTCGAACTATATTTATATTATTTTCTTCAATTTATCTGAGATTATCTTGGTGCAAAAATAGAAAAGTTTAGAAGGTCATAAAAGAAAAATTTTGCCTACCAGCAAACTCTCTTTGGAGGGTTTATTACACATATCAAGAGCTATCCATTACAGATGGAATAATTCGCCCCCCAAAATATTGTCGCATAGTGTTATATTTAATACAATTTAAGACAAAAATGGGACGGATAGGACAATGGTAAGGGGTACCATTTTCCTATATTCAAAGCAATTATTCTTAATTGATATC
Source organism: Protophormia terraenovae (assembly GCA_951394005.1). Taxonomy (NCBI): domain Eukaryota; kingdom Metazoa; phylum Arthropoda; class Insecta; order Diptera; family Calliphoridae; genus Protophormia; species Protophormia terraenovae. Next base: position 43,230,161 of record OX596074.1, on the reverse strand, counting down.
TAAAGAACTATTATGAGGAAAGACCTCAAACTGTGTAGGGACTACTTTCTAATCATATTGAATTTTTTTAAAATTGCAATAGAGAGAATAGGTCGAGGGGGAGAAGTAGCCCCATATAAAGTTAATATCTAATATGGCATCATAAGTGTTAACGAAACGCTCCGGGTTAAGCTAGTTTTTTATAAAACATTTTTTGTATAAAATAATTAGCTATAGAAAAATATGTGTATAAGAGAATTTTTATTCTAAAATATTATGTTTGAGGAAATTGTCTACACAGAAAAAAATCAAAATTAGTTTTAATTACGAAATTGTTAACTTTAATTAAATTTTTAATTGATTTTGCTCCTATCATCAAAATGATAATATTAATTAAGTGAAAATAATTGATTTCTGTATAAAATTCAATTATTTTTCTATTCAAATTAATTGCTTTTATAATTGAAATTTTTTCTAAAATCAATTAAAATTTTTATTGAAGTAATTCAGTTATTAATTAAAAAAACTTTCCTTTAAATTGGCACAAAATTTAATGCCGTTTTTTAGTTTGTTTTTATTATAATAAATTATAAATATTATAATAAATTATGTAAATTATTTAAAGCTTACAATTATATAAATTATTTAAAGCTTACAAATATAAATAAGAATATTGCTCAGATTCGCGATTCGTTTCAGGAAATTCTTACAGCTGCTACTGTTTTACGGATCATTCCAACAAACATTTTAGTAGATATCTCTGACAATCTATGGAATCAGACAATTTTAAGAATATTTTATGATAGTGATTGGTAAAATGGTCCAAATAACAATAATGCTTACCTAAACGGAAGTATATTTTCAAAAATTTCATTCGGCGGCTGCAATTAAAGCAAACCATAATATGGAGGTGTAATATGCTGCATAACTGGAACATTTACATACATATAATAACAACAGAAAAATAAACAAAATTTGCAGAAATGACGTTAAAAATTCATACGTACCGCTTAAAACCCTCAAATTTTATATCCTTTAAGTTCCTATTAAGTTCTTCTAGATGATTCAATTCAAAAATAGTCGTCGTACAAAATTTTAGTTTTATTTGATATTTTCCTAAATGTTTTTATCTTTTTTTTTTTTTTAATTTTAAAATGCCAAAATTTTTCTTATTTAATTTTTAATTTTTAAATTCTTAATTGTATAATGGTATTAAAAATTAAATTTATTAAATTTAAATAAAAATCCAATTAACAAATTTATTGAGAAGTCTTACCTAATATTTTTTTCTGTGTATAAAAGATTTCGTGTATAAGAAATTTAATTCAAATTTAAAAAAATTTTTTTTCTGGTTTCTTGAGACAAATTTAAAATACTTTTAGCCTTTATTCAAACTTTCCTAATTTATATACCCGTTTTCCTAGACACCAATGTTTTTTTAATGTCTTTTCCCCCAAAAATAAATAGAGAAAAAAAAATATTGATAGATTGTTTCTGGGTTTTAAAGTGTAACTATAAATTTTACGGCTGTATTTTATGCCCTCAACTGCTCATCATACATACACTCATACACATAAACAACACAGTTATTGTATTAAATTCATATCTACTGAAAATATTTGTATCTACGAATATGTCTTCTTTATTATTTTTTATTTTTTTATTTATTAAAGTATATCTTTACTTTTATTTCTATGCCTTGTTCAGCTACAACAACCTCGTCTTTATCGGTGAAAATAGCAACCATATAGAAAGAAAAACCTTTTGGCCATAAAAGAAAACAGAAGCTGTAGTATTTTAGGTGTGAGAAATTCATGTCATTCAATTGTATTTCCGCTTTTTTGTGACCTTACTCCTCAACGCCAACCCTCTTCAGTAAAAAAAAGCAAGGGATTTTGTTTTATATGCTTATTTGAAGTTTTATTTATTTATTTAATATTTTAGGAAAAGAAAATACAAGAAATAAAATAAATGTAGGGAATTTCATTGGCACCATATAAGAAGTAATAATATTAATTCTAAAACATAAAATTTAAATCTATAAAAATTATTTATATCTACCTATTTGTATACAAAGAAAGTAAAAGGTATAACAATTTATTAAATGTCTATAAAATACAATTTTCTAGTAATAAATTTATGTAGCAAAATTTAATCGAAATAATATTGTAAATAAGTAGTTATAAACAGAATTTTATAGTGTTTTGTTTAAAATTGTTAAATACATATATTGTAAAAACTACTTAAAAAATTTTATTTAATTTCATTTAAATAAAATATACTTCTTATTGAGATGTTTCAATTTGTGAATTGAGTTTTTGAAATAATAAAATGTAACTATATCCTATAAAATAACATTCAAATCTAAATTTTTATCCAGTCTCATACAATCAAATTATTTAAAATTATTCTCCAATAGTGCTAAACTATAAAAAGCATTTAATCGTTTAAACAACCGATTTATTCTCCCATTTCTACTAAAATTTAAGATTTTTTCCTAACTTCTTGTTATTTGCGAAAAAAGAGTAAAAGTGTGAGTAAATTGGTATCTTGTCAGTTAAATTGATAGAGTTTGATGAGAATTAGAAGTACTTGAAAAACATATACTTACGCAGTTACACATACCCATTTATCTTAACTGTAAATTCAATACATAAACTCATTTTTTAATGCATGTGTACTCTCTCTGCACTCTAGTTGAAGTTGCATGAAGCCAAATAAGAATAATAAAAAGGACTAACGATTACACGCATACACACTCACACACACATAGAGTCAACTGTAATGATTAAGAAGAGACTGAGAATTAAAGGCTGGTATAGAGGAGTGTAGTGGTGTTAGTAATATTGTTACTATTTTTTTCTATTACAAAAGTCCATTAAAGTGTGTCATTTACAGTTATGTTTTGTTAATAACACTTTTATTATGATTTTTTTTTTCTTTTTACAATGACATAACAAAAATGTATAAAAATGCAATTTTACATTAAAATTTACTTAGTAAGTTTTTTTATGATTCCACAAAAGGATTACTTTAGTTGATGGGGATATATTAATGAATATAATGCTGTTACGAACATTTTAAAGGTAAATGATATTGTATTGAACATAATTTTGAAAGTTTTTAAATTATGATAATATCCAATGTATCAAAGCTTTATTATATTATAAATAAATATGTAGATATTAAATATTGTAGTTACAGAGAGTAACAATTTAAAGATTTAAGAATTTATCGACAACTTGTCTTAAGAGTTTTCTAATGATTTAATTTTATTTGTTTTTATTAACTTTCAAATGCCTAGAAGAAATTCTAAAAATTTCTTCGCTTATTATGCTTGTTATAAACGAAGGTGGTAATGTTAGGTATTAACATTTTATTTTTGTCGTTAATTAAATAGCAGAATTCTAATAAATGAAATCCAATAACTCAGAAAATTCTATAGAATAAAAAAAAAATAATTTTTCTTTGGCCTGTTTCTAGATATGTTTATGAATAACAAGAAAAATATTTAAAATAAAAAGAAAATGCACTAAAAGAAAAAATGGGTGAATTAAATAAAATATGTCCTCAAGTTTAATCGTTAAAAAATAAATACTAAACAATCGAAAAATAACACAAATAATATTTATTGAAACTTCATTGCTAAATTTAAAAAATAAGGAAATAAATGATGTTATTTTTATATTTAATATAACAAAATATAATGTAAGTATTAACCTTATATTATTTGGAAGGCTTAATTATAAACATGTATTGTTAAAATATTTTCCCTTGTCCAGTCTAATGTGAAAATCTAATACAATTTTATAAAAACAATGTTTAACTGGAAATATTCAAAATTGTAATGCTGCGTCATTATTATTTGTCTTATTTACATTACATAAATAAGTACTGAATAGTATAATAGCAGAGTAATTTGCAATTACGTGGATCATTTGGATAGAGCGCTGGATTAACAACCAGGAGACTGCTGGTTCAAGCCCATTCTGATGCTGTTAGTTTTTTTTTTCAATAAAATCACTAAAAATATTTTTCATATAAAAACAAGCTTTTGTTAAAGCACTGTTCAGTTATAATCTGGACGCATAAAACTGTTAATAACTTTTGATTGAAACAACAGAATTAAATGTTTTATATCAAAAATGAAAGATTGTTTATTATTGTTTAAAATTATAATTAAAAAAATTTTAAATTTCTTTATTTCGAATGAAATTTCTTGCATGTTTCTTTATGCTTCGCATTAAATTCTGCACAACTTTCCTTTGAACTAAAGCAGCATATTTATACCAAGCTGTTCTCATAGAATCCTCATTTTTAATAACCTTGGCACTCTTCTTCAATTTAGATTTAACAATAGACCAAAATTTTTCAATTGGGTGAAGTTGTGGACAATTTGGTGGGTTAAGCCACTTGGGTACAAAATCGATGTTATTAACTTTGTACCACTTTATCGTGGTATTGGAATAGTGATAAGATGCTAGGTCCGGCCAGAACTTAGTCGGCGACATTCCTTTGTATAAATTTCTGACGTCAATGAAGAGGATGTGACAAAAGCCTTGCTCTTCAACCCGCAGCTACAAATTGCTTGCCAAATCAGAAACTTTTTACCAAATTTATCCATTTTCGTGTACTTACATTTGTCGGCTACCTTTCAACGGTTGGATGAAACATAAAATTTTTGGCCTGGTATTTGCTTAAAATCGGCTTTTACGTATGTTTCGTCGTCCATTACGATGCAACCGCTAAATTTGGTTAATATATTACTGTATAAAAATCTGGTAAGTTTTTTTGCTACTGATTCTTGATTTTCTGTTCTGTTTGGGTATCTAATAGTTCGATATGCTTTTAAACTACCATTTACGCGAATTCTTCGTATAGTACTTCTGCTGGTTTTAAATTTTTTAGCACGATCAGCGTCAGATAATCCAGGATTATTTTTGATTGACCTTAGTACTATAGTCTCCAATTTTTTGTTTCTTATACCTGTCTTTTTTACATTTCTCTTTTTTCTTTCTATATTCAAGGTTTCCTCATATCTTTTTAAAACACTACACATCGTACTTTTTGCAATTTTAAGCGATTTTGCTAACTTAGAACGAGACCAAATCGGATTTTCATTAAATTTGTGCAGAATTTTTTTTACGAATTTCAAGTTCCATCGCGTATATTTTCTTTAAGCCTCAACAGAATTGAATGAAATTTTTGACATATAACGGTACATCTGTGGTGAATAACATACTTCAAAAGTTTTCTACTTCTGCCACCAGAGGCGCTGCAATTCAAAGTAAAGTACGTCCAGATTATAACTGAACAGTGCTTTACTTAAAAAATTAAGTGCGAGATGGTGTACTGTGTAAGACGTTAGTTATTTAAAACGAATGTTTAATTTGGCCCCAAGTTCAAATCTCACTGAAGGCAAAATGTTTTCGTTTTTTATTTTTATTTTCGTTTAGGTACATATTTTTGAGTACACCTAGAGTCTACAAATAACCACGTGAATTCGTGAAGAACTCAAACAAAAGTAACTAGTTATTCAGACAAAAAATAAGTAGTTTATTTTTGTTTCCAATTAAAACATTTTAAGATGAACCAGTAACAGGAAGTTTTTATTAGTTTGTACAAAAATTCTCAAAATATGTATATCTTAACATATTTCATCACCGCTGTGGAAAAATGTGTCATTAATGGCGATTAATTGAATTTTTAAATTTAAATTTTTATAATAAAGTTGGCTACTGAATAAAAATACACAAAATTATATATCAATAGCAATTAAAATTTTCAAGCTAGGTTGTGTTGTTTTCTTATAAGGAGCTGTCAAAGTTAAACATTTTTTACATTTTTGAAACAGTCAAAAATTAAATTTTCATCAATTTCTAGTGTATTTTAAATAAAAGGGGGTTTAAAACAAGAATGTATTTTTATCAAGGTTGGAAACCGATGCCGTTATAAATACCGATACCGATTAAATACCGTTTAAAGTTGGTTACCGTAACTGATACCGATACCGAAATTATTATTTTGTTAAAAATACCGGTATTCAAATACCGTTTCCCTCTGTACCGGTATATACCGGTAATTTAGTTTCGGTATTTTAAAAATATATTTTTTTTTTAACATAATATGGTATTGTACACTAAGGGAAAAAATTCGATTCAAAATCAACAACGGTTGTGGTCACATTGGTAATTTACGGTAACAGCTTTTTAATACCTTTCGTTAACAAATTTAATAGAAAACATATGTAATTTAACAATTTGATACCGAAATGGTTTCAACTTGGTGCCAATTAGGTATCGATTTTAAATAAGAATTGAACACGCAGTCTTTAATTTAAACACATACGGTGTAGATTCACTATTGACACAGAATGGTAACGTTTTCAACACGTATGCGATTGATATTTCTCTGGGTGTAAGACAAATTTCTCATATAATTTATTTGAGAAAATAAGAAAGGTAAAATTATTTTTAATAATAAGAATTCTATATTTATTAGAATTTTATTTTAAAGAGGACTTTTATTGTTTGTTTCTTGGTTATATTGTTTGCAATAAATATATTTTTAAAGATGCTTAAAACCTAGTGGGACTTCACTTTGATAAAAAGTAATTTTAACTTACGATATACTCTTAACTATTTGTCATATGACACCCATGAACGTACTGTTGAAATTAATGTAGGTTCTTAGTTAACTGTTTGGTATTTGCTTCTATGAAGATTCTCTCCTTAATTTTGGATTTTCTAAAAGACCGAAAATTTTCCTTCAGAAAGTTACAGCTTGAGCTATCTCTTCGGGAATTTTGACCGTGATTCCCGGAAATTTTAAAAGCACTTAAACTAATGAAAACTGCATGAAAAAACAATTATATATTTTTTTGATTTTTTTAACAAATATAATATGCTAAATCCAGTTGGGAACTATTTATATAATTTCATAATTCTTTAAAATTCTTGTATAGTATGAATCTAAGATATTATTTCAAATAAATATCATGTAAGCACTAATAAGCAGCAATTAAAAAAAATTAAACTCATTGAAATGATCTTGTAAGCATCTTAAATATACGATATAAATTTGTCATTGGTATGGCCAACATCCAGAATTAATCTCTACAAATTTGGGAAAATAAAACATTAAGAAAGTTAAGAGGAAAAGATAGTCATGTCAGACCAAATAGCATCATGTTCACAATCATCATAGAAAGTTGACATTTTTCGAAAATATTAATTCATAATTTAGGTACATTTAAATATGCGATACACTTTGATTATTTTCAGTAACGTTGATGGACCACCCTATTGAAGTTACAAACAATTTTATACTAGGGTTTATCAAATCGACTTTCGAATAATCGAACAATCGACTTTTTGTTGTAAAAAGTCGAAAAGTCGAAATCGACTTTTTGATTTGAAAATTGTCGATAAATCGACTTTCTTGATGCCAAAAGTCGAAAATAGTCGAAAAGTCAAAAATAATCGGAAAAAGTCGAAAATAGTCGAAAAGTCAGAAAAAGTTGAAAATAGTCGGAAAAAGTCGAAAAGTCGGAAAAAGTCGAAAATAGTCGGAAAAAGTCGAAAAGTCGAAAATAGTCGGAAAGTAGAAAAATTTTTAAAAAATTATCCTATTTAAAATTAATAGTTTCTTTTCAGCTTTTATTTATATACCATTAAACCGTGTAGTTAATACATAGATTTGTTTGTTAATCAATATATTTGTTTGCGTTGTATTTATTTTTATTAGACAATTAACAAAAAATAGTCAATACTCAAAAAAAGTCGAAAATAGTCGGAAAAAGTCGAAAAAAGTTGAAAATAGTTGAAAAGTCGGAAAAATTCGAAAATAGTCGGAAAAAGTCGAAAATAGTCGAAAATAGTCGAAAAGTCGAAAATAGTCGGAAAAAGTCGAAAAGTCGACTTTTTGTTGAAACTGTAAAACCCTATTTTATACTAATTGAACTCACATTTTTAAGTGAAATCCCGGGAAATCGAGAAGTCCTGAACAATTTTCTTCTGAGCGACTTCAAAGTTCGGATTAGATTTAAATTTATCACTCTCATTTAACAATTATTATGGCGCGTCGTTTTGATCCTGCAATTTTAAAATTTTCTAGTGAGTAAATGGGATAATGGGGAGTCAGGGAGTTATTTTTCTTAGCTCTTAATCTTACCTAAACAGTTATATAACCTAAAAACTCTTTTGGGAATCATATTTTCTTTACTAATTTTTATGGTGATTCAAACGAGTATTCCCACGATATCCGAAATGCTTTTTCCATATTTTTGTATCTGTGATGAAATAAAAAAAATGTATTCTATTTGTTTGTGCTACTTCACGGATTTCTTACCTTTATGCAATTTGTAGAATTAAATTATTATTATTTTTTTTTTTTTTTTAATGTTTCTAAAATTAATTGTAGGATTTTTATCTGTATTAAAAACTGTGGTAAATAAAAGTTTTGTCCAAATTTTTTACTTTACTGCAAAAAATGAAACCAATTTGTCATTAAAAAGTCGAGTTTAAATGTTTCTATAAAATAAGCAGTTATAAAAATCGTATGAAGTTCTGTTAAGAAAAATATTTATATACAAATATGTAATTTAAAAAATTTAAAATTGTTTAAAAATTTAACTTTTAATAATAACGGTATTTACCGGTATTTGTCTTAAAATGCACTAATTTTTAACTTTCATGGAATGTAACTTAAAATGTTACATGATGTTTATTAGGAAAATATTATGAAAAATGTACTACAATTGCTCAAAAAAAAATAAAAAATTGAGCGCATGTGTAGCCCAATTTGAGAAATATTTTTTTTTTATTCTAATAAACTCCAGTAGATTTTATACAAAAAACACATTAAACAGTGGGGCAGAATCGAAATAAATCTGTAACTTCTAATTGGCTGGTTGGATTTACATGAAATTTCACATAGACTTCAGGAGCGGAGCTATGGGGTTTCATTTCATAGAAAATGTTTAAAAACTAGCGATTTTTTGTCCTTATTGGATTTCCAACATCACCTCAAAGTCCTTGATAAATCTTTTAGAAAACATGTTTGCATGTATTATTTCCCTTATGAGTAATTCCATTTTAAATTTACAAAATTTTGAACCTTGTTTACCGATTTGGATAAAATTTGGTGCATATCTAGAGGAGGATTCATAATCATATAAAATGAATTTTATTAATTTTTATTTTGAAAACTGTGGCTACTTTATAGCTTTAAGTGTGATAAACTGATTTTTTTAAATGGCCAAAACTTTTGTTGTATAAAAGATATATAAATATTTTTTTTTTTTTTTTTTTTTGCAATAAATTTTATCACATTTTTTTTAATTTAATAAAAAACAAAACTATCTATCGAATAAAGAAAATTTGAAGTCGATATCTTTATTGAGAAAAAAAATAAACGATTTTGAATTGGCAAGTTTGAAAATATTAACAAACAGACGGACAGAAGGACGGACATTAGAAAACTCTAAAAAATCTTAAAATTCCAAAAATATATTATTTTTCTTTTACTTCTTGACAAATATAAAAACTAAATTTAACTATGAAAGTATTGGTATCACCTTTCCCTGAATTGAGCGCCATTTTCGATCCATTTAACCCAAATGTATAGAGGGACGGACATTACCATTCTGCCCAAAAATATTTTAGAATTCTAAAAATAATTTTTTTTTTTTACTAACCAATAAATAGAAAAAATAGTACATGATTATCTAAATTCGTATATTACTTTTTTCTAAATTAATCGCCATTTTCGGCCCATTTAACCCAAATGTATAGACGGACGGACATTACCATTATGCCAAAAAAAATCTTAAAATTCTGAAACTTATTGGGGGGTTGTCAAGGGTAGCCTGACCAACCATATGTTGGACATAAATTTGGTAATGTCACGTTCTGTTCGAGATAAAGAGGCATTAAATTTATTGTTCTATTGAGCTTTGCATCTATGTTGGTGACGAACTGCAGGTAGGCATTAAGTATAACCAGGCTCACATTGACAGAGAAATTATTGTCAGATTCGACTATCCGCTCGAAAACGTTTTCACAGCATGGAAATTTCATCGGAGCCAATCGCCTAGGAAGGCTGAATAATTGCGGATCTTTTTCTTTAAACTAGAATTGGAAATGTTTCTGATGAAATGAAAGCATAAATTCTACGGTAAATGAAAGGTGGCGATATAATATGCGTAATGGAAAATTTAAAATGCTAAGTTAAGATCCGACAATTCATCACAGATTAATAACAGCTTCTTATTATATAACCTTAAATAAACTAAATCAATTCAAAAATTACAATCACTACTGAAAAAAATATTTATTTACTATAGCAACACTATTTCTAAGTGTCAGCCTCTTACAAATGTGTTGAGTATTCATGTGCTTTAGTGTTTGTGTTATTAACACTGTTGCATTTCGTTTCAGTACTCAATACTGACATTGTGCATAGTTGTGTTGGAGGGTGCTCAGTCAGTCAAAGCACTTAAAAATATCAGCATATGAAATGTCATTGCTAAAAATGTAAACCAAGATAAAAGAAATGAAACCAAGAAAACGTAATACACTCAACACATGCACATTTAAGTTGTGAATATAGCAGCAGGAATGAATGAACTTGATTTTATAAAGTTGAATATTCCTCCTGTTTATACATGTAAGTGTAAGAGAAAATATCTGCGTGTGTGTATGTTTAAGGAAAATTTTTAAAGTCAATCTTTACTTTGGAATATTTTTCAAGGAGATTTCTTGTATGGCCTGTCAAATGTTCTACTAGAAATCTTTTTTTTCATAAATTCTTTGCTGCAACTAAAAACGTTGTCTTTGGTTTCCATTAGGACTCTTCTTAAAAGGCCATCAAGTTCAAGTGACAGTGATGGAATTTTAAATTGATTGAATTTTGAAGTTAGTAAGTATTAGAAGAGAGAGAGAGAGAAAAAAAAACATTATGTGAAAATTGTTAAAGAAATTAATATTTACGGACAATTGAGAAATTTTATTAACTTGAAAAATTGTCTCAAAAAATTTTGTTTAGAAAAAAATAAAAAATAAAATTGAGGTTAAACATTTATTTTTTCCATTAGTGTGTGAATAGTAGTATTATTTTTTCTTCTTTTTATGTTACTGTGGCAAAAACTGTTATTGAAAAATTGTATTCATGTGTAAAAGTAGTACAAACAAATTGACACCAGTAAAAGTGTTCAAGTATCACTTTAAAGATGGCAAAGAAATACACTAAAAGAAAAAATATAGAAAAACATGGTATAAGCTTGAAAAAGGAAACCATTGTAGTAACACCAGACACTCTCATACCTACATACATACTATATATTTCAGTTAGAACTTACCATCATCTCTCATTTATCAAGAGGCAGAAAATGAAAAACAAACGAAATAAAAAGAAAAATAGTTTATAACGAAATTGAACATGTGTAAAAGTGTGATTTTTACATACACCCAATTGTGTAAACCAAGGTGAACTGAACAAATAAGTTGAGGTTTTATTCTGGTTCTTGTTGCTATTTTTATATATATTGTCGTCGTCTTCTCATACTCCTATGATTGTGCATAAAAGAAATTGCATGTACATATGTTGCATTTATGTATGTTGCTGCTTTTGTTATTTTTGTTGTTGATGCTTTTTTTACATTTACCTTTTTGTTTTTATTTAAACAATTCTAACTAACCAAGCAATGTCCTCTTCAATCTCACCCAATTCATTAAAGGTGAGTGACGTTGCTATATCTGCGTTTTAACACGTACACACGACGCACAGTGCTTTGATCCCATACAACGATGGGACAAAAATAGAAGGAGTTGTCGTAGCAAATTGAAACTTTAGGCTTAGAATGAATAAATACGAATTTTTGAAAAAAAAAAAATGGCTCAAGGACACGCCTACCTCCCATATATCATAAAATTGAAAAAGTAATTTTTTTCTAAAATACTGGTCGAAAATTTACCAAAATTTGTGCCAGCCATTAAAAATAGATTGTTTATAAGTTTTCTAATTTATTTTTTAATCGGAGTAAAGACACGCCCACCTCCCATATATTCTGAAACTAAAAAACGTATTTACTGCGTGAATTCTGGTCGGAATTCCACCAAAATTTGTGATTGCAGTTAAATATAAATTATTTATGATTCTGCCAATTTTTATTTAAATCGGAACAAGAACACGCCTACCTCCCATATATCATGAAATTAGAAAAACCCCTTTTTTGGCTAACACACCGTTTTTAATTTTATAAAAATAGAAGGAAGTGTCGCAGAAAATTGAAACTTTGCATATATAATACTTTATGCACTGAGTAATTATATACAATGTTTTGAAAAAATCGGAGCAAGAACAAGCCTACTTCTCATGCATTCTGAAATGTGAAAAACGCATTTTCTTTAAAAATACTGGTCAAAACAGTATCAAAATTTACGATAGCTCTTGGAAATAGGTTTTTTATAGGTTAGACAATATTCTATTTAATAGGAGCAAGGGCAACCTACCTCCCCCAAGCCCTATCATTATTAAATATTATTTTAATTTCTGCACCCATATTTTATGTTGAATAAATCATTAATTTGCCTAATTTCAACCGATTTCCGATCCAAAATTTTTATTTTTTTTTTTTTAGTTTTCATTATTTTAATTAATTTTAAAATAATGACGATTTAATAAAACGAAATATTTCAACATAAAGTATATTTACTTTTGTGTAAAAAAAGGAAAAATATAAATTTTTTGAATTATAATTTTTTTTTAGTAGTGGCAAAAAGTAGGAAGTAGTTTTTCTTTTTTATAATAAAAAACAATACTAAATTTAAGATCCAAGCAAAAAAAGTTGTATAATTTTTATATTTTTTTTTTAATTCTCCATCGAACTCATGTAATTTTTGTATTAAAATTTAAAAATTCTCTATAATTAGCGCCATCTGGAGGACTTTTAAAGTAATATATTAGGCCCAAAAAATTTATTTTTCTAATTCTTATTTACTTTTTAAATTTCGGAATAATTTCTATAATTATTCATTTTAATTTAGCAAAATAAATTACGTCAACATTGAGGACACTTTGAAATTAAAGTAAAAACGGAAAATAAGACACTTTTTCAATTAAACTTCTTTTAAAGTTGTGGAAAAAAATAGGCCCTAAATGTCTTTTAATCTATTAAATAACTATGAAAACTTACATAAACCGCAAAAAAAAATTGTAGAATTTTTTATAATTTTTTTATATCCTTCACCAAATTTAAGTAATTTTTAGGTTTTAAGTAAAAAATATGTGTGAATTTGAGCAATAATATGTATATATTCGGAATACTATATTTAAAAGATAATAATAATCTTAATCTAACAATATTCTGAAGTATTGAAAGGAAAAAAGTTCGACACTTTTCATCAAAAAATGAATTTTTGACGATTTTTTTCTTAAAACAGTTTAAAACAGCTTTTTGGTTCATTAATATTGGCTTTAAATTCTCTGACTTTAGCGCCCTCTAGTAGACACAAAAATAACTTTTTTCAAAAAAAAAAATCTTTTTAAATCATATGAACTATATTGTTATCTTTCCAAAAACATATATTTCAACTAAATTTAAAAAATGTTTTTATTTTGATTTTTGTCTATGAAACAAAGCACTGTGCGACGTATGCAATCGAGCAGGGATGACCAATTTATTATTTATAATGAATTTTAATGTTAATATTTTCTCTGAGGATAATTTTATAAATTGAAAAATATTTTAAATTGGTACAACTACGTTGAGATCTCAATTTCATAATTCTTAATACTGCACTATGGTTTCGCCATAGTGAAAATCGGTAAAGAAAAACTTAACGGTAATAAGTAAACATATATCTGGGCTATATTTTCCATATTGATTTTCCATTTGATTTTGGAGAAAATCCTTTTTTTCCGTATAAATTAGCATTGGAAATTCTTATCATTTAGAAAGGACTAACCAAAGAATAAAAATGCCAAGATAAAAAATAAAATAGCAGATATTGCTAAAATATAGTTGTGTATCAAAATTAATGCTGCTAAAGCAAAATGCGCGCCTTTAGGTTGAGTTATAAGTGAAATATGTGAAAACTTCCGTTGTAAATGGCTTTACTGCTGACACATAAAAAGTGTAAAAATTAATTAAATTTTTGATATACAAAATAAATACATTAAATTGCTTTGATTTTCATCCAAATCATATTTCAAACAAGACAATCTGTTTTTTTTTTTTTTCATTTTAGTAATTTTGGCCAAGGAAATTGGTCAGCGAAACCAAAGTGTACTGATACAAAGAGAATCGGCCTTAATTCAGTATAAATCCATAAGATAATTATCTGCAGAACTTTTATCAAACGTGTTAAGCTAAAAGCTAATATAATGGAAATAGAATTCCATTAATCCTCTAACGGTTAGGGCTACCTCAGGGCATCTTTTCTTATTATTATAAATATTTTTATTAATATTTTATATCTCAACTTAGATGACATAATAAACTAAATATCAAGACAATAGATTCTCGAAAAAATTTACACTAATTGTTTCGACCGCTCTATGGTTTCGTTATTGTTGTAACAGCTACAACTTCTTAACAATATTCAGTCTGGGGGTTCTGCATGGAGGTCAAGTCCAAGGAATTGTGCTACTTGCACTGGTTGTGTCCATAAATTCGTTGGACAAAGAGAAGTAGGGTTCCCTGGTGGGTATCATGGGGGCCCTCACCACATGCCGGGCATAAGTTGGGGACGGCACGGTCTCTGCGGGACCAGTAGGCATTGAGCCTGATGCTCCATCCCAACCTCAGTTGAGGCAGAACTACTCTCGTTCTCCGCGGCAAATTCTTCTTGTTATCTGCAATAAGTGGTAGGCGTCTTCCTAAAACGACATTCAAGCGGTAATCTGCAACGGCGGAATCGATGGCGTCTCTGTGAATGTTATTCAAAGCTGTCATGTACGAGTTGCGGTCCAAGGAATCCTGAGCATATCTTATAATGTTCTCCTCGTACTTACGAAGGTCATGCCTGACATACCTTGCGCGAGAATACAACTGTGTGATGTTGAAGTTTGGATGTCCCCTCCGATGACATCCCAGGAGGAACTGTTTGGTTAACATTATGTTATGTTCCTTGACCGGTATTACCTTTGTCTCCCCATGTAGGTGGTGTGGGGAGGAGAGTTGTATGCAGGCTGTAACGATCCTTTGTAAATTTCTCCACTGGGCATCACTCAACGAAGGAGACCAAGCTGCAGCAGCATAATTGACTACTGACCGACCAATCGTTTTGTATTTAGCTAACAAGATTTCTTTGTCCATACCCCAAGTGCTACCGGCTAGCGCATTGAGGATTTGTTTCTACTTCGCAATTTATGCGAGATTGCAGTAGCATGACCCCCAGGATTTTTGGGTAGTTCACTGTCGGAATTTAAACTGAATCGACAAAGACGCCAAACTTGAGTTTTACTTCCTTGGTCCAGGTGGTGAAGAGTATTGCTGAAGACTTCGTTGGTGATTACTGCAGGTTACACGCAGTAAAGAAATTATGAATTTGGTTGAGATAACCATTCACCGTACCGCATAAGTCACCGACATTGTAGCCCGTTGCCATTATGGTACAGTCGTCCGCATATGTAATCACCTCTACTCCTTGAGGAGGTGTGAGGAGTTTAGAGAGATAGAAGTTAAACAGAAGTGGCGATAAGTCTCCATCTTGTGGAACTCCCTGTTTAACTCTACGGGGTTTTAATATTTTGTGATAAGTCAAGCGCTACGTGGATTGGTCTTTCATAAGGCCTCTGCCGGTTTAAGCCCTGTGAAGTCCGAACGGTGATGGCGGTTAATGCTGTGGTAGTGCTGTGCATTTTCCGGAATCCATGCTGGTGATGAACTGCTGATAGTTGGTGGGTTAGCTGGGGGAGGAAAAGAGCTTCAAGTGTTTTCGCTAATAGTGACAGGATGATGGTTTTGTAGACCACATTTCTTGACCAATTATATCAAAACTGAAAAAAAAATTCTCGTTTGAAAAGTCAATTGAATGAAAATCAAATGTATTTATTTTGTATCACAACAATTTAATTCAGTTTATGCGTCAAAAGTAATGTTTTTGTTTTTTGGTTAAATGGTCATTCCAAATGAAGCTTGCACATATTTCACTTATAACTCTACCTTATGGCGTGAATTTTGCTTTGGCAGCATTAATTTTGATACACAAGGGTATTACAGCAATATCGGCTAGTTTATTTGCTATCTTAGTAGTTTAGTATTGCGTAAAACAGACAGTTTTTTCCATGATGCCAACAAGTTCTTACTATTTCGGTATTCAATTATAAAAGTTCTTATCTTCAGATATAATTTTCCATGTTACATTCAATAAATAAATATTGTTCTAAAAACAAATTTTACTTTGATCTGTTGTATTATGACGACAAATTAGTAAAATTAAAAACAAAATTAATTTTTTGGTTTTTTAAAGTGTTTACTATAAAATTACAATAACAAAAACACAAAAAGGAAATATGGCAAAAACACATTCCGCTATATGGTTGCCCCATCAATATTATTTTCATCACTATTGTCATCGCAAAAATCGTTATTGTTGAATATATTTTATTTTAAAAACAATTTTGTTGTAGCAATTATACATTTGTTCTCATTTCACAATTACATTGTTGGCACAATATGTTAAGCAATATGTTTAAATTAGAATTGTTGTTAAAATTCTACTTATGTGCAAACAAAATACGTTCAATACCTAAAAATATTATTGTGTTTGTAATTCTGAATTGACAATAAAATGTTTGTTTTGTATTGGCAACAATATACATAATTAGTAATTGACAATAAGTATATTTGCTGATTCTTATTCAGTTTAGTGTGCTTCTTGCATAGAGTTAGTTATCTGTAGGCGAGTTAAAAATATATTAGAACGAATATATATTTGAAAAAATTAATTTAATTTAATTACTTAATCAAAATAAAACTAGAAATAAATGTTTTACATAAGTGTTTTAGATTGTGGAATTATTTTAAATGCATAATATGTAAAGAAAACTACACAATAGGTTATCTTCGGAGTGCTAAAAATAAAGAAAATTATTGGGAAATTCACAACAAAAAAGTGATTTTGAAATCATGAATTTTTCTCAATTTATGTTGCATAATTCATTGCCGTCCAAGATTTTGTATTGGACATAAAGTTATCAAGTAAAGTAAAACACAATTTTTTACATAAAGGAGTTATGCGAACTTTACAAATGTTCTTGTTCTCTTATTAAATTTTATGTTCCACGCAGAGTACTACAACTTTCACAATCTCAGAGACTTCCGGTGATTTAAGTCAATCAATTTGTAGAGTACTAGAGTAGAAACTTGTGCGAATAATCAAGAAATTTCTAAAGATTTATTACTCTTCGATAACGAAACTATTCTTAATTTCACCAACGAAAATATGCAACAAAAATATGGTTGTGTTTCAACAATATTTTTATTATGATTTTACCATATTTAAACAAGTTTGCAATCGTAAATTGCCTTGTTGTCTCTGTTTGGTGGTACCAAAGCAGAGTTTGTGGACTATAATTAGATACCAGCAGAATGGAATACGTATTTTCTGTGCCGCTACACACTTCATCAGCATTTGTGGTGTCTTATCCATTTCGGTTTCGTTGAAACCTAAACAATATTATTATTGTATTCATGAATCAAGTACACATACAATAAAAATATGGTTGCAGATCAACGAGTTGTGAAAAATTAACTAATGTATTGGTCGGATTTAAGGACTCGTTTAGGTTAATCATTTTTCAATACTCTTTTTTAGAAAACAGTTAATCACGTCTACCTCCTAACAAATTTATGTTGAAAATGCTTAAATATAATTGTCAAAAAGATTTGAATGCACGGACACCTACCTTTAATGCGATCAATTTCCTGTACTGTCGAAGAACGTTTCAAATTGTTTGGATTGTTCTTCTTTTACATCAACAGAGATCAGTTTTCCTAATTCTAAAGTTTTTGTGATAATTTCTAAATACATTTGTGCTATTATTTGAAGAAAGAAAACATATTTCCATACATATTTTAATTTATTCTTATTTTTTTATTTAACCTCTACCTTTGGTAATTAAACTTTGACACTCCTGGTAACTTTTAAGTCGTCATGATTTTTTTACTTTAACATCCCACGAACGACGACTTTTGGTCTGGTTAAGGTTTTCTTTTTTTTTATTTTCATTATTAAGAATTGACTACCTGGGCTTGTCTGGTTGAATTTGGACTACGTTACACAAACATAAGCATTCTCACTCGTAACATACGAATACTTGTATCGATGAAAACTCACACATATGCATTGAATTGAATTGGATGGGATATGTAACGTTGTGTAGGCATCAACAGTTTACGCACGAATTGTTTTTCATTATTTTCATGTTCGACATGAGTGCAAATTGCCGATACTCCTGCAATGGTTGTTGGTTCGTTGGGTATATGAATGGATATGGATGTATGTATAACAGGCAACTTCTGCATTCACTTGTAAGGCAACTTTAAAAGTATGCAATGGAAATATAAAATAACGTGCAAAATGCAATCACACACAAATTTAAAAGAAAAAATAAAATAAGGATATATTTGAGTGTGTGTGGGTGTGTATGTATAAAACGTAAACAAATTGGTAAATTGACGAACAAACTGTTCGGTTTGAAAGTGTTTGGTTGTGTGTACTATTAAGATGCGTAACATATCATAGAGAAGTAATTTTTGTTGTTATTATTGTAGAATAGTAAAAACATTTTAAAATAAAAGTAAATGACCATATATGAATATACCAATAATGATACAGATACATACACTTATTTATTTTTTGTTTATCTATACATATCATGTGTGTGTGTGTTTTGGACACATTTAACCGATACGATCACATTACATCCATTCATTTTTATTTGATTGCTGCAAAAAAAAAAAAGGTGAGTATGAGGGAAGAAAAAACATTGAATGCATTCGTTTATTGTTTCATTGAATGGTAATTGTGTGGGCAATATTCGAAAACCAAAATGTCAATTGCTTGGGCAAATGGATCAGTGGTCATATAAAATATGTTATTGTAACCAAATAATTGTTAAAACAAAATACACGACGTATTTATTTTGTACATCACTGTTATGGGTTTGAGCATTATATAAATAATTGTTTGGAGAACATTTTTTAAAGTATCAATATTAATTAGGAAAAATGGTAAAACTAACTCACTCTACCTGCTCTATTTTCATTTCAACTGCGAATGTAATAAATTATTCCAACAAAGTTTTAAGATTTGGGCAATACAGTTCTTTAAATATGCGATAATAAAGACTTAATTTGTATGTGGCTATCACTCCTCTTTGATCTATCCGTCCTATTATCATTTCAATTGCGGAACTTCTTAAACAAATTTTTCCCGCTTTTGATGCAATAACTAATATTTACTTTATATTGAGGCTACTACTCCCCTTTATCCTATTAAAAAATGTATAAAAAAATACATATTTCTTCAACTTTTTAAAATATTCACTTAAATATACCATTAGATCTGTAAAAATTAATATTAGCTTTGTATGGGGTCTACCCCTTCCTTAAGCCCTATCTGTCTTATTTTCATTTTATCAATTCTATATGACAAGAATGTAGTAAGTAAGAAATTTGTGAGCTCTCACTATAATAGATCGTTAGATATGCCATTAAAATATTTGCTTCTTTTATGAGGGGTTCCATTATCCTTGGTCCTACACGTCCCATTTTTATCCTAAATTATGGAGGTTCTTGAGAAAGTTATTAATGCAAAATTTTAAGACTTTTGCTGTAAAAGTGTTTAAAATATACTATACTTAATATTTTCGTTGTATGGGCGACAGCATTTTACTTGGTCCTTACCATTCCTTTTTCATTCTAACAAAGTTATTGTTATAAAATTTTCTATGTATTCGTATATTATTGTTCCTTTCCTTTCAAGAGATGATCCATGATTTTATTTTTTGTTAAATATTTCCATAATGGAGGAGTAAACATACTCTAAAATAATACACTGAACTTTCTTTGATTACACCATATGATAGTCATTCTATCATATTCAGTTATTCTGCAAGATTTAAAATTTTCTCTTAAAAGGATTTGAAAGTTTCGAAGGATACATATTTAAAAAAAAAAAAAAATTAATTGTAAAATATTTACTAATATTATATCAACACATTCACAGAAAAAAATATTACGGTCTTTTTTTCAATTAACATAGTTGCTTCATTTTGCATCGAAATTTAATAAATTTATTCAAGCTAAAATGAAATAAAAATAATATTTAACTATACTTTTATATCATATATACATTTTTAATTCATCCAATCAACTACTTGATTGATTTAATTAATTTATTAATTGGAAATTTTTTTCTGTTTTGTATTTTTTACAGTTTTTTGTAATTGATATAATCATTTTGGTGAGAAGTGCAAATTTAAACAAGTTTATAATTGAATGAATTATTTTCATATATATATGTTAATTGGTGACTTTTTTCTGTGATTGTGGGTGTCAGATGAAAGCTAAGAATCCTTGCAATATAATATATATTTTTTTAATGCTGCTTATTTTACTTATGATTATTATGTTACTTATGAATGTTACCTTTTACTATTTATTTTCAAGTAAATATTAGTCCGCAGCAATTATTCTCACATCAAAACTCGAGTAATACAGTGCAAGCTCGGTATTCGCGACTACCCATTATCGCGACGGCCCGGTTATCGCGACTGTTTAATTTTTAAAATTGCAGATTCTATAATCGCGACAGTTTACGAAAAACGGGTTCTATATATTTAAATTTGATTACAATGTCTATAACCAAAAAAAAAGGAAATTTCCGTCTTTTGGTATATTAACCTTTTTGGATGATTTTGATTTAAGGACTCGTTTAGGTTAATCATTTTTCAATACTCTTTTTTAGAAAACAGTTAATCACGTCTACCTCCTAACAAATTTATGTTGAAAATGCTTAAATATAATTGTCAAAAAGATTTGAATGCACGGACACCTACCTTTAATGCGATCAATTTCCTGTACTGTCGAAGAACGTTTCAAATTGTTTGGATTGTTCTTCTTTTACATCAACAGAGATCAGTTTTCCTAATTCTAAAGTTTTTGTGATAATTTCTAAATACATTTGTGCTATTATTTGAAGAAAGAAAACATATTTCCATACATATTTTAATTTATTCTTATTTTTTTATTTAACCTCTACCTTTGGTAATTAAACTTTGACACTCCTGGTAACTTTTAAGTCGTCATGATTTTTTTACTTTAACATCCCACGAACGACGACTTTTGGTCTGGTTAAGGTTTTCTTTTTTTTTATTTTCATTATTAAGAATTGACTACCTGGGCTTGTCTGGTTGAATTTGGACTACGTTACACAAACATAAGCATTCTCACTCGTAACATACGAATACTTGTATCGATGAAAACTCACACATATGCATTGAATTGAATTGGATGGGATATGTAACGTTGTGTAGGCATCAACAGTTTACGCACGAATTGTTTTTCATTATTTTCATGTTCGACATGAGTGCAAATTGCCGATACTCCTGCAATGGTTGTTGGTTCGTTGGGTATATGAATGGATATGGATGTATGTATAACAGGCAACTTCTGCATTCACTTGTAAGGCAACTTTAAAAGTATGCAATGGAAATATAAAATAACGTGCAAAATGCAATCACACACAAATTTAAAAGAAAAAATAAAATAAGGATATATTTGAGTGTGTGTGGGTGTGTATGTATAAAACGTAAACAAATTGGTAAATTGACGAACAAACTGTTCGGTTTGAAAGTGTTTGGTTGTGTGTACTATTAAGATGCGTAACATATCATAGAGAAGTAATTTTTGTTGTTATTATTGTAGAATAGTAAAAACATTTTAAAATAAAAGTAAATGACCATATATGAATATACCAATAATGATACAGATACATACACTTATTTATTTTTTGTTTATCTATACATATCATGTGTGTGTGTGTTTTGGACACATTTAACCGATACGATCACATTACATCCATTCATTTTTATTTGATTGCTGCAAAAAAAAAAAAGGTGAGTATGAGGGAAGAAAAAACATTGAATGCATTCGTTTATTGTTTCATTGAATGGTAATTGTGTGGGCAATATTCGAAAACCAAAATGTCAATTGCTTGGGCAAATGGATCAGTGGTCATATAAAATATGTTATTGTAACCAAATAATTGTTAAAACAAAATACACGACGTATTTATTTTGTACATCACTGTTATGGGTTTGAGCATTATATAAATAATTGTTTGGAGAACATTTTTTAAAGTATCAATATTAATTAGGAAAAATGGTAAAACTAACTCACTCTACCTGCTCTATTTTCATTTCAACTGCGAATGTAATAAATTATTCCAACAAAGTTTTAAGATTTGGGCAATACAGTTCTTTAAATATGCGATAATAAAGACTTAATTTGTATGTGGCTATCACTCCTCTTTGATCTATCCGTCCTATTATCATTTCAATTGCGGAACTTCTTAAACAAATTTTTCCCGCTTTTGATGCAATAACTAATATTTACTTTATATTGAGGCTACTACTCCCCTTTATCCTATTAAAAAATGTATAAAAAAATACATATTTCTTCAACTTTTTAAAATATTCACTTAAATATACCATTAGATCTGTAAAAATTAATATTAGCTTTGTATGGGGTCTACCCCTTCCTTAAGCCCTATCTGTCTTATTTTCATTTTATCAATTCTATATGACAAGAATGTAGTAAGTAAGAAATTTGTGAGCTCTCACTATAATAGATCGTTAGATATGCCATTAAAATATTTGCTTCTTTTATGAGGGGTTCCATTATCCTTGGTCCTACACGTCCCATTTTTATCCTAAATTATGGAGGTTCTTGAGAAAGTTATTAATGCAAAATTTTAAGACTTTTGCTGTAAAAGTGTTTAAAATATACTATACTTAATATTTTCGTTGTATGGGCGACAGCATTTTACTTGGTCCTTACCATTCCTTTTTCATTCTAACAAAGTTATTGTTATAAAATTTTCTATGTATTCGTATATTATTGTTCCTTTCCTTTCAAGAGATGATCCATGATTTTATTTTTTGTTAAATATTTCCATAATGGAGGAGTAAACATACTCTAAAATAATACACTGAACTTTCTTTGATTACACCATATGATAGTCATTCTATCATATTCAGTTATTCTGCAAGATTTAAAATTTTCTCTTAAAAGGATTTGAAAGTTTCGAAGGATACATATTTAAAAAAAAAAAAAAATTAATTGTAAAATATTTACTAATATTATATCAACACATTCACAGAAAAAAATATTACGGTCTTTTTTTCAATTAACATAGTTGCTTCATTTTGCATCGAAATTTAATAAATTTATTCAAGCTAAAATGAAATAAAAATAATATTTAACTATACTTTTATATCATATATACATTTTTAATTCATCCAATCAACTACTTGATTGATTTAATTAATTTATTAATTGGAAATTTTTTTCTGTTTTGTATTTTTTACAGTTTTTTGTAATTGATATAATCATTTTGGTGAGAAGTGCAAATTTAAACAAGTTTATAATTGAATGAATTATTTTCATATATATATGTTAATTGGTGACTTTTTTCTGTGATTGTGGGTGTCAGATGAAAGCTAAGAATCCTTGCAATATAATATATATTTTTTTAATGCTGCTTATTTTACTTATGATTATTATGTTACTTATGAATGTTACCTTTTACTATTTATTTTCAAGTAAATATTAGTCCGCAGCAATTATTCTCACATCAAAACTCGAGTAATACAGTGCAAGCTCGGTATTCGCGACTACCCATTATCGCGACGGCCCGGTTATCGCGACTGTTTAATTTTTAAAATTGCAGATTCTATAATCGCGACAGTTTACGAAAAACGGGTTCTATATATTTAAATTTGATTACAATGTCTATAACCAAAAAAAAAGGAAATTTCCGTCTTTTGGTATATTAACCTTTTTGGATGATTTTGATCGTCAATTTTGTCAGTTTATTCGTGTCATTTGTTGTATAAATACTTCTCTCAATATGAGAAAAATTCAACATATTTTAAAGCCAACGAATTCTCATCTCACTTTTAAAAAAAATTTAAAAGTGAGATTCCATAAATTAAATTTGCGTGAATTACAAATTGCATAAGTTTTCGGTTTACCGCATTATTAAGCAAGAAAATTCACTAAAAAGTTCGTACGTAAAACAGAAAGTGGCCATGTAAAACGTTGCACCTTAAAGAAAGCTGAGTACCCAAGAATGGAAAAAATGCTTTATAAGTGGTTTGTAAAACAAAAGGAAAAAAAAATTCCAATATCAGTAGCGATTTTACTATCAAAAGCCAGTCATTTGTATTCCAAAATTTATCAAACCAATTAAGGTTTCAATATCGGTGAAGGATGGTTGAAGAAATTTAAGCGTCGACATGGAATTAGATTTTTAAAAATTACGGGCGAGAAACTGTATTCGAAACCTCATCTTATTAATCCATTTGTGAAAGAGTTTAAGAATTATGTTGATGAGCATGGGTTGACTCTTCACCAAATCTACAATGCCGACGAATCCGAAAATCCTGGAACGCCTTGCTCGAATTCGGTAGTGAAAAAAGTGAAGAGTATAACATGATCTTAAATATTTTACAAAATATAATTCAGGAAGAAAATGAAGATCTTTAAACTATTTGTATACTTGTACCTCAAATTGGTACGGAACATCTTTTCACGAATGCTGCCATAAACAAGTGGATTCAAGAAGTAACGAGGAGCAAATGGAATTACCAGATACGAAATCGAAGGATTTCTATCTATAGTGGTCATGAAGAAAACAAAATTAAAGTGGACGATTGTATAACATCGATAAACATATACATACAATGGGCTTTGGAAAATGATAAGCCGGCAAGAGCACTATATGAACTACGTGATTCAGCTGTTATTTTAAAAAATAATTTGCCAAAGCAACTCCAATTTCTTTAAAAATGTTTAAAATATAAATATATCAATAAAGACAAATTTTAAAAATTACATAAAATTTTGGGTTCTGTTATAGCGAAAATTCAGTTTTCGCTAAAGGTCAGGTTTTTAATTAGTCGCGAAAATTGAGCTTGCACTGTAGTATAATTTTGTAGCCAAAAGTAAATTCTAACAGTATGTTTTTCACTTTTTGTTTTTGGGCTATCAACAAACGATATATTTTTTTAAGGAAAAACAGTTTTTGTTTGATTTTCAAAGTAGTTTAATTGAAAATTCTTTGCGATTTAAACTTTTTTAAACATTTTGAATTAGAATCTTAAAATGTCTCATCAAAATTATGTTATCTCAATGCAGTCTGAAGAAAAAAGCCATTAAAGTTAGATTTTTAAACTTTTTTGGAAGTTTATAGACCATACACGGGACACTCATCGACATTTTATGATACTAAGTAGGGACATTATACCTTAGATTTTGTTTCTTTCTGTTTTATAATTTAATAATTACCCACAATTAAGATTTTTATATGATTGACTGAAATAATAATATGTATTTAAATATTTTTATATGAAACCATATTTTATGAAAAATCCAAAAATGTAGTCAATTCTACAACCATTTAGTTAATTCTACAACCATTTAGATAATTTTACAATTTTGGTTATTAAGCCACTACTTTTAATTGCTTTTAAGCCATATTTTGTTTTGTACAACTGTTGAATAAAATTTTATAATTAAATTACATTATGATAAAAGCATCATATAATATGATAAAATTAGTTTATATATTTTATAAAATGGGATTATTAGATAAATACATGATGAAGTCAGAAGCAATATTATAAGAAAAAGATTATAAGAAAAAGATGAAAAAATTATAAAATGGAATTATAACAATAATAACGTACAAATATACAAATTTTTAACTGTAATCATATATCACAATAATAGTATGTTGCTCTTAGTTTATGGTGACTAGAAAATTACTTGAGCTGAACCGATATAGCTAGATCGTCTTAGAATTTCACGGGGACCCAGAATATAAGGAGTGCGTTCGAAAAAATCTTAACATATATAACATTCAATAACTTGAAAACGGTTGATCTTAGAGTTTTATTTCTTTTTTTTTTATTTATTTAATAGATAATTTAGTACAGATCACAGAAAAATGTAACTTTTAATGTTCTAACCATACTTATGAACTTGTGGACCATTTTTGGTAACCCTTCCGTTAGAGATTTCATAATTGCTTCAGTCACTTTTTTGTAACAGTGTGCATATCTTCTTTTAAAATCTTCGGTATTTTGGGACACCTTTTTTGTGCACTTTTCACAAGAGCTCAATATCTCTCCACTGGTCGAAGCTATGGTCTAATTTGGAAAATTGACCTCTCTTGGTACAAAAACTATGTTATTGTTTTGGTACCACCTCAGAGTTTTACCATAGTAACATGATACCAAATCGGGCCAAAAATGTGTGGACACGTTGCACACTGGTTCAAGAGCGGCATTAATTCATTTTTTTCATGTCTTCTGATATACCTGATTTTTTCACAGTTTGTAATAAACAATCTAGTTATCATGTACCGAAAATATTAGGCTTATAGCTTTATTACTTTTTTTGTTCAGAGACATTCAAAGTTGACCTAAGTGAATGCGTTTGAAATGACCGTATTATATATGCTACCTTCTATCGCTTCAAGCTTTTAAAATACTCTTGTAATGACACTATAATGATTTTTTTTTATACAATTGGATGTTATAAATGATATATATGCAAATAAAAAAAAAATTGAAAATGAAAAAAAAAAAAATTTTTATACTACTATAAATTGTCCAAAAATATTTATTTTCTCCAACTTCTATGGCTTGTATCTATTGATCTCCAACGACCTCTAGCCCGAGACTCACATCAAATTTGAGCTTGAAGTCTCAGCTAACGATTTCTTAAAAATTCAGCTGCCCATTTTTGCCCCTAAGCAATTCCGGTATAAAAAAACTAAAAAAAATTAGGACAAATTTCCTTCACAAGCATGTTATTGCGTATGCAATAACAGATTTTATTATTTTTTTGCTTGCTTGCTACCCAGCAAAAACTTTATAACAAATAGAATTTATAGAATTATGTATTTACAGACAAAAAAAAAAAAAAGTCGCAGCCACGATTCGAGCCAACAACTATCCGATTGCTAGTCAATTGTTGTACTCACTATACCACTGCTTAGTTCTTTTATTGTGCGTCAAATAATTGTTTTCACACAGTAATACTATATTCTTTTCTGTTTTTCTAAAAATAAACATGCAATAAAAAAAATGGGCAAATTGAGAAAAAGTGACGGTTTATTTGTTTTTTTTTTTTTGCAATTACTTCTTCCCATTATTTTTGATGCAGTTTTTGTTGTTGTTGAAAGTTCAATATTTTTTATCAGCTGTAATTATTAGTTGCATTGTTTTTGTGATTATAGCTTATTAGTTTATTGTTTTGAATTTTTTATCAGCTGTGATTATTAGTTGTGTTTTAATGATTATAGCTAATTAGTTTATTGTTTATGAAGTGAAAAATAGAAAACAAATTATTTAAATATGGACAATCTTCAGTTATCTTATTATGAAATTTTTGATCTTTTATTAGATTGTGATAAGAACATTGATGTAGTTTGCGATATTATTTCAACAAATAATACGAATTTATCAATTATTGACGTCGATCAATTTAAAAAATTTTTAAATAAACAATTTTTACCAAAATTTAAAATTAAGTGGGCTAGTGCAAAACGTATGAAAGATAGATTTGTTGAACAAAACGAAGTTTGGTTGGAAAATATGTATTGTTTTGGTGAAGATCTTCCAATGTGTTCTCATGTCAAACGTGGCCGCCCTTCTAAAGCTTTTGAATTTTGCAAATCTCGTGCTAAAAGGAGTAAAGTACAGCAGTTATGTGATATTAATTCGCCAGAACTTATTTCATCAGCTGCAAAAAGAATTAATAACGATGGACAATTTTTAAAAATGTTTAGTCCAGAAAAAGCACTAAGCCTCATTTTTGATGCTTGTTTATCAAAAAATCAGTATCTAATATTAAGATGGAGTGCTATAGAAATTGGATG
Organism: Protophormia terraenovae; assembly: GCA_951394005.1. Lineage (NCBI taxonomy): Eukaryota > Metazoa > Arthropoda > Insecta > Diptera > Calliphoridae > Protophormia > Protophormia terraenovae. The sequence goes on along the minus strand of OX596074.1, from coordinate 43,202,001 downwards.
TGATATTTTCCCCTCATATCATCAAGTTCTTGGTGCTAAAAAGGAATGTTATCCTAAAAATTTGGAAGTACAGGAGAACTATAGTAAAGTAAGTATGCAAGATTTACTCGATCATACTGTATCCAGAATATTGAAGGCGAAAACGAAAGCTGAGGCAGAGGTACTTCCAAATCAACTACAACTAATTTCTAAATGGGGTTGTGATGGATCTGCAGGGCATAGTGAATACCATCAAAAATTCAATGATCCAAATTTAAATGACAAAAATATTTTTTTGACAAGTATTGTTCCTCTCAATTTAAAATGTATTGATGGCACAAATGTTTACTGGCGAAATACAAGGCCATCATCAACAACTTTTTGTAGGCCAATAAAATTTCAATTTGTAAAAGAAACGGCAAATGTTATTTCTGAAGAAGTTGAAAGGGTGCAAAATGAAATTAAAGATTTGAAAAAAACTGTTGTTAATATTTATGACAAAAGTTTTGAAATTTTGCATACTCCTGTTTTAACCATGATTGATGGAAAGGTTGCGAATACAATCACACAAACATCAGGAATGGCTGTATGTTTTATATGTCAAGCTAAGCCTAGCGAAATGAACAATTTGGAAGTATTAAGGACAAAACCAGTTTCGGAGGAAGGGCTTCAATTTGGAATTTCTCCTTTACATGCGAGGATAAAATTTATGGAGTGCATATTGCATATAGCATACAACAAAAGTTTTTCAAAGTGGAGAGTAACTAAAGATACAAAACATGAAAGAGATGAAGAAAAAGCGAAAATACAAAGAAATTTGAAAGTGGTTCTAGGCATAAATGTGGACATGGTTAAACAAGGAATGGGCACAACGAACGATGGCAATACTTCTAGACGTTTTTTTGCAAATCCTTCCATAACGGCAGATGTTCTTGGTGTTGATGAAAATTTAATTCATCGCTTTAGTACAATTTTAACGGTTATAAATAGTAATTCCGAAATAGATACAGAAAAATTTAATGTTTATTGTTTGGACACTGCGGAACGATATATACAACTGTACAGTTGGTACTATATGCCTATTACTGTACACAAAGTTCTAATTCATGGGAGTAAAATTGTGTCAGCAGCAATATTGCCACTTGGCATGTTGTCGGAGGAAGCTCAGGAAGCTCGTAATAAAGATTACAGAAGTTATCGCCTAAGCCACTCCAGAAAAACTGATCGCATATCAACAAATGAAGATGTCATTCATATGTTACTAGCGTCTTCAGATCCATATATAAATTCATACCGTAAACATTTCAAGAAGGATATATTGGAATTTTCTGATGAAGTAAAAAATTTGTTATGTTAATAAAGGTACACAAATAACTTTGTTTTTAAATTTTTTTTTAATATTTTCTTTTATTTATTTACAGATATTTTCATTGAATATGGGCGTGACTGTTACTGAATTTTATTTATATTTTAATCAAATAAAAAACACGCAAATTTAAACCTGTGTAGCTTTTTTAAGCGATCTAGCTTTGTTAACAAAGAAAATATTGCATTTTATGTGGTCATTTTGTATGAAAAGTAGGCGTATTTATTAACAGATTTTGCTAATTTTTTCACCATTGGTTAATATTATCATAAAATTGCAATGAGCAAAAAATTGTGACTCTACAATGATTTTTAATTTTTGTGTTATATGGGAAGTAGGCGTGGTTGTGCTCGGATTTTTTTCATATTTGCAGTATTTTTTTATCACAACCAAATACTTATCTGTACCAAAATTCAAGGCTCTACGATGTTTCCTTATATTTAATGCCACCAATCGTATGAAGCTGAACCACTGTGCGTTGTGCTCTCTTATGAAAGGAAGAAGTCTCTTTTGGAAATATTCTTTGATGTATATTTTTGTATTTATAGAGCCGAATGTAACAAATGACTTTCCTGTTTTGCTTCAATAGCAAAAAGCTTGTTATAGCTTGTTATAGTTGGGTCCTAATCTTTAACATTGCCTCGAGCATTTACAACAAAAAAAATTTTGCCACAGAAGCTGCGAAAATTCTTCGTCAATTATACACTTGAGAATTTTTGTATGAAATTTGGTTTTAATTTCCGTGTCCCATTCTTGGCTTCTAAATTTTTTGCAGCATTCCTGTTTGGAACTTTTTGGACTTTATATGTTATCAACTATGCATTAACGTTAAATTTTTGCACCAAATAGTCAAAGCACTGAGCTAACCGGGCTGCTTTTCTACCAGATGTGTTTGGAGTTCCTTTCTATATGCTTTCAATTTTCTGGTCTTCCCAATATGATGTGGACCTTTTTTTCTTTCCCAACCAGGTTTTCTATCAATGGTCAAATTCTCCTGATACTGTTTAATAACATTAGAAACAGTTTGACGGAAGAAATTTAATTCTGTGGCCAATTATTTGTAGGACCTATTTGGATTTTTTTTGAAATTTTTTAATAATTTGTAGCACGTACATCTTTTTCATCACTCATTTTGATCAAAATCACGACAAATCAACATGGTTGTTATTAAAAATAATAACTGAAGTATTTTTCAACGATAACTAGATCAAAAGAAATTTTTAATATTGCTTCCGAAAAAAAGTTATGGGGCAAAACGTACGTTAAGATTTTTTCGATCGCACTCCTTATATACTTTATTTGGGGTCTTAGATGAATATGTTACAAATACAATGACAAACTCAATATATCCACTATCTCTTTGGATGGTGTATATGAAAATATTCAAAATAAACATATCTTCTTTAAATATTTTCCTAAAGTGACCTTTTATATAAAGTGATATGAAATAAATTGTCTATTTTTAAAAGCTTAAAAAATATTGATTGTTCATTTGAGTATGTTGACAGCAATGATGAAAAGTTATTGACATTTATGTGAAATTTAAAACCTGTAACTAAAACATTGAACTACAATAGCAATCGTTTTACATATACGCACATATTTGTATTGAATTACATAAAGGAAATTAATTTACCCAGAAGTTTTTGGAATTAATAGCAATATAGACATTTGTCTAGTGATGTAACTAGTGACTTTAGCATATTAATAAGAAGGCAATTCATTAAAACCGAAATCATTTAAATTATTGCAGGAATGATTTCAAATATTCTTTAAGTCACCAAAATTTCTTAAAAATGCTTAAAAAATTCTAAAATGTATTGGTTACTTTAACTGAGCATTGTGTAAACGGAACATTTTTTCATCATTTAAATTTGAATTATGTACTTAGTAAAAGTTATATAATTTAATTGATTAATGTTTTTTGTACCCAGTTGTCCATCATTTGTTAGAGGTCCCACATGGTCGCTTCAACTGCTAATAATTTAGCTTAACTTTTTCCTTATTTTTTTTTTTTAACAGACTTTTTTTAATATTTTTTTACTTCTTAATATCATGCATATGAACTTGTCATTTTAAAGTTATTTCTTGTAGACATAAATACGACTACTATTTATTTTTACATAGTTTGTTTCTATATTTACATTCATTTTACACCAAGTACAGCCAGACACTTGTAAATAAAGCAACGATGACAACAACAAGAAAGAAAAAAAAACGCTTACAATTCATGCAAATCTAAAATAAATGTCCGCCAAATGTACAAGAAAACAAAACAGGAAAACCAGAGAAAAAAAAAAAAAGAAATGAAAGACAAATGTCAAGAGGTTGGAGCAAAGAAAAATATATGTATGTATATAAAGATACAAGTAAAGAAGACATAGACAGAAAAAAAGATGACGAAAAAGACAATATTAAGAAATGATGAACAAAAAAAAAAAAAAAAAACATTAGAAAAATACAATAAACGTTTACAAGACTTCCCCTTCCTTTTTAGGCGAGTTATAGTTGTATGGGTAACAAGTGTATATGTATACGTATGTTTATATTTGTTGTTGTTGTTTTTATATTGTTGATGCTGTTGTTGTTTTAGGTAAAGTGTTAAAAAATGACAATGTAATTCATGGTTTCATATTTTTTTCCTTTATAAGGACACATTTTTCTATGTACACTTTTAAAAGTCCATATGTATATTAGTGTTTGTGTGTGTATGTATTTGTAACAATAACCTCTTGTTTGTCTGCATTTTGATTACTAGAGACATGTAAGGACATGCTTGTCAGTTAGAAACAAATGTGAATGAACACAACTACTAAGTACTTTCTAAGAGGGTAGACTGAAATGTTCTTTTTTAAGGAAAAAAAAAAAAAACTTTTAGATTCCAAAGTTTAGTTTCTTATTGCTTTAACATTTTATTTTCGATAGAAATAAATACTATCCTTTCAGCTAAACTGAAGTATGCGGGTATACGTGTTTACATATACAAATTCAAAATTCATCTCAGGCGTTCCACAGTGGGGTCAAACGCAAAATGTGTTGGTAATAAATTTGTATTTCCTAAAATACTGCTCAGATTAAATGGAAATGTATGAAGGAGTTATACAGAAGGACCTAAGCTTTCAGAAAAATTATTTTGTAGTCACTCTGTGGTAACACAAGATAAGCTACAGGGTGTCAAAGTTGACTACCTCGAGTATGTAAAAGCTTAAAAAAATCGTAACTTCTACAAATGTAAAATTGCCAAAAATTGATTTGTAAAGCTCTTTAAACGATTTTTGCAGGAGTGAAAGATCTATATATATTTTATATATTGCATAAGAAATAATGGCGAAAATATTATTCTAATATGCTTTTTTATGCAATTAAAAAAAGTCGTTTAAAAATAAACTTTTTTCATAAAATCTCCACTTCTGCATTCGTTTTTGACCGGGCGGGAAGCAGTTTAGTGTCAAATCATTCTAAATCAATTTTCCGATAAAGTTAAAATATCTTGCGTGACATTTTTTTTATTCACCTATAAAAATGAAACTTTTTTCTAAAATTCACCATTTTCGACCAATGCTGGATGTAGGGTGCAAGCCTAAATCAATTCAAAATTTATTTGTTAATTATTTACGAAGCCTTATCTTTTTAAATATATAATGAAAAAAAATTCCATTAACGAAATTTTGAAAAAAATTTCAAAGAATTTTACTATATTTTTGTAAAAATAGCAATTTTTCGTACTAATTTCATAGTGCGGATTTTGAATATTTTTTACGTCTAGACGAATTATCTTGTCAAGCACTTTACAGAAATATAAAAATCTTTAAAATCGGACCTCATTTGTAGAAGTTAAGATTTTTTTAAACTTTTACATACTCGAGGTATTCAACTTTGACACCCTGTTGTTTATCTCGTGTTATCACAGGGTAACTACGAAATGATTTTTCTGAAGGCTTAGGTCCTCCATTACAACTCTTCCATACATTTTAATTTGATCCGAGCAGTAGTTTAGGAGATACATATTTATTACCAAAAAATTTGCGTTTAACCCCACTGTGCATTCTCAACCATAATCCAATAGGCTTTTACTGGAAAATGTAGCGTTTTAGGAAAATTATATTATAATCACCATGTTAAAATACAGGGTGTCAATATTGTACACCTTAGTATTGTGAGAGTAAAAATAAAATTGTAACAAGATAAAAAATATAACTTTAGGTATATTTTTGAATATTTTTCAAATTGCCCTCGTACGCCTTAGTATTACTATTACCATCTTGCAACTGTATTTGTGTTTGCTACTGTATAAGTAGGTTGTTGACAAAAATTTGCTACAATTAATTTTTTCGGTTTTCTTTTGCAAATGAACTCTCACTGGTAAGAAGATACACGGTCAAACCTTTAAATTAAACATTCAAGCAACGAACTTAAAATTCCTTCGCTCTTTCATTTAGTCAACATCATCATCTCAAACCATTCATCTAATCATCCGTCTATTCTTACAACCAACCAACCACCAAACAGCCAGTCAGTCATTAGTGACGATTTTTTCTTTTTCGGGTTTAAAAAGACAAGAAAAAAAAAATCTTGTTTCAATTTTAAAATTGTATTCCACACTATTTAGACATAGGAAATTTAAGTTTGAAAAAAAATATTTATTTGTCCACAAAATGCTCAAATTATTTGTATTCCTTGCAGCTGATATTTGGTTTTCGTTTATTAATACGTAGCTTAAATGTATAATAATTTTGAAACAGATATACTATATGATTTTAAAAAGGTAAATATTTCGTGGGAGGCATTTTAGTATTTGCCTTAAAAAATGATATAACTTAAATGACTTAAAAATTCAAAGCTTGTAAAATTTTTTCAGGAAATTTCTGACTTAATTTATTGAAATTTCAAATTAATTTCGGGAATATTTCAGCGACAGGAATGAAATAAATCATGAACTAACTAAAGAATATTTAATTGGTAAAAACTATACAAGAGTATTTTTAGATTTATTTTATTTAGAAGAAATTGTAATTATATTGTACCTATAGGTATTTTATAAAAAAAGTTCTATCTATACATATTAGGGTGGCCCTTTTTTGTATGACGGTGTTTAAATTCTCAAAAATTCTTGAAATTTATGTATAGTCTAAAAAATAAGAATTACAAGGTTTTATATTTGAGTGTCCCGTAGACAACAATTTTGTAGGAAGACCCCTCAAACGATGCGTTAAAATTAGCTTAATATGGGAAAAATATTAAAAAAATTTAAATTGATCTTCAGTTCCCTATCAGCGATTGAAAGTCATGGGTCTAGAGCATTTCGTCCAAAAAATAGTACTGAGTTTTCGATATTTTTCTTAAAAAAATTTATAAAAATTTTATAACTTTGTTTCCTTTTAGGCTAAAATATTAAAAATTTGCATTTTTTCAAAAAATTATTCATCAAAATATCTTAGAAAGTCTTCTAGCAAAACAAAATCCCATGGGAAAAATTTTTAAAATATTTTTTCCATAACCAGTATAAAATTACGAATTTTTTGATACCCATTTCGATTAGAAAATCGAAACATTTTTTTTTTTTCACAAAAATGTATGGGACTTATTATTTTTCAATCGCTGGTATGAAACTGAAGACCAATTTTAAAAATGTTTAAAATAATTTTTTCGTATTAAGCTAATTTGTACGCATGGTTTGAGAGTTTTTCCTCGGGACACTATTTTACATTGAATAAAAAAACGAACAAAATATTAAAAATTAAGACATATTTTTTTTTTTTTAATTTGTTCAATTATTAAAAAAATACTACAACTGAAAAATTAGATTTTTCTGCTTTATCGGTTTGAGCTATTTTAAAATATTTACCAATTAGTCTAAAACTTTGTATTCCTTAGAGGGTGAGGCAGAGAATATGAACGCCTCCATAAAAAGAGAGTCACTGTAACGCATACGTATATCATTCAAAATATTTTTTTAACTAATTTAAAATTTGTTCTGCTGCTTCTTTAATACAGCAGAAATAACTTCAATGTAAATCAATAATAAACGAGAAAGAAAGATATAGTCGGACAAGCCGACCATATTATACCCTACACCATTGTGTGCATCAAAATTCGGGGAAGGGTCTACTTTCTAGACCTGTGGCCAATTGTGGACCGATACTTATATTAAGTGTAAAATAAAACATACGAATACAGAATATTACGTCAATACTAACATATACAGTGCTGTGCAAAATAATAGACTTATTTTTATTTGGTAAATATTTTCCATTATGAATGTAGTTTAAATTTATTTTTTATCCATCCACAAATGTTTTTGTTTTTTTATGACTTTATTTAAATAAAAAAAATCTTTTTCCTATGATTCAAAATAATAGACTTATTCAATATTTCTTAAACAAATATATATTTTTTTCATTAAAGACTAAAACAAATTAAATTTTCTACTAATATTGAATATTATAATAATATGCCAAGTTAATTCAATAACCTGTAAAACCGCCATTATTGTTTAAAATGCACTGAACTCTTCTGGGCATTGATTCTATAAATTTTTGGCATTTTTCTATAGAAATTGCCTCCCATTTCTTTTTAACATCTTTCCGAAGTTGACTTTTATTCCGAAATGTCTTCCCATCTAGACCTCTCTTCAGTTCAACCTAAAGGTTCTCAATAGGATTTAGATCCGGTGACTGTGAAGGCCATTCTAAAACAGATACATTGTTAGCACTTAGCCAAGATTTAACAAATTTTGAGGAGTGCTTAGGATCATTGTCCTGTTGTAAAGTCCATTCTGGTGGAATATTGTTCTCCACATAGGGTAGCATAATATCCTTCAAAATATCACGGTACATTATTTTTGTGATCTAATAAAGAGGGCCAACACCATGCCAACAAAATTCACCCCACACCATTATACTTCCTCCGCCGTGTTTTACTTTCCATTTGGTCATCTAACATTTCTGCGACTATCTGACCCGAAGAAGTTAATTTTTGTCTCGTCGTTGCATAAAATGTTCTTAAAATTATCAACTTCACTATTTTTAATTTTTTTAACAAATTTTTTTCGAGCTGCTTAGTTTTTTGAGCTTAAAAATGGTAACTTCCTGGCGATTCTACTTGGCAAACCTTTCTCTAAAAGTTTTCGTCGGACTGTTGAAGCACTAATTATGTTACCTATTTCTTCAGGAACGGCTTTTGAAGATAGAAATGGCTGCTTCTTCATAAGAAGAGCTATCTGTGAATCCGTGGTAGCGGTTATTTTGCAAGGTCTATCACGTGTTTCTTTTGATGTCTTCCACTTGATCGCGTTTCTTACGAAATGATGAGACCTTCCAAGCAATTCCACAATAAAATCAAGTGTTTTTCCTTGGTCACGTAATTATTTCACTATTCGCCTTTCTTAAGGAGTGCTATGTACATTACGACCCATCATTTCGTAAAAATAATATTATTTTATAATATATTTTCAACAATAATATTTCATTTACCTTACATTTAATTATTTTCAGAAAATTTATCCAAATTATAAGGTAAATTAAAACAAAAAATATAATCCTTTAAAATAAGTCTATTATTTTGCACAAATTATATTTTAACTTTTCTTGAAATGTTTACGAAAGCGCATAAAGGAAAGAAAGAAACTTCTTAAAAATAACCATTATTTTTAGTATTGACAATATCAAAAATAACGGTACCAAAAATTCCTAAGATAATGTTTTTTTAAGTGTTAAATCGAAGAGAAAATATTTAATATACAACAGCCTATTATATTGCACAGCACTGTATATGAATTTATTAATTTTTGGGTGATTCTCGAAAGTGGGCCTTGGTGAAATCATTTTTAATTATTTATATAAAACTTATTTGCGTCGAATATTAACTTGATACTAACATTTTAGTGGTATTAATTCATGAAATTCGGCACACAAATTAACACATATGGAAATAATATGTGCTAATTTCTTTAAAATATTGCTTTATTTAAGGGATTTATGATCGTTAAACCCCTTTTTCCGGAGGACATTTGTATGGGGGCTAGATGAAATAATGGACCAATTATAACCAATTTCGTCCTTAGGATATAAAAAACCTGTGTGTCAAATTTCATTATTTTTTTCAAAATTGTGACCTATAGTTTGATTACAAGGTTTACATGGATGGACAGACGTACGGACATCATTAAATCGACTCAGAAAATGAATCTAAGACGATTGGGTCTTAGACCAATATGTTTGGGTGTTACAAATATCAGAACAAACGC